>CM072815.1:45830781-46430781 GCA_036937905.1 Salvia rosmarinus
TTCTTTGTTCTCGAAAGAAGAGGAGAATAGTTCGTATATGTGTCCGCTCATGTTCTTTTCAAAGAGGATCATGCATCTTATTACGCCTATGTTCCATTCGGGATGACATAGGCATTAATCAAAATCAACATTGAGAAATGATGAATAAATATTTTAAATATGACTAACATAGTTCGCTTTAAACATACGCATTTCTTGCGTAAAAATTTTCAATCATTAATCAATAAATAATCATGGTTATTTACAACCTTCTCATTTCATTTGTCGATAATGTTCTATCAACACAAATCATTTGTCGATAATGTTCTATCGACACAAATCATAAATCATTTGTCGATAATGTTCTATCGACAACAACTCAAATTCATAAGTCTCAAACTTTTCTTTTCAAAGAGGAGAAAATAATTTACCTTTTTCCTATTGAAATGGATGTGATGGAGTGTCGAGCTTAGTCGATGATTTCTAGAAGTCTAGTGACTCAATCTAGACTTAACTTTGAAAGAAAATTTTAGGTTCAGAGAGCAATATGCTCGATACCACTGTCACACGCCCTCTAATCCAAAGGATGATTAGAGAGAATCGAGCTGGAAATGTTGATTACCAAACATTGAATAAGAATAATTAAAGACTTCAAACTAATACGATCGAACTTCGATAATCAACCCTATTTACAAGGCAAAAGTAATTTACGATATAAGGCTATAAGTCCTTAAACAGAGGTTTCGATAATTCGCATGCACTCAATCACAACATTAACATACAATACTATTCGTAATATGCAATGAAAGCATGTGAATGCATATATGATTTATACGCACCCAATGGTTCTTTCTTTCAAACATAATAAATATTCAAAAGACTTCGACTACTCAACACCGCTCCATCATCATCACACTCAATCGCACATTTAAAACAATATGTGGTCGAGTACAAATAATGCACTCAATGGCTCATGCCAAAATAATTTATCAAGTTTGGATTACTCGCCCATCACAAGAATACACGAGGTTTTAATTTGAAATACTGTGCTTACTAAATATTTTCTCATCATTTTCAATAAATATCGCCACAAGCATTTTCCACGATGTATGATCCACATCCACCACAACAATTTATCCAACATAATTCCTCACTGGAGAGGAGGCCTCCTCTCACACCGCCACGACCGCCGAAAACCCTTTCAAAGACACAAATACAAATAATCAAGCACAAAATCCAGCTATCTCAAAGACAGATACTAATTCTCCATCATCCTTGGGGTACTTCCAAGAATACGAATTCAAGCATGTCATAAAGTGGAACTACCCAACATTATGCATCAATAATCATGGATCGATCCATACATAAAACATAAACATTTTGGGGTGTAATTAAATAAATCGCTCATAAATATTTGCTTGCAATAAAGCATCATAAATAAATCATTTGATAAATTCTACCGCTTGAATATAGTAAAGCCCACTGACTTTTAAACTCGAATCTCGGATGCGTGTTCTTCTCCTCGTCATGCGTGAGTTTCACGTCCCACCTTTACGCAAAAATTTACGCTTAGCACGCCGACACGCTTTTCGAGATTTTCAAAGTTCGCTCAACCTTGATAAATAAAATAATTCAAGTTCTAATAAACTCTATACGAGAAAAGACGATTTCAATAAAAATAATTCTCGATATCGAGGATACGTAATATGATCTACGCCTTATTTTAATCTTTTAGTTAAATAATTAACGATAACAACGTTATTCAATAATATGATTTCAATTATGAAATCTTTTCTCACAATTGAGATATTCAGATAAAAGTAATACGCTTTTCACGATTAGAGTATTTAACTAACGAATTGTGACGTCAATTTCGAAAGTCAACCATTTTGACTTTTCTTTATAAATTCTTAATAAAACATATTTTAATGAATAATTAAAATAAATCGATTTTCAATCGATTTCTTTTCATAAAGCTTTAATCCTCGATTTTCACGAATCGGTAAACTTGATTAATATTTTCTTTCAATATTAATCTTTAATACATTTAAGCATTATTTATGCTTTTAACGTTATTTAATATAACGCTTCTTCAGAAACATAATATTCTATGTTTAATAATTTTGAAAATTTTTAATATGTCTAAATTAATTTCTAGACATATTATATATATATATATATATATATATTATTTTCGATTAAAAAGGATTTAAAATCCTTAATAAAATCAATATAGCTCACGATTATGAGCTATAATTTCCAAGCTTGTTATAAAAATTTCTAAATTCATATAGTGTATTATTTTACACTATGATCATTAATATGTATTAATGTTACTATAGAAAATTTGGAACTCACCTATATCACTATATAGGTCTCAAAATTTCCAATAATTATCAAATAACTTCCTAAAATTATAATTAAATTATAGAAGGCTCTAACCTTAATTTATAACATAATTATAACCTAAAGTCCATCATATTAAATTTCTACACCAAGGTATAAATTGTTCATGGTTTCGTTTTCATCAAACTACATACTAACATTTTTATAAAATTCCAATTAAATGTCACTATACTTATATACTATAGTGTAACATTAATACATCATTACATTAACTAAAATCAACCAAGTCATGCCTTAAAACTACCATGAAGCTCACGGTCCTTTCAAAATTTTGAGCATTAATGCTTCAAAATCCTAGTAATTTAATGTAATATTATATTAATAGCCTAGATCATAATTTTGTCATTTCATTTCACAAATTAAAATTGTACATCAACTTAGAAATTACTACTCATTTTCGTAGTTTTAAAAACTAAGCATAGGATTTTATAAATTTCCTAAGATTCACAATAAGCTTCTATATCATCATATATCATGAATCCACTCTCAAATCATTCATTAAAATTTTCTGTACCTATGAATAATTTCATAAGATGCTTGAATCAATTTTTAAACATGATATATGCTTACATAAAATCACACTACACATATTTAATTAAGAAACTATCATGCTAGCATACTTTTTCACAATTAATACATGCAAAAAATAATTGAACCATATGATCATTGAAAAATTAGGTATTATCAAGCTTGTTCGATATCTAACCTCGTTAACGGTGTCGATCGGTTGTAGGGTGATTTAAGCTCAAGCTTTTGGAAGAGAATGGAAGAAAATACTTTGGGTTTTCTAAGTGAAGCTCTCGGTTCTTATGTGTTTTGAGAAGAGAAATGAAAGTGGTTAATGTTTCAAGACTAATGATACTCAAATAAATATAAGAAATGAAACACACTCACACAAGTTCTCTCTCTCGGCTCTCTCAATCAAAATGCAAGACACAAATAAAATTTTGGAAGTCAAGTGCATATGTCATACAATAAAATATCTCTTACAAACATTAACTACATGCAAAGCTTTATTAAAGGTTTTGAAATAAGCAAAACAATTTTGTCTCACTCACAAAGCATTGTCACAACAATGTGTGCATGGAAGAGTAAAATTTCAGATTTTCATTTTATTTGCAAGTGTATATTTAACACTCTATCCCAAATATTTTTAATACATCATCAAATGTAATTCTAGTCAAACAAATCGGCTACCACTTGCCAAACACACCTCAATTGATTCTTACTTGATTTAGGTGTAATTATATCACTCTTGGATCAATTAATTCATGACTTAGCAAAGGGTACCCAAAAAAAAAAAAAAAAAAAAAAAAAATGGCGTGAACAATGTCACACATTCACTAACTCACGGCTATTTCCATTTTACAAGAGAGATATAATTTATTTTCATGCTAATTATACATATATATTATAATATATATTTTAGATGATAAATTATATTATAGGAAAAATTATCTAATTAATCCATAGGTAGAAAACTCTAATTCTCGATTTAGGTTTTCGAGAATCTTAAATAATCACAAATATCTTTCCAAAATTTTCTAGCATTAATTCAATGCTAAAATAATATTCCAATTATATAAAATAATCATAGGAATTTAAATATCATAGTTCCTTGATCGTTAGACTTGATTTTCAAGTCATCTCAAAACGTTAATTGAAATCAAACGTTAATTATCGACTCATCTCAAAATGGTCGTAATAAAGCTATAATCACTTTATTAAATAATTCCAATAATAATGGAATTAAATTCTAAGCTTAAAACTTAGAAAGTATCACGAGCATATAATTATCGATACGTAATCGACGAGAAAATAATATCGAAATACGCTAAATATTCGTATTTTCGATTCACATTTATTTGTGAATAAAACATAGGAATTTATTATTCCAACAATAATCGATATTATTATTCGATATATAATTAATCGATTATTAAGATAATATTTTAATCGACTAAATTAATTTCGTAATTAGGAGTTTAAATAATCGGGTATTACAATAAGCTTAAAAAATGTGCGAAAATCTTGATACAAAAACGTGGTCCATATGCCACATAATAATTAAATTCACAAAACTCGGGCTGCATCATGGGGTGAGACGACTAGGGATAGTGGGATGCACAACCATAGCACGCCTCAGCGTGCGTTTCTCGATGGGGCTTCAAGTGATACGAGCGTGTGAAGAGCGCATTCTTAGCTCGTGGCTACGTAGGGCCACAACGCATAAGCTCGCGCACGTAAGGTCAATGGGATAGGAGACGATGGGGCCCGGTGTCACAAACCCACTATCCCTAAGGATGGTTTAGCCGATGCGACTCAGGATGGGATAAAAGAAACGGGGAAGAAAGGGATTGGGTGTTCATCTATGTGAAACAAAAGATAATACTGAATATACATAAGATCTTAGCGATCGAGGTGTTACAATTTACATATTCGAGCTAGAAGAGAAGACTCGACAAAAGAGTATTTGTTTACATATTCTAGCAAAATACAATATATTCAAGTGTTTGCAGCGGAATCGTGTGAGATGCATATATGATGATATGCGCTCAAGGTTATGTATATTTACATTATCAAAAGATTACTCCACTCAACACATCACCATTGCAACACCTGCTCAACCTGCACATCAAAAGCGAATATGCAAGGCTGAGTACTAGGTACTTCAAATAACATATGTTTATGTTAAAGTGATGAAATATTGATGTTATGTTAGAAATAAGTTATAATTATGTGTTTAAAGCATGTATAGATAGGTAAATTGAAAGAAAGATAACAAAAATAAATTTAGAACATATATATATATTTTCGAAATTTTTGAAAAAAAATAGAGAAGTGATATATTGATTTTATTTTCTTCAATTAACTTAATATATGAGTTTAATATGATGATTGAAACATTATGTGAATTTATTAGATTTTCTAAGTTCATATGTTGAAAATGAAAAATTTTAGTTTAGGAGTTTAGTTGTTATGTTTATGTTAAGGTTGACATATGATATTAGTATTGATGTTTCAAGTTAATCTATGATACTTAAATGAGAAATCGAAAGGAAATTGAAGGAAATTATAGTTTAGGTATGTTGTTGTGAATTTTCGAAAATTTAAAGAAAAAGGGGAAGTTTAAATTATAATGTTATTCTTTATAAACTTTATGAATTATGAACATATTATGTAAATAAGGACTAATGAAGCCTAATTAAGGATTTTAGAACTAAGAATGTGAAAAGTTAAAGTTTAGGTATATATTATGTTGAAATGAAATTATGTGACAAATAAGTTATGTTATATGATACTAGTTGATTAGTATGATTTGTACACCTAAAGTATACTAATAGTATGAGAAATATTATTAAAGTAAGTTGATTGCTTATGACTTAGTTTGTATGAAAAGTTTAAATTAGGCGATTAATTAACACGTTATGCTTCAATAACTTAATAAATGAATATAGTGCTTAAATAAAGAAAAGAAGATGAATTGAAGTTACTAATGTATAATAATGATTCGTTGTTCTTTGAATATTAAATAGACTCGTGAAAGTCAAATAAGATAAGATGTAAAGAAAGTTTAAAAAAAATAAATAATAAAGGATGCAATGACCCAAAAGATTTAAATTCTTATAGGTAAAAGTTTAGACAAAAATGTCTAAACAAAATGTAAAAAATGAAAAAGAATGAATAGGAAGAAATTATAGATGTTTGATGGATAAGAAATGTTGTTTATATGAATACTAATATTATCAAATAATTAAAGGTACATCGAGAAAAGGGAAGGCGATTAAGGAGGAATAAGAAGAAGAAAAAGGAAAGTTTAGTAAGCTTACCGAGTAAAAGTAACAGGTGGGCTTTCGAACTAAACTATAGTGCGTGCCAATTTATATTATTTCATCATATATTGCATGACATTTAAAATTATTGACTTGCCGAATGTTTGAGCATGAGCATGATGCATTACCTATCCAAGGAAAGGAAAGAAGGAAAAAAAGAAAAGAAAGAAAGAAAGAAAAGAAAAGAAAGAGAGAATGAAAGAAAGTATGTACCGACGTCGGGTATGGACCTTCGGGTCAATGGTGTTTGAGAAGGAGGCCTACTTCTCAACACGATGAAAGTACGTAGATATGGGAAGAGAAAGATGGCTGCAGACAAAGTGTCACAGCCCGATTCGGCTACTACCTTATCGGACTACGACTTGGGGTTTTGGGTTAAGTAAATATTAAAAGAAAGAGGTTTTTAACTTATTTCACATGTGAAGAAATATATATGTTGCAAAGCGAGATGAGAATAAGTATAGAAGGAAATAGTTTATAAAAGATGGTTTCAAAGGTCCTAACAAAGCAGTAGCTTTTACAAAGCTTTCAACAAAACATTCAGGAACTAACATAGTTACAGAATATAAAAGAGTTCAAGAGTTTGGCAGCGGAATAAACGTGTGAGACATGCATGTGAAGATGCATTCTCAAGGTGAAACAAAACGTTCCATACTTAGTTGCAAAAAGAATTTCCGCTCAACTCCGCTCCGTTCCGTCACCAACTCAACCTGCACATTTAAAAATAAACATGCAGGGCTGAGTACAAAGTACCCAATGGACACATGCCGAAAACATTTTACTTTTCTTTCACAAAATATTGTACTGCCATCATCACAGTAAGACACAAGGGTTTTATTTGAAAAGGCTTTGTGCTTACTAAAACATTTTTCATCATTTTCTCAAAACATCGCATGCGCATGCATTTTCTCATAACGTATATTCCAAGTCGGCTATGGATAATGCGCCAGAGGAGGCATCCTTCACCCGGACGCACGATCGACAAAGAACCGATTACATTGTTACGACCCTCTAATCCAAAGGATGATTAGAGAGAATCGAGCTTGGAACAAGTGATTACAAAACAATTAATAAGAATAATCAAAAGATTTCAAAGATAACATTTATCGAACTTCAATAATCAAACCTTATTTACAAGGCGAAAGCAATTCAAACCTTATTTACAAGGCAAAAGTCAATTTCAGATGTAAAGGTTACAAGTTCTTTTAACAGTAGGTTCGATAATTCAGACAGACACAACTGTCAACATCAACATATAATAACATTCAGAATATACAGCGGAAAGCATGTGAATGCATATATGACGATATGCACCCAAGGGTATTTTCTTTCAAAACATATAAATACCAAAAGATTCTGACTACTCAACATCTCTGCTCCATCATCATCATGTCACAGCCCGGTTCGGCTTATCCTTACCGGACCGTGACTTGGGTTCGGGTTAAGTGAATATGAAAAGAATAAGGTTTTCAACTCATTTCATCTATGAAGAAATATAGATGTTTCAAATAGAGACGATAATCACGATGGATCAAAATAGTTTATATATATATATAAAAGATGGTTACAAGGTTTCAACAAAGCAACAGCTTTTACAAAGCTTTAACATAGTAACAAAAGATAACAGAGTCTCAAGAGTTTGACAACGGAAATACGTGTGAGACATGCATGTGAAGATGCATTCTCAAGGCGAACCAAAAATACATCATATATCTTGACAAAATGTTCCGCTCAACTCCCGCTCTGTTCCATCACCTGCTCAACCTGCACATTTAAAAATAAACATGCAGGACTGAGTACAAATAATGCACTCAGTGGACACATTGCCGAAAACATTTTACTTTAAGAAATATTGTACTGCCCTCGCCACAGTAAGACACAAGGGTTTTGTTTGAAAAGGCCTTGTGCTTTTAAATACATTTTCATTTTCTCAAAACATCGCTCGCGCAGGTATTTTCTCATCACAACGTATATTCCAAGTCGGCATATGGATTAATGCGCCGGGAGGAAGGCCTCCCTTCACCCGGACGCACGACTGATCGCAACCGCGATTCGTAGGTGAAACAACTCGATTGCAACCGCGATTCAAAAGTCAAGTGTACACAACCCTAAGCCGTGATTCCCTTCACCGCAGCTTAGATCCGAATTGTAATACTTTTCTTGTTGCCCCAAGCAACCCGAATGGACATATACAAAACATAAAACATTTTTGATGCATAATATCGTATTTTATCATTTGCAAAAAACAAGACAAGAATAATAAAGAAATCATTTTTCAAAAAGCTTGTAATTGGTTTTGGTAAGAAAGCCCACAAAGGGTTTAGGTAAGAAAGCCCACCTCGGGAACTTAAAGTTCCTACGTCACTAGCAATTAATTATCGTCTTCTTTCTCCTCTAAGCAGGACCCTTTTTCAATGTGAGAAACGAGGTTTATTACATCGCTATACCTTTCGATAGAGACGAACATCGTCTATAACGTCCTATGCATCAAATAAGGCTAACGCCGGACTTATATCGACGCTTCATAATAAAATGATGTTGATTATGACATCGCTCATTATATAAGAGATATTCCATCTCTTTAGTATATAATGATGTTTTAATGTACTTTCGTAACGTAAGTTACATTGTTAGTAAACGTATTACGTCACATAGATTTCATTTTATCGAATTTCGTGCCCTTTGACCTTGGTCAACGTTTTGGTCAAGGATTTTGACTTGATCAACATTTAGTCAACAATTTTGACTAAAGTCAACATTTGACTTTTTAATTCCTTTTATGTAATTCTATTATTTTATGTGCAATTTTGTTCTAAAATTCTATAAAATCATAATATGTCTAAAACATCATTTTGGATAATATTATGCAATCATACCTTATAAAATAAATTTATAACATTAATACATATAACCTATAGTTTTCAAAACCCTAATTAAACTAAGCATACAATCTCCAAAATTTCAATAAAATCACATAACACATACTCATCTATAAGCATCCTTACTATAACATAATTTTTATTTATTGTGAACTATTGAATTTAATCTTCCTAAGTCACTTTTGAAAATTTGGACTTAGGTCCAATAAATTTTAACAAATCCAATAAATTCATACAACACTATTTTATGAATCTACACTATCAATATGCTATGATAACACTCAAATATGGATTATATCTCAACATATTATCATGTACTAATATTTTGAAAATCATAGACTTAGGTACCAAAGTGTTCCAAAATTTCTACATAAATTCATACAAGCATAACTAATACCCTAGATTATGATTTCATGCTCAATCATCAATTAAAATCATAATTATCAACATATTACACCTTCAAGTTTTCGTCCACATATAAAATTTGATATCATGCTTGATTTTGTGATATAATTATACCATATGCTTAATAACATCATATAAATATAATATCTAAACATATTAGCATAAGTCACATAATTTTCGAAAATCACATGTATAAACTAAGCTCAGAACATAAATTCTAACGATATACGAAGCTTGTAAGAAATCTAACCTTTGATCGGATTCGATCGACGTCATGACGTTATTCTATCTACGATCAAGAACGCCCAAGAACACTCTCTATTTTTTCTCTATATTTTCTCCTATTTCCTCTCTATTTTCGGTTATGATGTTTATGGGAGGGGTAACCTCCTATTTATAGGAATTATGGGATGATTATAATCATTACTTTATAAAATATCTTAAGGTAAGGTCAAAACTTACAACTCATCTTATCTCCTTAATTTTTGAACCATGCAAGTTGTATAAGAGAATCTTATCATATCTCATCTCATATCTAGGTGTAAAGATAAGAATTACAACTCATACCTTATCCTCTAGTATTTTCGGCCATAATAATAATGTTCCAAATATTTTATTTTTCTCCAATTAATAACTATATGACATAATAATAATCTTAGATGATAAAATAAATCATAGGAAAATTATTTAAGATCATTTCTATGTACTAAAGTAAAGTCATCGAAATTACGAATAAATTATCAAACTATTATTCATTTTATAACCCATATTATTTTCATGAGTAATTACATTAATATAATGATATTATATCATAAAATAATTTTTTGGAATTTTTCTAAGCAATTTTCCCATTTTATTCGAAAATTAGGGTTTCTAGAGCTTAAATTTTATAAAATCCCATTCTTATCCCTTTTTATAAATTTCGAAATTTTTATGAATTCTAGGAGATAAGATTGATCTAGAATCATGATATTTATCAATATATAATTAAATAAATTATTTAATACAATTATCACATAATAATCATGATTTTCGAATTTCACATAAAATGACACATAATTTTTGAAAACTATGTAATCTAGGATCCAAAATATTATTTCCTATGATACTTATCACATTATCACACATTTTTAAGAGATAAGAATTATCTCTTAGTCCATCATGTTCTTATCTTATCCTTTAATAAAATATCTTAACAATCTTATCTTATCTCTAATGTCATTATCAACCTTATCACTTACACCTCATCCTTGGGTGTTAAAGATAATTATCTTATCATATAATATAAGATAAACATGACAACTCATCACATAAAATCAAGTAATCATATATTAAATCACAAATTAATCACTTAATTCCATATTTTTTTAAAATCACTAGAAAATAAGGAAAAATATTTCTTTTTCTTCCTTAGTGTAAATAATATCCCAAATATACTTAAAAACATATTTATTTGTTATTAAAATATTTTCATGTGAAAAGATTAATAAATTTTCGATTTCTTAAACCGACGCTCACCGACGCTCATTTTATTCTCTTTTCTATCGTAATATTCCTTCTTATTTTCGAAATTTTTAAGCCTAGAAATTCGGGTTATTACATTCTACCCCTTAAAGAAATTTCGTCCTCGAAATTTACGTATCCTCATAATGTTCTCGATTCTTTCTTCATATCGAATTCTCAATTCCAACGTTGGTACCTTGTACCCATTTGATCATCGCATGACCTTAACTTTTATTTACATCGACTCATTTCTTAATCTCCAATCCATATATCTAATATCCTTATGTTTTCTAGTCGTATCTATTCAACTATCGATTCTTATAGACGGTGAGTTCTATGTTCAAATCTAAGTTTAAGCGAACTTACGCTAACGTCGTACCTCCTGCCTTTGATGAAGGAGATTCGTATTCCTTCATTTCATTTCGTGCTAAGTTCTAAAATACTTGCGTATAATCTCATAATATCGTAGTCTTGCAATTGCCTCGTGCTTATTTATCTCACCGAGAACATTTCTTTATCATGACTTGTTGTATCTTTCTCTAACTGAAGAAACATATTACTCCACTGATCTAAGAACTTGGGTGCCAAGATAAGTCAACCTATTTCATACTTCTTAGCTTCAAGGATTGGAGGAAACGTATCATGACAACTTATAAGTGGGTAAGGGTTCATATTTTAAGATGACGACTTTTGAAATTTGAATCAATATGTTCTTTGAAAAGAATAATTGGGAGATGGGGTCCGAAGACCAGAATGACGACTACTAAGATGTCTTTGGTCATATGGGCTGGCCCGGCCCATCACAAATACTTCTCAGTCATATGAAGGCTTGGTTTCAAAAGGACTTTTTATAAACTTTCGGTTGTAAACTTCTTTCGTAAAGAGTGAGAAAATCAAGGATATCTCATTTGAAACTAGTCATAGAGTAAAACTCAATGACAGAACTTTAGGTAATGAATAAATTTTGAAACATCGTATACTTTGTACTGGGTCATCATAAATCGTAAGGTTTCTCAAAATATGATATATATATCGAAACTTAAGTCCACATTACTAACTACAGACTCTTAACTTTAAACATTTTCTATTCTACAAGATCGAATCCTTTTACTATGGATATTATTCTCATGAAGTTTCAACTAATAATTCGATCACGCCATTTAAGTTCTAATAGTCAACTCGAGTTTCACCGTGTGTGAACATCTAAAGGGAATGACTATACTCATGTTTTGTCGATAATGACATTCATCATCATTCCATTTCTACCCTTTTAATCTTTTCTACTTTGTTCTCGCTTGTTCTTGTCTTCCAACTCGTATTATTCTTATTTCTATCCTTGCTTTTGTTCTAATTTCTATCCTCCCTTTGTTCTCATAATCAATTCTCATGGTTCATCTTTCTATGTTCCTTCAAAGGGATCATGCATCTTAAATACCACGCTCTTTTGGGATACTTACTATTGATACTAACAACTTGTAATTCAAGTTGTAATAACATAACTAGTTCATAACAATACATCTTATCGACTTCTATAAATTCAACATTTCACTTTTGACATATCGTTGTCAATTCTTTCTCATATTTCTTTCAACTCTTCTCATTTTCCTTTCCGCCATCCGATAATGAGATAGTTCTTAAGTAAGTCTGTTTTAAACTTACAAGCAATAGGGGAAACTTTAAACCATCGTGACTTCTTAAGGAACTAAACTTAAAACACAAAGTTTCGTGAACATCCTTTAGCATAAGCTCGTAAACACTTATCACTTATCATTCTAATCCCCAAGTTTATCTAGCGCTCAAAACTAATTCGCGTAAGCAACAATGATTACGTCACAGAATCTTAAGTGAGAACTATGTCCACGTCGTGAGTGACATTCGTTCATCAAAGCTTTCATTCCTCCACGTAGCATTCCAATTCACATTCGTCAAAGCGAATCTTAAAAGCGTTCTAAGTTCTCAAGTTCTCGTGGTTCATCAAACACTACGTTATACATAGAAGAGAAATTCTTATGTTCTCTTTCAATCTAAGTTCTTTGTGAAACTTAGAGCTCATCTACGTTCTTTTGAAATTCAAAACAATTTCACAATTCAACTTCGTTTCATAAACATACTTTACTGACATATAACTCCATATATGCCCTTTCATCAATACTCATATACCCCCCGAGTATAAGCTTTACTTTCTCTCAAATTCATCATAACATCATGATCACATACCAACCGGGAATGGACTTATACTTCTTCAGACAAACCACTCGTTTGTCCTATCATCAATGAATTATCACAATTCAAAGCTATTTACTTTCTTTTTCAACGGCATGTCCACTTTAAAAACATTTTTTTTTTTTCACAAATACTTCCTCAAAACTGTACGTAACTTTTTCAAAGCTTTTTAAACCATTCCTTTACTTTCGAAATCGTCAGAAACTACTTTTCCTTGCTGGTTGAGCGTGATGAACAGGAGCGTTGAGCGGTGCTGACTGCTTCATAAAAAGTCTAGTGATTCAAGCCAGACTTTGGATAGAAAGAATATTTTTGGTTCAAAGCAAACGAACTGCTCTGATACCACTCTGTCACAGCCCGGTTCGGCTTATCCTTACCGGACCGTGACTTGGGTTCGGGTTAAGTGAATATGAAAAGAATAAAGTTTTCAACTCATTTCATCTATGAAGAAATATAGATGTTTCAAATAGAGACGATAATCACGATGGATCAAAATAGTTTATATATATATATAAAAGATGGTTCCAAGGTTCCAACAAAGCAACAGCTTTTACAAAGCTTTAACATAGTAACAAAAGATAACAGAGTCTCAAGAGTTTGACAGCGGAAATACGTGTGAGACATGCATATGAAGATGCATTCTCAAGGCGAACCAAAAATACATCATATATCTTGACAAAATGTTCCGCTCAACTCCCGCTCTGTTCCATCACCTGCTCAACCTGCACATTTAAAAACAAACATGCAGGACTGAGTACAAATAATGCACTCAGTGGACACATTGCCGAAAACATTTTACTTTACGAAATATTGTACTGCCATCGCCACAGTAAGACACAAGGGTTTTGTTTGAAAAGGCCTTGTGCTTACTAAATACATTTTCATTTTCTCAAAACATCGCTCGCGCAGGCATTTTCTCATCACAACGTATATTCCAAGTCGGCATATGGATTAACGCACGGAGGAGACCTCCTTCACCCGGACGCACGATCGATCGCAACCAAGCGATTCGTAGAGGTGAAACAACTAATCGCAACCGCGATTCGTGTCAAGTGTACACAACCCTAAGCCGTGATTCCCTTCACTTCCAACTTAGGATCCAATTGTAATACTTTTCTGTTGCCCCTGTGCAACCCGAATGGACATATACAAAACATAAAACATTTTCGCGCATAATATCGTATTTTATCATTTGCGAGAAAAACAAGACAAGAATAACAAGAAATCATTTTTCAAAAGCTTGTAATTGGTTTGGTAAGAAAGCCCACAAAGGGTTTAGGTAAGAAAGCCCACCTTGGAACTTAAAGTTCCTACGCCACTAGCAATTAATTATCGCCTTCTTTCTCCTCCGAAAGCAGACCCTTTTCAATGTGAGAAACGAGGTTTAGTACATCACTATACCTTTCGATAGAGACGAACATCGCCTATAACGCCCTATGCATCAAATAAGGCTAACGCCGGACTTATATTGACGTTTCCTAATAAAAATGATGTTGATTATGACATCGCTCATTATATAAGAGATATTCCATCTCTTTAGTATATAATGTATGTTTTAATGTACTTTCGTAACGTAAGTTACATTGTTACTAAACGTATTACCTCACATAGATCTCATTTTATCGAATTTCGTGCCCTTTGACCTTGGTCAATGTTTTGGTCAACGATTTTGACTTGGTCAACATTTAGTCAACAATTTTGACTAAAGTCAACATTTTGACTTTTTAATTCCTTTTATGTAATTCTATTATTTTATGTGCAATTTTTTCTAAAATTCCATAAAATCATAATATGTCTAAAACATCATTTTGGATCATATTATGCACTCATACCTTATAAAATAAATTTATAACATTAATACATATAACCTATAGTTTTCGAAAACCCTAATTAAACTAAGCAAACAATCTCCAAAAATTTCAATAAAATCACATAACACATACTCATCTATAAGCATCCTTACTATAACATAATTTTTATTTATTGTGAACTATTGAATTTAATCTTCCTAAGTCACTTTTGAAAATTTGGACTTAGGTCCAATAAATTTCTAACAAATCCAATAAATTCATACAACACTATTTTATGAATCTACACTATCAATATGCTATGATAACACTCAAATATGGATTATATCTCAACATATTATCATGTACTAATATTTTCGAAAATCATAGACTTAGGTACCAAAGTGTTCCAAAATTTCTACATAAATTCATACAAGCATAACTAATACCCTAGATTATGATTTCATGCTTCAATCATCAATTAAAATGTCACGAACCCACTCAGGTTGACCCGGAGGGAGCGGACTAATATTAGGAATATAGAACTTAAGATTAAACATACACTTAAACAATTTAGTTTCAAAGGGTTTAGCCAATGATCCAAAGGATATAACGATCCGAAAGACTTCATAGTTCACTTTGTTATAATATCCAACATGAAAATAAAACAGATTGAGTTGCAATGAAAGTGTGTGAATACATATACGACGATATGTATTCAAGGTTATCCATTCCTAACGAACAACAAGGACATATAGCTTTCTCAACACTCCCCATCATCAAGAATCGAGCTCAACTCGCACATTTAAAACAAACATGCAGGCTAAGTACAAAATTTGTACCCGGTGGACTTATGCCGAAAACATTTTATTTTCATTTAGTTACTCGCTAATATAGTGGTAAGACACAAGGGTTTTATTTGAAAATGCTCAGGCTTACTAAAATATTTTCACGAGTTTATAAAAGTTGCTTGGCCAAGCATTTTCTTGGTGTACGTGATCCATATCCCTTATTATCATTCCATCATGTTATCATAGTCGAAAGTCGTGAAGGAGGCCTCCTTCTACGACTCCGTGACCGGCCGTGAATTGTCCTTACAAAGACACATTCACCATCAGTGTACACGTTAATCCTAGCCAGGTATAAGCCTTCCGGCATAGGATCCGATATCGATTTTCATTCATAAGTTGGGAATAACCCATCAACATCACATCATACAAGGATAGGATACGATACACAAAACGTAAACATTTTGGCAGGTAATCATTTAAAGAATTTTAGCATTAGTTGAAAAAGTACTGTAAACAAAGACAGTTGAAAAGAGCAGCAAAGTTGTTCCATTTTGGTAATAAAGCCCACCTGGAAATTATCGTTCGTCTTTATCGTTTTCCTTACTCGTCAACGTCCAGCTGGTGCGTCAGCGTCCACACCTTTATATAAAAAGGATGCTTTATTACGTCGTTTACGTAGTTCGAGACTTATCAAGTCTTATAATATAATTCGATATTTCATATCGACGCGAATGAATGCCTTAATGAATTTAATTCATTTCATCACAGATAATTAACATTTCGCTCTTCGATAGAAACGAGATATGTGTTATAAATGACCAATTTACTCCTCTTAGTAAATGGTCCAACGTTTTTCACGTTTTCGATTTCATGACTTTAAACATGAAATCTTTTCATATTAACATGATATCATTAGCGATGATACGCCTTACGATATTTTGCGTATTTATCGAACGTCTTTCGTACGTTGATTTCAAAAGTCAACAATTTTGACTTTTCTTAGTAATTTAATTACTAAGTCATATTTTAGTATTAAAAACTTTTGAGAATCAATTTCTAATTGATTTCTTTTATAAACTGATTTAATATAATTTTTAAACATATAATCCATTATAATTAATGAATTTAAGGATTTAAAATCCTTATTTTTATTTCTAAAATAGCTCACGGCTATTTTGGGTTTTTCCAATCAATTATTTTCGAAAATTATCCAATAATTTCCAAATATGTCTAAAATATTATTAGACATATAATTTATAAAAAAAAAAAATTTTTAAAAGGATTTAAAAATCCTTAAAAATCTTTAAATGCCCTGTAATTACATTAAATTACCAAACAATGTCCAAAATTTTTCTAATATTATATAGTATATTAATATACACTATGGTCATTAATATGTCATAATATCAATTAAACATTGTTCAATCATCACCTTATTATTTATATAAGGTCTCGGCATTTAAAAAAAATGCCCAATAATTTTCTAAAATTCCAATAAATTAACATAAGGTCCAAAAATTAGTTCATAACATACTTATGTCATATAATTCATAATATTACATTTATATACCATGAAAATGGTATATTAATTCTCGGCCTTTTCACTAAACATGCTTAACAATTTCATAAAATTTTCAAACAATTATATCATGCTCATAAACTATAGTGTAACAATGTAACATCATAAATTACATCAAGAACAATTTTATTCATCACCAAGCTTAGCTCAAAGCTTTCGGTTTATTTGAATGAAAATTGTATTTGATTTTTTTTAAAAAAAAGATTTCAAATAAAAACATAGGATGCATAAAACATACTCAAGATCAATAATATACCATTGCATGTCATGAAATAAATTCACACACTAACATATATATAAATATATGTCTCGGCCCTATTTTAAAAATAATAGATAGAATTTTTCAAATATTCTAATTAAATTACCATAGACTTCAATATCATCATAGAGTAATTATATGTTCTTGCATGCCTCAAATAAAAATTCATTCACTATCATACACTTATATATATAGGTTCGGTTATTTTAAAAAAAATATGGAATTGATTTTCTAAAAATTTCCAATAAATGTCTATATACTCTTAGTTTATCATAACACAAAATTAACACCTTGCATGTACAAAATAAAATCATACACATATATATACATATATATATGTCTCGGCCCTTATGAAAAAAATAGCAAGGATGTTTTAAAAATTCTCAAATAAATCATATGCATTCTCAATATATCAATAATCAATAATATCACATTGCATGTGTCAAATAAGAATCATACATTCACTTATTTTTCCTATGCTCTCGGTTTCAAGAGGAAATGGGTATGGATTTTCCTAAAATTTCCAAAATGAAAGCTATAAACACATATAACATTATAAATCACAAAATCAATCTCATGTAACCTATCATAGGTCTCGCCATTTAGAAGAATTTCATACATATTTGAATAAAATTTTAAAACATGCTCAAAGCTTCACAATACATTGCTATATATCATTAGTACACCCTATAGTCATGGATTCGAAAATCCTCAGATAAAAACCTTACATGCAATGCTTTTTGAAAAATAAGAATACATATTTAACACACTTTATCATCTATATACATGCAATAGCATAGGATTATCAACTAAGATCATCAAGAACACATGCAAGACTATACATCTTTTCGAAAATTTCAAGGTTTCAAAGGTAAACCAAGCTCGCTCAACTCCTACCTTGTGATATGGATGGAAGGATCAAAGTACAAGGTGTTTAAGTGTTATATGGAGATGAGGAGAGAAAATTGAAGCTTGGAGAGGAGGGAAGCTCTCGGTCATTGAGAAAAATGGGGAAGAAGAGAGAGGTTTGAGAGAGAATTGTGGAGAGTTGAGAGAAGAAGGATATGATTAAGTGTTGAGTGTGTAAGGAATGGAATGAACAAAATCTGACCTTCTCCTCTCTATACCTCACGTCCAGTCTCTCTCTCTCTCTTACACAAGAGAGACTCTCATATTTCTATAATATTTTATGTAGATAGTGGATACTAATCATGAATGTCTTACACACAAAATATACCTTGAAAATAGCTAAAATATCCCACTAATGGCTGAGTTCATATATAAAAATATAATACATGAGAGATATATAAAAAGAAATTGGAAGGATAGCACACTTAAAATTTTCGGTACTAACATATGTAAATATATGGGCTTTCGCCCTCGCATTAAAACATAGGTTAAAAATTTTATTTCATGTCATTAATAGGCATATACACCATGGTATATGATCTAGATAATAATTATAGCATAGGATAATTAAAAGAGCATTTAATTTCGGAAGAAACCCTAATTTCGAAGAATTAGGGTTTTCGAAATTAGTTTTGATATATATATTAATTCAAATGTTCAAGCATTAATTAAATGCTTATTTGAACTGTAGTATCATGAAAATATCATAGGAAATAAATTCTATAATTTCTTGATCAATAAAACCATCGCTCATCTTATCTCTAAACGCTGACGCTTGAAAACGCCTCAAAACGTTACGTGATCGACTCATTTTTAAAAGGGTCGAATACTGTAATCTCATCATAAAATATTCCATTAATAATGGAATATAATTCCAAGCTTGATTGCTTAGGAATATCGCGACATTTCAATAGTCGATATGCATTCGACGTTAAAATGTACCGATAAAAGTTAGAACTTTCGATTTCTATCATTCACTAAATTGAGTGAGTGTGTAATAGGAAATTGTTCCTTTGTAAAAGATGAAATCATGTTCGATTTCATATCCGATTTAGTTTCACGGCAAAATTTTATTTTACGGGTTTTAAAGACCGTAATCAGCTTTTAAAACTCATGGGTTATTACATCCTACCCCTTACAAGAAATTTCATCCCAAATTTGTATACCTTTAAAAGAATAAACTGGGTATTGTTCCTTCATCGTATCCTCTAGCTCCCACGTAGCTTCTTCGCCGTGATGATTCCACAAGATTGACCAGTGACATCGATTTGTTCCTCAATTGTTGAACTTTATGGTCTAGTATTGCGATAGCTCTTCTTCATAACTCATGTCTCGATTTAGAACTACGTCGCTTTGACGGATCACGTGTTTTGGGTCGTGTACATATTTTCTTAATCGAGATACGTGAAAACATTATGCACATTTCCCAAGTTGGGTGGAAGAGCCAACTTATAGCTATCGAGCCTATTTTCTCTAGATCTCGTATGGTCCTATGTAGTGGGTCTTAGTTTTCCTTTCACACCAAATCTTATGATCCCTTCGATGGAGAGACTTTGAGAAATACTTTGTCTCCAACTTCAAATGCAGTCCGATCTACGCGTATCAGTAGGATTTTGTCTATCTTGAGCTTCCTCGATTCTTTCGCCTAATCTATCGGACGATTTTAATCATTTCATCCACCGCTCGCCCTATTATCTTCCTTTCACCTACCTCATCCCAAAGAAAGTGGTGATCTACATTTCGCCATACAAAGCTTCATATGGGGCCATATCAATCGTCGCTGATAACTATTATTATAGCAAACTCAATAAGAGGTAAAGTCTTCCCATTTAGCACCTCGATCTAGTACTACGGTTCTCAAAGATATCTTCCGAGTTTGATTGTCCTTTTCGATCGCCCATCGGTTTGTGGGTGAAATGTCAGATCAAGTTTAACTTTGTTCCCAATTCTTTTGTAGGCTCATCCAAAATTTTGATGTAAACTTGGAGTCTCTATCTCGATGTAATAGATTTTGGTACTCCATGTAGCCGTATCACTTTTTTACGATATTTGGGCTAGTCTATCACCCATATGTATTTTGAATTGGTAAGAAGTGAGCGACTTGGTGAGTCTATCTACTATTACCCATATAGTAGTGTTTCTTTTTCGAGACTTGGGTAAACCGAACGAAATCCATCGTTATTTCGTCCCACTTCCATTCGTGTATACCCAACGGTTGTAACTTCCCATAGGGACGTTGGTGTAAAGCTTTTACTTGTTGGCAAACAAGGCAACGCTCTACGAAAGAAGCTATGTCTCGCTTCATGCCTTCCCACCGAATTCTCTTTAGGTCTTGTACATCTTCGCATCGCCTGGGTGGGCGGTATAAGGTGTATCATGAGCTTCACTCATTATGTTGTTCAATCTCAACATCATCAGAACACATATTCTTCCTTTCAACATTAAAGTATCATTCGATGCTTCCGAAATTTTCCAATTTGCCGCTTCTCACTCTTTCTCTTATCTTTTCCAACTTTTCCTCAATCCTTTGTCTCTCAATGATCCTTTTTCTTAGATCGTGTCATGGTGAGTGTAGCAATACAATTCTTGATCGTCTCGCTGTTTAATCAATTCAATTTTAAATTGCTGAATTCCTCGACAAGTTTATCTTCTCGTGTCAAGAGATATCCCAAATGAGTTTGATTTTACGACTCAAGGCCACTACTACATTTGCTTTACCGGGTGATAGTTAATACCATGATCGTAATCTTTACTAGTTCGAGCCATCTCCTCCGCCTCATGTTTAGATCTCTTTGCTCGAAAAAGTATTTCAAACTCTTATGGTCTCAGATAAATTTCGTGATCTCACCCATAGAGGTGGTGTTCCATATTTTAAAGGCATGAACCATCGCCGCTAACTCTAAATCGTGTGTTGGGTAGTTTAGCTCATGTGGTCTAAGTTGTCGTGATGCGACACTATTACTTTTCCTTCTTGCATCAAACGCATCCTAATCCATTCTTCGAGGCCAAGATAAACCACATATTCCTTATCCGATTCCGGATCTGCTAACACCGTGCACTTGTTAACTTTTCCTTAAGTTCTTGAAAACTCGCCTCACATTCCTCAGTCCAAGTGTACTTAACTCCCTTTCGAAGTAATTGGGTCATTGGTCTTGCTATTTTGGAAAATCCCTCAATGAATCTCCTATAATAACCAGCTAATCCTAGAAAACTCCGGATCTCATTCTGAGTTCGCGGTGATTTCCATTCTTGCACTGCTTCCACTTTGGCTGGATCCACTTTGATTCCATCCGCAGACACGATGTGTCCTAGGAACATTACTTCCTTCAGCCAAAACTCACATTTGCTGAACTTAGCAAACAATCTTTCATTCCTCAAAGTTTGTAACACCATTCTTAGATGTTCCTTATGGTCTTCCTCATTTTTCGAATAGATGAGAATGTCATCTATGAAAACCAATACAAACTTGTCTAAGTACGGATGAAATACTCGGTTCATGAGGTCCATAAACACCGCTGGTGCATTAGTTAATCCAAATGGCATAACTACAAATTCATAATGGCCATATCTTGTTCGGAATGCAGTTTTAGCTATGTCTTCAGGTCGTACCTTTAGTTGATGGTATCCCCGACTTGAGGTCGATCTTTGAAAATATGCCGCTCCTCTCAATTGATCGAATAAATCGCCGATTCTTGGTAAAGGATATTTGTTCTTGAGTGTCATCTTGTTCACTCTCGATAGTCTATACACATCCTTAAGGATCCATCCTTTTCTCGACGAACAATACAAAGCGCCCCAAGGCGAAACACTAGGTCTAATGAAACCTAGGTCCAACAATTTTGGATTTGGATTTTCGCTCTTCCAATTCCTTTGGGGCCATTCTCAGGGTGCCTTTGATATCGGAGCCGATCCGGTTCCGTGTCAATGGTAAATTCCAACCTGCTCATCGAGGTAATCTGGTAGATCCTTAGGAAATACATCCGAAATTCCTTAACAACTTCAATGTCTTCTATCTTCGCCCGCTTTTCTTCTCCGCTCGTGTAAACAAGAAAAGCATGGTATCCTTTCTTATTCATCATTTTCCTCGCCTTCAATGCGGACACAATTGGGACTCTCTTCCCATGTCGATTCCATGGAAATGCGTTGCTTTTGCCTAGGAAAATGAAATGATATTTTCCTTTCCTTGCAAAGAATCGTGGAGTGGTTTGCAGCTAACCAGTCCATTCCTAGGATTATATCCACGTCACCCATGGACATTATGTTCAAATTATTCGCTAGAACCCTTAGTGATCCTAAGTTCAACTCTGGTTCGAGCGTAAATGCGTAATACCATAATTCCTCCTATAGGTGAAGAGATTCTCATATCCCGATTTGCCTTTATAGACTAAGTCCCAACAGATCTACACATGATTTTGCTATAAAAGAGTGCGAAGCACCCGTGTCGAACAATACTATAAATGTATGTTGAGAAGGATTCCTATACCGCCAGTTTCCCGGTCCTGCTCGCTTTGTTGCGGTGCAAAGCATACGCCTAGCTTGAGGTAGCCGTGGTCGGCGTGGTGCTTGCCTTTGCCGGGGCCGTTGTCGTTGTCCGGGGGCCGCTGTCACCGACGCTGCCGCTGTGGTTGCTATCTTCGTTGTCGAGGTGGCCGCCACTGTTGTGGTATTTGTTGTCGCTGCTGCTGCACTGTTGTGGAGGTTGTTGCCATTGTTGCGGCTGCGCAGCTGTGTGCTGAGGTTGGGGCTGAAATTGATAGCCCTCGCGGTTGGACATTACCGGTTGGTTCGGCCTTACAATTGTTTCCGAACGCACTTCCGGACGTAAGTTTGCGTAATGTCCTCTCATACCGCACCTAAAACAGTTTCCATCGCCCGCCATGCACATTCCTGTGCATCTTTCGGCATTTTGGGCACGGAAGAGCCCTTCACGCTCTTGTGGTCCCTCGTTGGAGGAATAAAGGTTGGCTTCCTCCATCCTTGTCCTCGATTTGTCGAGTTCCTTGCCATCGCTGTTTGTTACCTTTGTTTTCAAAGCTTCCTCGCTACTATTACCAAAACTAGCATCCCACTTTCTTTCCTCCGTCCATGGTATTCTCGTGATCCGACTAATCCCAACTTATCATCCGGCATTGTCGCCTCAATGTCCAAAGCCCTGTAAGAGCCTCAAGATAAGTCATGTCTCCAAGACCAAGAAGAGACATTCTTATTTTCGCCTTAACCCCGATCTAAATTTTTCCGCCATCTTTAAATCCGTGTCCACCGATCCAGCATATCGAGACATTTCGCAAAAGTGCGATCGTAATCGGTTACCGACATCTTTTCTCGTTTTAACAAGAAAAATTCATGTTCCTTCTTTTCTTGTAACTTTTGGTACATACTTATCATACACTTCCCTTTAAAATCTTCCCATGTCAACTCTTCCATCCGCTCCTGTGAAAGTTTTCTTCGGCCTCCCACCGTAAATCAAGAGCCCATTTAATGGAAGGCTACACGATAGTCTTTCTTGTGTTGTGCACCTTAGAAAGGTGAAAATTCTCTCGATGGTTCTCATCCACCTGCTCAAGATCTTCCTGACTACCTTCCCATCGAAAGTTGGAGGTTTTGTCTTAAGAATAATTCCTCTATCCCGCGGTCGCCGAGGTGGAGGTGGTTGAGGTACGACTGTTCCTCCTGCTCCGGAGTTCTACCTCTTCTCCTAGGTGCCTCCGCCTCTTACTTCTCGCTCGGGTCTTGTCTAGAGGCATCTGTTGTGTAAAATATATCATTAGCATCATGTATCATTTTATAACTCAATATGTAAAATTTCATTTCTTTGCCTTTTTAGAAACGATAACTTAAATAAAACATTTCATTCTTGTCATACATAAATTTGTTGCAAAAGCCCTCTCGATCACACATACATACAATTGCAAAAGCACCATAGATAACGACTGCAAACACAAGTCCTTACTTCAAGGATTACTCACATACTTGCTTCCAAAATATTTCAAAAGGAAAAGGCCCATACACATATTGGCCTTAAGGCTTTACAAAAATTAAAGTCATGCACAATGGCTTTATAGCCTTACAAAAATTCAGTTTTCCCCACTGTTCAAGTTTCAAAAGCATAATTAAAACATACATAAAAATAGATAACATAATCCTTCAAATTTTACATCAACATCACTATCTACATCAACTCCTCGAATCTTCCTCATCTTCCTCCGGATCCTCTTCCTCCTCGTCCGAGTCATCAACCTGGCCATATGCTCTGAGGTCCAGCCCATTACTCTCTACCATCGGGATGTCCCGCAGTGGACCATAATCCACACGAATCGGGCTGTAGCTGTCGTGGATGGGGTTATACCCATCAAGAGTACCTGTCACGCTAATCCGTGCTGTCTGACGGAAACTCTCAACTGGTGGTAGGGGTGCTGCCATCGATGGTAAAGGCGGTAGTGGTGGACGCACCGGATGTCCGAAAATCAAAGGTGGGAAAACAGGGGCTCCCAATGCTCTAGGCCTGGCTGCTCCGTCCGCCTGAACAAGTCTGCCCTCGTCAATCCGATATCGTGGTACCACTGGGTCAACTATCCGTGGAACCTCGTATATGACCACCAGTGACTCATCACGCCATGTATACTCCCGTGGAGGGAGATAAGGTCCTCTCGGTGCTGCACCATAGATGCTATATACATATGTCAAGTGGCTAATGAACCTGGGTAGATCACCTATCAAGTCGTATCCTCCAGTCGCACGATAAATGTAATCCCCAGACACCTCACGAGCATAATCTTCCCAATCACATGGAAGTATAGTAAGAAGACGCTTAATGCCGTCGTAATCCGTCACGCCATAAACTCTCGCATTCCTCCACAACCTAAAGTAATACATCAGGAACTCTCCCAAATCCTCGCCAACACACATCCAGCTTTCCCGATAGATACGAATAGTCTCCTCAGGAGTCGGGTTGGGTCCTATCCTCCTCCTCGCAATATAACGCATCTCCTCCATCTGTCACGATCAAAAACTAACCGTTAGACACTACTAACACCTAATAGCAGATAGGGTAGCTTAATACTTCGATTAATCCACTAGGATAAACTATTCAACCTATAACCAAACATTCTTAACCCATCTAGTAAACAAAACTCCTGTTGCTATGTTAAGCTACACGAGGTATTATAGGCTCCTCTGTTCTATCTAAAACTCAAGCTGAACTTTACCCAGACTCTACTGTATTTGGGAGCTGGAAAAAGAGATTCTGTCCTTCATAACAAATGAAGTTCAGAACGTTAGGAATACGCAGGCGAAAACCATGCGAAACGGGTCCCATCGAGAAGTATGGTTAAAACAAATTTACTGCGCAGTGCAGAAAATTTTCGCGATTATATCGACGTTTCGAGAAGGTGCCAATAATGACAACATACGCGCTATGGCTGCTGCCGACTTAGTATAACTATTACGCCCACGCCTTCAAATTGAAGCTTGTCGCTCTGAAATCTCGTCTTCAATCACGCAAGTTGAAAATCATGGTTATGATCGCCACTTTGACCGTGATAAGCATCCACCTTCTTCATTCTTCGTAGTCAACGTCGCTCCCGATCATCTTTACGCTCCACTTTCGCCGCTCGAATTCAAATTAAAACACATTCATGCTTCCTATCATTCTTTTGTTTTCTTTCATTATGGGAACATAATTCCTATATCGCTCACGCTCTTCTCAAGAGAATAACATACTTTGTTATCAACATAGATTTCATAAGTCATAAACATAACATCCAAACAACATCATACTGCTCATACATTCATCTTGTTTTCATACATTCGTCATTAATCATCATGATTCGCTTCAAACATACTTTTCAACTTAACCACTTCATATCATTGCTATCAACTTTCAAAATTTAGGGATTTTGAAAATTTTCATTCATAACTCATCATTTCAATTATCACCACATCACAACTTTCCTTTTCCTTTTTCTTCAAAAATCTTTTCAAATTTGATCATCATATAAAATTTTCACTTCATAAGCTCAAAAGAAACTAGTTACCTTTTCCCGCTGAGCTCGACGTGATGGAGTGTTGAGAATAGCCAAGAAATTTTCTGAAGTCTAGTGACTCAATTCTAGACTTAGTTTAGAAAGAAATGGGGTTTCATAGAGCAACCGCCTCGATACCACTGTCACCTAACCCCACTCAGTCAATCTTTATGAGCGGACTAATATTAGGAATATAGAACTTAAGATTAAACATATACTTATACAATTTAGTTCAAAGGGTTTAGCCAATGATCCAAAAGATATAATGATCCGAAGACTTCATAGTTCACTTTGTTATAATATCCAACATGAAAATAAACAGCTCGTAAGTTGCAATGAAAGTGTGTGAATACATATATGACGATATGTATTCAAGGTTATCCATTCCTAACGAACAACAAGGACATATAGCTTTCTCAACACTCCCCCATCATCAGCAACCGAGCTCAACCTGCACATTTAAAAACAAACATGCAGGGCTAAGTACAAAATTTGTACCCAGTGGACTTATGCCGAAAACATTTTATTTTCATTTAGTTACTCTGCCAATATAGTGGTAAGACACAAGGGGTTTTATTTGAAAATGCCTTGTGCTTACTAAAATATTTTCACGAGTTTATAAAAGTTGCTTGGCCAAGCATTTTCTTGGTGTACGTGATCCATATCCCTTATTATCATTCCATCATGTTATCATAGTCGAAAGTCGTGAAGCGAGGCCTCCTTCACGACTCCGTGACCGCCGTGAATTGTCCTTACAAAGACACATTCACCATCGTGTACACGTTAATCCTAGCTGTATAAGCCTTCCCAAGATAGGATCCGATATCGATTTTCATTCATAAGTTGGGAATAACCCATCAACATCACATCATACAAGGATAGATACGATACACAAAACGTAAACATTTTCGCGTGTAATCATTTAAAGAATTTTAGCATTAGTTGAAAAGCATCGTAAACAAAGACAATTGAAAAGAGAAAGAAAGTTGTTCCATTTTGTAATAAAGCCCACCGAAATTATCGCTCGCCTTTATCGCTTTTCCTTACTCGTCAACGCCCAAATTTGGTGCGTCATTCACACCTTTATATAAAAAGGATGCTTTATTACGTCGTTTACGTAGTTCGAGACTTATCAAGTCTTATAATATAATTCGATATTTCATATCGACGCGAATTGAATGCCTTAATGAATTTAATTCATTCTCGTCACAGATAAATTAACATTTCGCTCTTCGATAGAAACGAGATATGTGTTATAAATGACCAATTTACTCCTCTTAGTAAACGGTCCAACGTTTTTTCACGCTTTTCGATTTCATGACTTTAAACATGAAATCTTTTCATATTAACATGATATCATTAGCGGATGATACGCCTTACGATATTTATGTATTTATCGAACGCCTTTCAGACGTTGATTTCAAAAGTCAACAATTTTGACTTTTCTTAGTAATTTAATTACTAAGTCATATTTTAGTATTAAAAACTTTTGAGAATCAATTTCTAATTGATTTCTTTTATAAACTGATTTAATATAATTTTTAAACATATAATCCATTATAATTAATGAATTTAAGGATTTAAAATCCTTATTTTTATTTCTAAAATAGCTCACGGCTATTTTGGGTTTTTCCAATCAATTATTTTCGAAAATTATCCAATAATTTCCAAATATGTCTAAAATATTATTAGACATATAATTTATAAAAAAAAAAAATTTTTAAAAGGATTTAAAATCCTTAAAATCTTTAAATGCCCTCTTGAATTACATTAAATTACCAAACAATGTCCAAAAATTTTTCTAATATTATATAGTGTATTAAAATACACTATGGTCATTAATATGTCATAAGATCAACTAAACATTGTTCAATCATCACCTTATTATTTATATAAGGTCTCGGCATTTAAAAAAAATGCCCAATAATTTTCTAAAATTCCAATAAATTAACATAAGGTCCAAAAATTAGTTCATAACATACTTATGTCATATAATTCATAATATGACATTTATATACCATAAAAATGGTATATTAATTCTCGGCCTTTTCACTAATCATGCTTAACAATTTCATAAAATTTTCAAACAATTATATCATGCTCATAAACTATAGTGTAACAATGTAACATCATAAACTACATCAAGAACAATTTTATTCATCACCAAACTTAGCTCAAAGCTTTGGTTTATTTGAATAAAATTGTATTTGATTTTAAAAAAATTCAAATAAAAACATAGGATGCATAAAACATACTCAAGATCAATAATATACCATCAGCATGTTATGAAATAAATTCACACACTAACATATATATAAATATATGTCTCGCCCTCTTTAAAAATAATAGATAGAATTTTTCAAATATTCTAATTAAATTACCATAGACTTCAATATCATCATAGAGTAATTATATGTTCTTGCATGCCTCAAATAAGAATTCATTCACTAACATACACTTATATATATAGGTTCGGTTATTTTGAAAAATATAGAATTGATTTTCAAAAAATTTCCAATAAATGTCTATATACTCTTAGTTTATCATAACACAAAATTAACACCTTGCATGTACAAAATAAAATCATACATATATATACATATATATATGTCTCGGTCCTTATGAAAAAAATAGCAAGGATGTTTTAAAATTCTCAAATAAATTATATACATTCTCAATACATCATAAATCATTAATATCATATTGCATGTGTCAAATAAGAATCATACATTCACTTATTTTTCCTATGCTCTCGGTTTCAAGAGGAAATGGGTATGGATTTTCCTAAAATTTCCAAAATGAAAGCTATAAACACATATAACATTATAAATCACAAAATCAATCTCATGTAACCTATCATAGGTCTCGCCATTTAGAAGAATTTCATACATATTTGAATAAAATTTTAAAACATGCTCAAAGCTTCACAATACATTGCTATATATCATTAGTACACCCTATAGTCATGGATTCGAAAATCCTCAGATAAAACCTTACATGCAATGCTTTTGAAAAATAAGAATACATATTTAACACACTTCTTATCATCTATATACATGCAATAGCATAGGATTATCAACTAAGATCATCAAGAACACATGCAAGACTATACATCTTTTCGAAAATTTCGAAGGTTTCAAAGGTAAAACCAAGCTCTTGCTCAACTCCTACCTTGTGATATGGATGGAAGGATCAAAGTACAAGGTGTTTAAGTGTTATATGGAGATGAGGAGAGAAAAATTGAAGCTTGGAGAGGAGGGGAAGCTCTCGGCTGTTGCAGAAAAATGGGGGAAGAAGGAGAGAGGTTTGAGAGAGAATTGTGGAGAGTTGAGAGAGAAGAAGGATATGATTAAGTGTTGAGTGTGTAAGTGAATGGAATGAACAAAAATCTGACCTTCTCCCTCTCTATACCTCACGTCCCAGCTCTCTCTCTCTCTTACACAAGAGAGACTCCTCATATTTCTATAATATTTTATGTAGATAGTGGATACTAATCATGAATGTCTTACACACAAAATATACCTTGAAAATAGCTAAAATATCCCACTAATGGCTGAGTTCATATATAAAAATATAATACATGAGAGATATATAAAAAGAAATTGAAGGATAGCACACTTAAAATTTTCGGTACTAACATATGTAAATATATAGGCTTTCGCCCTCGCATTAAAACATAGGTTAAAAATTTTATTTCATGTCATTAATAGGCATATACACCATGGTATATGATCTAGATAATAATTATAGCATAGGATAATTAAAGAGCATTTAATTTGAAGAAACCCTAATTTCAAGAATTAGGGTTTTCAAATTAGTTTTGATATATATATTAATTCAAATGTTCAAGCATTAATTAAATGCTTATTTGAACTGTAGTATCATGAAAATATCATAGGAAATAAATTCTATAATTTCTTGATCAATAAAACCATCGCTCATCTTATCTCTAAACGCCGACGCTTGAAAACGCCTCAAAACGTTATGTATCGACTCATTTTTAAAAGGGTCGTAAATACTCGTAATCTCATCATAAAAATATTCCATTAATAATGGAATATAATTCCAAGCTTGATTGCTTAAGGAATATCGTGACATTTCAATAGTCGATATGCATTCGACGTTAAAAATGTACTGCCGATAAAAGTTAGAACTTTCGATTTCTATCATTCACTAAATTGAGTGAGTGTGTAATAGGAAATTGTTCCTTTGTAAAAAGATGAAATCATGTTCGATTTCATATCTGATTTAGTTTCACGGCAAAATTTTATTTTACGGGTTTTAAAGACCGTAATTAGGCTTTTAAAAACTGCGGGTTATTACATAAAATCATAATTATCAACATATTACACCTTCAAGTTTTCGGTCCACATATAAAATTTGATATCATGCTTGATTTTGTGATATAATTATACCATATGCTTAATAACATCATATAAATATAATATCTAAACATATTAGCATAAGTCACATAATTTTCGAAAATCACATGTATAAACTAAGCTCAGAACATAAATTCTAACGATATATGAAGCTTGTAAGAAATCTAACCTTTGATCGGATTCGATCGACGCGGCGACATTATTCTATCTACGATCAAGAACGCCCAAGAACACTCTCTATTTTTTTCTCTATTTTCTCCTATTTCTCTCTATTTTCGGTTATGATGTTTATGGGAGGGTAACCTCCTATTTATAGGAATTATGGGATGATTATAATCATTACTTTATAAAATATCTTAAGGTAAGGTCAAAATTACAACTCATCTTATCTCCTTAATTTTTGAACCATGCAAGTCAGATAAGAGAATCTTATCATATCTCATCTCATATCTAGGTGTAAAGATAAGAATTACAACTCATACCTTATCCTCTAGTATTTTCGCCATAATAATAATGTTCCAAATATTTTATTTTCTCCAATTAATAACTATATGACATAATAATAATCTTAGATGATAAAATAAATCATAGGAAAATTATTTAAGATCATTTCTATGTACTAAAGTAAAGTCATCGAAATTACGAATAAATTATCAAACTATTATTCTTTTTATAACCCATATTATTTTCATGAGTAATTACATTAATATAATGATATTATATCATAAAATAATTTTTGAATTTTTCTAAGCAATTTTCCCATTTTATTCGAAAATTAGGGTTTCTAGAGCTTAAATTTTATAAAATCCCATTCTTATCCCTTTTTATAAATTTCGAAATTTTTATGAATTCTAGGAGACAAGATTGATCTAGAATCATGATATTTTTCAATATATAATTAAATAAATTATTTAATACAATTATCACATAATAATCATGATTTTCGAATTTCACATAAAATGACACATAATTTTCGAAAACTATGTAATCTAGGATCTAAAATATTATTTCCTATGATACTTATCACATTATCACACATTTTTAAGCGATAAGCATTATCTCTTAGTCCATCATGTTCTTATCTTATCCTTTAATAAAATATCTTAACAAGCTTATCTTATCTCTAATGTCATTATCAACCTTATCACTTACACCTCATGCTTGGGTGTTAAAGATAATTATCTTATCATATAATATAAGATAAACATGACAACTCATCACATAAAATCAAGTAATCATATATTAAATCACAAATTAATCACTTAATTCCATATTTTTTGAAAATCACTAGAAAATAAGGAAAAATATTTCTTTTTCTTCCTTAGTGTAAATAATATTCCAAATATACTTAAAACATATTTATTTATTATTAAAAATATTTTCATGTGAAAAAGATTAATAAATTTTCGATTTCTTAAAACCGACGTCTACCGACGTTCATTTTTATTCTCTTTTCTATCGTAATATTCCTTCTTATTTTTGAAATTTTTAAGCCTAGAAATTCGGGGTATTACACATCATCACCTCAATCTGCACATTTAAAACAAATATGTATTTGAGTACAAGAATGCCTTTCGGTGGCTCATGCCAAAATAATTTATCAATTTCAATTACTCGCCCATCACAAGTAACACAAGGTTTTAATTTGAAATACTCGTGTTTACTAAATATTTTCTGTCATTTTCCATAAATATCGTTTGGCAAGCATTTTTCCACGTATGTATGATCCACATCCACCACAATAATTCATCCAACAACATTCCCATATTGAGAGGAGGCCTCCTCTCTGACGCCATGACCGGTCGAGCACCCTTTCAAAGACACAAATACAAATAATCGGTGCAAAATCCAGCCATCTCAAAGACAGATACTAATTCTCCATCATCATTGGGGTACTTCCAAGAATACGAATTCAAGCATGTCATAAAGTGGGAGCTACCCAACATTATGCATCAATAATCATGGATTAGATACATACATAAAATATAAATATTTTGGGCAGGTAATTAAATAATCATTTCATAAATATTTGCTTGCAATAAAGCATCATAAATAAATCATTTGATAAGTTCTATCAATTTGAGTATAGTAAAGCCCACCTTGACTTTTAAACATCGATTTTCGATACGCGTGCTCTCCTCTGGTTGCGTGTGAGTCTTCACGTCCCACCTTTACGCAAAAATTTACGTTTAAAACGTTGGCACGCTTTTCGAGATTTTCAAAGTTCATTCAACTTTGGTAAATAAAATAATAATTCGACGTTTGGATAAATCTTAATACGTTGAAACGACGTATTTCAATAAAAATAATTCTCGTATATCGAGAGAGACGTAATATGATCTACAGTCTCATTTTAACCTTTTAGGTTAAATAATTAACGATATAATAACGTTATTCAATAAAATGATTTCAATTATGAAATCTTTCTCACAATTGAGATATTCAGATAAAAGTAATACGTTTTTCATGTATTAGCGTGTCACAGCCCCACAATCCTAATTACGGATTAGCAGGGACTATAACTGTAAACATGAAAGAATAAACATGGAGACTCTCATTAATAATAAGCGTAATACATATGTCAAGCATGCTCTTGGACTCTAGTACATAAATTAGGTTCTTGCAGCGGAAGACATGTGATAAGTACATATGACGATGTACTATCAAGGTATAAACATATCAGCGACAACATTCCTATTGCTCAACACTGCTCCATCCATCATCTGCTCAACCTGCACATTTAAAAACAAACATGCAGGGCTGAGTACAAGAATGCACTCAGTGGACTCATGCCAAAAACATTTTATCATTTGTAGATTACACTGCCACATCATGGTAAGACACAAGGGTTTTAGTTGAAAATGCCTTGTGTTTACTAAAATATTTTCATCATTTTTCAAAATCATCGCTGGCCAGGCATTTTTCCGGGTGTATGATCCATATCCTTAACATCCTTTCGTCATATCATCATAGTCGAGCGTCGTGAAGGAGGCCTCCTCACGACGCCGTGACCGGCCGTGAATTGTCCTTACAAAGACACGGTCACCTTAGTGTACACGTTAATCTAGCTGTGTATTGTCCTTCCGATAGGATCGATATCGATTTTCATTCATAAGTTGGGGCGACCCAACACATTCATATCATTCATTCCGGATAGGATACATACACAAAACATAAACATTTTTGGCGGTAATCATGTAAACATTTTATCAACGGTTGAAATAAGCATCGTAAATAAATATTTCAAAAGCATTTTATTTTTACGTGAGTAAAGCCCACCGGACTATTGTTCGTCTTAAACTTGAGTATTCGACAACATCCGGCCGTCGCGTCCGCGTCCACACCTTTATGTAAAAACGATGTTTTAGTACGTCGTTCACGTTTTTCGAGACTCTCAAAGTCGAGAATAAACTTCGATATTCTATATCGATATAAACTGAATTCCTTAATGAATTCGATACGCTTTTCAATTACGTATATCAATTGAATAGTTCTCGTTCTTCAAGACACGTTCAACCGTATCGTTTTAACCTTTCCGGTTTAAACGTTCGACGTATTTATATGTTTCTCGATATAAGGATTTCAATTATGAAATCTTTTCTTACTAAAGAGGTTCCTCACCTAATTAGTACGCCTTACGCGTATTAGCGTATTTATCGAACGTATTTCGTACGTTGACTTTAAAAGTCAACAATTTTGACTTTCAATTATAATTTCTTACTAATTCATGTTATAAATCGATTTCCAATCGATTTATTTTTGTAAAGTTCTAATTCTCGATTTGTCACGTAAATCGATAAACTTTATTAATATTTTTCTTAAATATTAATCCATTTATCCATAAATCCTTATTATTCATTTATAACGTTATTAAATATAACGTTTCGTTATAAACATAGTGATCTATGTTTATAAAATTTTATAAATCCCAAATATGTCCAAAATAATGTTTAGACATATAATATATTATTACTCTTAATTAGAAAGGATTTAAAATCCTTATAATTCCTTTAATGCTCTCGGTAATTCTCAAAATTACCAAATGATTTCCAAAATTTTCTAAATTCATATAGCGATTATTATACACTATGGTCATTAATATGAATTAATATCAACCATATAACATAGGGGAGTTCTACACTTAGTCAAATTTTAAGTGTTTGAAAATCAAAAAACGACTTAAAATTAACCCAAGTGACGACTTTTACGATTCATAACTCTCGATTCAGAATACATATGGTCGCATAAAGATACATTCTGAAACCTCTAAACATGTACTACAAGTTCTAAGAAGAATTAAATCCAAAAGAGTCGTGGTTCTGGAGATATAGGGTCTCAAAGTGGGCAACTCAAACTGACTTCCATACTTAAGAAACTTTTCGAATTTTCAGTTTTAGCTTAACGACGAGGGTTTTTCGAGGCTCGTAACTTTTGACTCACAATGCCAAAATGTCTGCAGGCTATCAATTTCGAAACCTTGTAACAAGAACTACATATTTCATGCAGACCATACTGGAAAATATCTGACGCATCGAGAGATATATAAGTCCAAAGTTGACTAGTTGGAAATGGACAGTTTCCAGTAGGTGACTTTGGGTCGATGAAAGGTATACCTATAAAACTTGGTTTGGGATCAAACTTTCCAGATCATAACTAGACATGGTGAGGAACATTTCTTATGAAGAAACCCAAGTCCAAATCGGACTACAAACGGCTTGAACATCTCACGTAAAAGTCATACTCGAACAGCCTATTACATGGAAAAATTCACTAAGGCAGTTTGTCCGAAAAGCTTACTGTAATGTATCAACTTCAAAAATTCACCGTGAGTTCATTATAAGGAATCTGGGAATGCAAACAATCATATTGAAAAGCCACTTAAGTCTAGTTTAATCCAGAAAAAGCCTCACTCAATGATTCACAATATATTGGGAGCTAAAAATATTTTACCACAAGCTATCACTCCCGTGACAGTTTTGTGCAGTTAACTTGTAAAATCTGGAATAAATAGTAAAACTTTTTAGAAAATTCGGAAAATTTACATACATCTTTTAGACATGCTGAATTATGTTTCTGACAAATTTCAGAGTTTTATAATTAGCCAAACTTAAAACGAAAGCCACGGACCGTGGGTAATGAACACGGCAATTTCCCAGATTTGTGCAGTGTTTTTGAAAAATATAATTAAAATAGTAAATCAAGTTGTATTTACTTGAAATTTTACAGAGGCATACTAGACACATATAAATTCAACATATTAAAATTTCACATTCATTGGACCACTGTAACTTAGTCAAATAAATTTATGAAGTTACTGATTTCGTGAGATAACTTCCAGTTTTGCAGACAAGATTATAGTTCGACATGCAATCACATATATGTGTTCGATACTATTGAATTACCCACCTATACACATGCATGTATGATCTAGCCATGTCCAAGAATCATAGGATGTAGTTACCTCAGCCACGAAATTGGAAGAAGACGAGAGAGATGGAGAGGCGATGGAGCTCATGGCTTAGAGGTGCATCAATTGGTATCACAAGAGCTAGGAGCTTTAGTTCTTTCTTCATGGTGGAAATGGGGCTGTTCTTGGAGGAAGGAGAGGAGAGGGAACGGCTGATTGAGGTGTGGGGTGTGTGTGGGGTGGTGTTGAGAGGTATGGGGGTGTTGGGTGGTAGGCATGGGTGACATTTGTTAATACACTCCCATGCGTCTACACTTGTCACACACATGCACAACACTCTTACACTCCCTTTCTACACACACACACATGCACGATTTTTATACTTTTATATATATAAATTTCAGTATTTAATTGTTTAATTATGATACATAATTAATCACATTGCCACTTAATAGATACATGTAATAGTGGGAAGATTAACAACACACTTTGTTATATCACTTAGGAGCTCTCGGCTCTCACACTTGTAATAGGTCAAATTTTATTTTCCATGCCATTAATAGACGTATATATCATAACATATGGTTTAGATGATAAATAATATCATAGGATAAATTAATGGCATCATTTTATGCGATAAAAATCGAGTTCGAAAATTGGGTTTCGAGCGTTTGAAAATTGGTCACTATCAAATCTTGACGATCTAGCATTTATTTAATGCCAAATAATACTGTAATAACATATGAAAATCATAGGAAATAATTTCCTATAATTTCTTGATCGATTAAAACGCTTTTCGTTTCATCTCAAAACGTTAACGTTTGTAAACGTTGCAAAACGTTCATTATCGACTCATCTCGAAATGGTTGTCATTACTTTATTACATTATTCCATTAATAATGGAATTTAATTCTAAGCTTAATTGCTTAGAAAGTATCATAATTTTAACTATCGATCGCGATCGGCGTTAAAAATATCTTGCCGATATACTTCATATACTTTTATTCCTTAATTCACAATTCTCGGTAAATATAAAATAGATTTCATTAGTTCGTAATTAATCAAGTCATTATTCGATATCATTACGATTGAATATCTCGGTAAAGCTTTGATTTACGTTTTTAAATACCGTAATTAGGCATTTAATTCTGCGGGGTATTACATCCTACCCCCCTTAAAAGAAATTTCGTCCCGAAATTTGCATACCTCATAAAGTATGGGTATCTTAACATCATAACATCATAACTTTCCATGTGCTTTTCTTTCGTCCATGGTTCTTCCATTGGACTTTCATTAAGAACCCAAACCTGATTCTTTAATCGTTGCATCGTATGATTAAATCTTGTCGTAGACTTTCATCATAACTCATCTGAGTAAGAGGTCACATCATCATGATGGTTAACGTGAATTGGGTCACTTTCGTATTTCCTTAACTGCGACACGAGGAAAACATTTCGTACTTTCCCCCAAATGTGGTGGAAGTACCAAGCTATAGGCTACTAGGCCTATCATTATTAGGATCTCGTGAGGTTCTATAAAACGTGATCTAATCATTCTTTATATCAGAATTCTTATAATCTCTCTAGACGGGGAAATCTTAAGAGATTTTGATTCCGCATTTAAAATGCGGTTCAAATTCTGGCGTGTCGGTAAGACTTTTGTCTGTCCTGAGCTTTTCTTATTCTTTGCCTTATTGAGGAGATATCTTAGTCGTTTCGCTTATGCCGTCAGGACTTTATACCTTTTCTCTCACCTACTTTATTACAATAAAGTGGTGATCGATAACTCTTTTTCGCATAATGCCTCATAAATTATATTGATCGTTGTTTGACAACTACGATCTATGTAAACTTAACGGTGGTGCTATATCGTTCCACTTACATCTTGGTTTAACACTTATGTTCTATCATATCCTTTAGCGTTCATACTATCCTTTTCGATTGTCATCCGTGCGTGGTGGACATCTATGTTAAGGCTTAACCTCGTATCTAACTCCTTTTTATGAGTTAGTTCAAAATCTAGGGTACTCTTGGTGTCTCTATCGAGCGATAGGTTGGAACTCCTTGTAAATATCGATTTCCTTTTTGTACATTTGAGCTAACTTATCGGGTCTATGAGTCATCTGAATAGACAGAGACAAAGCATAATTGGCGAGTCAATCCACTACTAGCCATATAGTAGTGCGATTTCTTTATGACTTTGGTAAAATCTGTCATAAGATCTATTTCTATATCATTCTATTTTCATTCGTGTAGTTCTAGAGATTATACTTTCTTATAAGGCCTTTGATACAATGCCTTTACTTATTGGTAACCGAGACACTGCTCGACAATATGGTTATATCTTATCTCATTCCTTCCTATCTAACCTTTCTCATAATTCACAATGTCACTTAATAATGCCTGGTTGGGCGGTATGAGAAGGATCATGAAATTCATTCTTGGTTTCATTTCTAAGCTTATTATTGCTTGGAAATATATGTATATATATATCTCTCTTTTAGACAATAACATTGTCCAACGCTCCTTAAAATTCTTTAGCTCTTCATTCCTTATCTTAATTCGTATTCTATTCCCATCTTCATTCTCTTTTTTTTTTTTTGTCATATTTCACCTTGGTTGTAAGGGTACCATTTACGTTCGTCCTTGATTTCCCGACTATTTCTGTTCTCGTTTTCTTAATCTTTCCAATGAGTTTTCCTTTTCTATAAGGACATACCACAATTTAGACTGAATTTTATATCTTAGGCATTAGATTCTACATTACCCTTCCTTAGGTGATTATTTATCACAATTATAATCTTTTACTGATTCGAGCCATCTTTTCTATCCTGTATCCAAGTTTCTTTGCTCGACGAATAACTTCAACTTTTGTGAATTGTGAAGGGTTCTTAACTTATTGTTATAGGAGTGATGTCCTCGCGACTTTGGTATTTATACTCTTGTCACTATCGATGTAATAGATTTTGGCCTCCAGTGAAGTCGTATAATCTTCTTTACATACAAATTGGGCTAACTTGTCGATCCATAAGTACTTTGGATTGGTAGGAAGTGAGCACTCTTGGTGAGTCTATCAACAATTACCCATATGGCGGTGTACCTCTTTTTGATTTGGGTAAGTTAGTAACGAAGTCCATCGTTATTTCATCCCATTTCCACGGGTATTTCCAACGGTCAGTAACTTTCCGTATGGACGTTGGTGTAACGCTTTCATCTGGCGGCAAACAAGGCGGTGTTCTACTTAAAGAAGCTATGTCTCGTTTCATACCTTCCCACCAAAACTTTTCTTTCGTGTCTTGTACATCTTAGTACTATCCGGGTGGGCGGTGTAGGGTGTATCGTGAGCCTCACTCATTATTTTATTTTGAAGTTTTGCGTCGTGCGAACGCATATTCTTCCTTCAGACAATAAGGCGTTGTCCGACGCCTCCTGGAAGTTCTTAAATTCTCCAGCCCTTACCCTTTCTCGGATCTTTTCTAACTTTTCCTCCATCCTTTGTCTCTCGACGATCCTTTTTCTTAAATCAAATTCATCACTATTTCAAGTCATGAGTTGGGAAATACATTCATGTGGCCTAAGTCATTGTGACACATAAGTTATTATTTATCTCATATTAATACATAGCCTTACTTTTATTAATCCGTGAGAATTGTGACTCTATTTTGGGGTAACTATCTTATTGGTCTTGTTACTTAGAGAGTTCTTAATGGATCTCAATGTAAGTCAATTAATCTATAAAATTCTCGATCTTATTTTAGGTCATTGACGCCTCTCATCTTTAATTGTTTTGTCCTTTGTCGGATCTACATTGTTTTCTTCTAAAGACACTATGTGCTTGAGGAATATTTCTCTTTAAGCGAAATTTACAAAATCAGATTTGCAAAATTCGCTGCTCTTAAAAGTCGTAAGACAGACCCTTCGATTTTCTTTATGTTCTTTCTCGTCCTTTGAATAGATAAGAACATCATCTATGAGGATTGAGATAAAATTATCTAGGTATGTGTGAAACACTCGATTTTGAGGTTCATAAGCGTGGTGGTGCATTGGTTAGTCCGAATAGCGTAACTATTGTCTCATAGTAACCATATTTTATTGAACAATTCATTTCCGTATTTGGATACCATTCTTCAAGACCATATAATATTACATGATAATGCCTCGGTGAGGACTTTTCATACATTACTTACGAGGGTCGGTCTCGAAATGACCGATTCAAGGCGTCAGCTCTTTTACACTCAAAACTTTGACACTTCTTCACCATATTCATAAACTCTTCCAAACTACGTTTATTTTATGTATTATAATCACATCATTTTCATCATAAACCATTATTTACATATAAGTCTCATAGGATTCTAAGATTCTATGTCTTTGAGTGACCTTTGTTAGAGTCGCATCTCTCCTCGAAACTTGCCTTTCTCCAATGCGTTTTAGTTTTCACACTCGACGATCATTCTCTTCGAGAGCGAGGTTCAAGCTGCTCCCGTTTCTTCTTCAATACTAGAAGTTGGTGTTACTTTTATCGAAAGTATGATTGGGTTGATAGCGGTATTTCTCCTAATCCGCGAGGCGATAAGATTTTGTCCTTCTCGCTCTCTTCGGTACCATTGATGGCACAGGGGCGTGGGGCGTTCGAACATCGTGGTACAACCATTCCTTTATGTCGTGCTGTGTAACTTGCCGAGGTCCAGGACAAGTACTCGTAGGTGTCGTTTCCTATGCATTATATGTATACTTGAGCCTGTTGACAAATCCTAGTAAGTCTGTCCACGCTTTGGAATTTTTATCATGGAGAAAATATTCTCTTGATACTTCTTTTGTAAAAATTCTGCCAATCTGTTGGCAAATGACAGATACGTCGTTGGGTACCATCCTCATTTGACACTCTATAGTTACAAGTATCCATCTAGAGGTGCAAAAATTTCTTCAAGACTGTTCTAAATTCATTCCTAGTTCATATTAAAAGAGCCGATACGCTCGTGTGAGTTATAAACTTGTAGGCCTTGGGGTTAACTCTTACCCATTAAACTCCCTTTTCTTTTCATCTGTAAACGGATATTTTTAGATAAATCCGACTTAATTTAAGCAATGGAGGGGATTTCTAAACAAGAATGATCTCTTAATGAATTATACGCTTTAAGACATATATAGCCCGTAGATGACTCATGATTCTTATCTTAATACCCATTTTACGTTTTACATCTTCAGTCGTATATTGCCTTAAAGATATTCGCATAGGCGAACAGTGGGTACTTGATATTCTGTCGTGTGAAACCTTTAACGAAAAGGCTAGGCCCAGGTCACTAATCTCATGAATGACAGCCATTTCCGAAACTTCTTGTCTCTAAAATTATATCTACGTTCCGCACAGATATAATGATCCAAATCATTGGATAGCACTTAAGGCGATTCGAGGTTCAATTCTGAGCTTAAGTAACACTTGCGATGGTCATAATTCCCGTATAGGTAAGGAGATTTTCATTTCTTGATTTGCTTACCCTGATTTGGGTTCTATCGTTTCTATGCATACTTGTGCGATGTTAAAAAGCGAAGCACCTATATCGAACAAGATCTTACAGGTATTCTGAGGAATTTTCCTCACACCTATCCTGCCTTTTGGTTCTTTGATCTGTTTCGGTGCGAAGTATAGACTTTGGTCAACGGTCTTTCCGTTTATTCAAGTAAACATCTATTTCATATGTCCTTGTCCTTTCCATTGGGACATCATGTTCCCTTGCTATGGCCTTCTGTTGCCTCATTCACTTTATACTTCTCGGTATTAGTATCGTTATGCTTTTACCAATAGCATTCGTGGTTAGGTCTACATCAACCTATCCTTTGATATTGATATATTTCAATAATGAAATCTTATCGTAGAGAGCGTCATGTCTCTATTACTATCATTCATTCCTAATCCAGTATGAATGATTTAATTCCCCTTTTCACTTTATCGATCTTATGAATATATTTCTCATATATCCTTACTTTAAACTCCTTTCTAGAGAAATCCTTGTACTGGCATTTAGTGCCATCGTTTGTAATATCCCCTTTTGGATATACGTCATTTCTTCTTAATCCTTTATTGATTCATCATGCAATTTCGCATAAGATAAAATCCTTTGTCTACTGGGGATGTATTATACTTTTACCTTGACGTCAAATATCTTTACCATTTTCTCGACATTCAATGATTTCTTCATTTTCATGTCAGAGATACTTAATATCCCATTTTACTGATCGTCACAATGTGTGAGGGATAATCTTTCCAATTGGATTTATCTGAAAGTCCCTCAATGTGAATCTCTTCCTGTGTTCTCTTGGTTGGATTTCCTTTGTAGGATCTATAGAAGCTATCTTGCTTTTTAACTATTGAGTTACACAAGACAAGCGTTTTGTGTCATTATAACTTAGGGTATTAAGATTCATTTCAAAATAATGAACCTGTTTCCTTACTTCAAAGGAATTACTTTACTTATCGAAGTCATAACATCTCTGAGGCTTATATCATATCATGAACTATCTACTTGTATAGTTCGTAATTTCTTCTGCTATTTTTTTACTTTTATCCATTTTCTTGAGCATGGTATCTGAAAGTAATCTTACTTTCGTTGTACTTCGGTTCCCACTTTCAGGACTAGAATCGTCATTATTGTCATATGGCTTGGTAGGGTAGTATATTCGTACACCATAACTTAAATTCTAAGCATCTTTCTTTCATGTCTTGGCTTTGAAGATATTTTCTTCACACTTGGCTTACATTCTAGGGCTATCCTAGTCGCTCACACAATCTCGAGGGTTATGATTTCTCAATCTCATTATCATCTGTTTAACCAAGTTTCAATTACTTGGAATCGATTATGCACAAGCATAATCTCATTAACTTAGGTATAAGGCGAGAGATTTATTTCCTGAGATGCTATCATTTCTTCATATATATATTCTTTGAAAAGAATATCTTGCATGCATCTTTATTCTTTTAAACGTGTCTAACCTACTAGCGAGGTTTCAAGGATATCCAATTATCTTAAAGATAAGTTGTAATCGCTCTCGTCATGACATAATAAGGGGAAGTCATATCCCACGGATATCATATACTTTTCTTTGCTTTTATTTTTTCATTCAATGCTAAAAAGTATCTTATTCATAATTTTGTTATCATAACAGTCATATGATGGTATAACTTCATTGTTATCATCCTTTGTTAACCCCATCAAGGGTCATCACATCATGTGTGCCATAGGAAGAATATCTCGTCTCATCGAGATTTTCTTTACATCATAATTTCTTGATGTCTATCACTTTACTGGTCTGAAACTTTTAGGTGACTGTGATAAGTCAACCTATTTCATGCCCGACATTTATCGCTTTACTAATTCGCTCTTAGATGACAAGGTAAGTCAACTTTCATCTTACTTGATGGTTTCAAGAATTAAGGAGAAATTATCACGACTACCTACAAAAGGTACTGTCTCATCCATCAAGATAACATATTTTCAATGATTGAATCGATATGTTCCTTGGACTGAATAAATGGGGCTCTAGGGTCCGAAGACCAGAATGACGACTACTGAGATTTCTTTGGTCATATGGGCTGGCCAGACCCGTCACAATTATATTCTCAGTCACGCAAGGATTTGGGTTCAAAAGGACACTTTGTAAATTTTTGAGTTGGAAGTTTTCTTCAGAAGAAGTGAGAAACTCGAATGATTTCTCAATTGGAACTAGGTCATAGAGTTAAACTCAACGACAGAAATTGGGTAATGGATATAATTTAAAAGCTTATATACCCGTAATAGGTCATCAACAAAGTTCTCATGTATGTCAAGGTTCTACTTGTACATCAAGATCTTACTTTCTTAGTAACATTCTAAGATTTGTATCATACTATAACGTTCTTACTCTATACAGATCATAGATCTAACTTCAACTATTTCTCGTGAATTCTGGAGTAGGAATCTGGAATTTGGTCCTTCATAGGAAATTAAGTACAGTGCATTAGGAGCACGTAGACGAAAACCATACGTAAATCGGAGTTCACACGATCAAGAACTAGTCAAACCAAAATTACTGCGCAGTGCAGGAAAATTTACACGCGTTCGCGCCGAGGTCATAAGCAATGCCGACGCCAAGGTCGTGCACGTCGTTATCAATGCCGAGGTAGTACAGAGTCATACCGAGCCGAGGTCGTACAGGCTACCAAAGTCGACATGTCAAATTCGATGTTACAAATTCCCGAAGTCAAAGTCGACGGTCGCACAGGCCGAGGTCGAACAATTTCGTATAGATCTTTTGATTTTCGATACTCAAGATGGAATGAAGTTCTCAAATCCATCGTTACTCTTGTTCTTGTAATGGAAGGAAGTTCTTACTTCTATGTTCTTTCGTAAAAAGTGATCATGCTTCTTAAAAAGTCTACGTTCTGTTGAACTAGCATGCTCATCATCATAATCAACTTTGAGATTGAGTAAAACTTGAATATTCCTACGTAGCTCATTTTGCATACGCACGTATTTCGTTGAATTTAAAGAATTCCACATATCATATTTGACAAATCAATGTCCAATCTCAATCATTTTAAAACATGAATAACATAACATTGTTCATAATAACGAACCCTTATTATATTTCAGAAATTCAAACATTTCATCTTTGGCATATCGTGCCAAAACTTTCTCATATCATTGTCATCATCTTTCTTATATCTTCCTTCTTTTCATAACTTTCTTGACAAGTCATTTGTCATATCATTCATTTTCAACCGTTCTCATAGCTTTCATTTCTTTTCAAATATCATTTCAATCATCCTTCACTTCAAAACTTTTCATTTTATTTTAAAAAAAAATTATTTCATAAACATTCGTCCGGCCAGGCTAATTTTTAAAACTTTGGGAAAAGAGTCATTTACCTCATTTCGGTTGAGCTTGATGTGATGGAGTGTTGAGCATTGTCAGCTGATCTCTAGAAGTCTAATGACTCAATCTAGACTTAACCTTAAAGGAGATTTTGGGTTCAAGAGCGAACCGCTCGATACCACTCATCATGACCCCACAATCCTAATTACGGATTAGCGGGGACTATAGCGTAAACATGAAAGAATAAACATGGAGACTCTCATTAATAATAAGCGTAATACATATGTCAAGCATGCTCTTGGACTCTAGTACATAAATTAGGTTCTTGCAGCGGAAGACATGTGATAAGTACATATGACGATGTACTATCAAGGTATAAACATATCGACAACATTCCTATTGCTCAACACCGCTCCATCCATCATCGCTCAACCGCACATTTAAAACAAACATGCGGTGAGTACAAGAATGCACTCGGTGGACTCATGCCAAAACATTTTATCATTTGTAGATTACATCGCCACATCATGGTAAGACAAGGGTTTTAGTTGAAAATGCCTTGTGTTTACTAAAATATTTTCATCATTTTTCAAAATCATCGCTGGCGGGCATTTTTACAGGTGTGTATGATCCATATCCATAACATCCTTTCGTCATATCATCATAGTCGAGCGTCGTGAAGGAGGCCTCCTCTACGACGCCGTGACCGCCATGGTGTCCTTACAGCACACAGTCACCTTAGTGTACACGTTAATCCTAGCCAGGTATTGTCCTTCCAGCATAGGATCTGATATCGATTTTCATTCATAAGTTGGGAGCGACCCAACACATTCATATCATTCATTCCGGATAGGATACATACACAAAACATAAACATTTTTGGCAGGTAATCATGTAAACATTTTATCAACAGTTGAAATAAGCATCGTAAATAAATATTTCAAAAGCATTTTATTTTTACGTAGAGTAAAGCCCACCTGGACTATTGTTCGTCTTAAACTTGAGTATTCGACAACATCCGGCCGTCGCGTCCGCGTCCACACCTTTATGTAAAAACGATGTTTTAGTACGTCGTTCACGTTTTTCGAGACTCTCAAAGTCGAGAATAAACTTCGATATTCTATATCGATATAAACTGAATTCCTTAATGAATTCGATACGCTTTTCAATTACGTATATCAATTGAATAGTTCTCGTTCTTCGAGACACGTTCAACCGTATCGTTTAACCTTCCGGTTTAAACGTTCGACGTGTTATATGTTTCTCGATATAAGGATTTCAATTATGAAATCTTTTCTTACTAAAGAGGTTCCTCACCTAATTAGTACGCCTACGCCAGATTAGCGTATTTATCGAGCGTATTTCAGACGTTGACTTTAAAAGTCGACAATTTTGACTTTCAATTATAATTTCTTACTAATTCATGTTATAAATCGATTTCCAATCGATTTATTTTATAAAGTTCTAATTCTCGATTTGTCACGTAAATCGATAAACTTTATTAATATTTTCTTAAATATTAATCCATTTATCCATAAATCCTTATTATTCATTTATAACGTTATTAAATATAACGTTTCGTTATAAACATAGTGATCTATGTTTATAAAATTTTATAAATCCCAAATATGTCCAAAATAATGTTTAGACATATAATATATTATTACTCTTAATTAGAAAGGATTTAAAATCCTTATAATTCCTTTAATGCTCTCGGTAATTCTCAAAAATTACCAAATGATTTCCAAAATTTTCTAAATTCATATAGCGTATTATTATACACTATGGTCATTAATATGAATTAATATCAACCATATAACATAGGGGAGTTCTACACTTAGTCAAATTTTAAGTGTTTGAAAATCAGCAAAACAGCTTAAAATTAACCCAAGTGACGTACTTTTACGATTCATAACTCTCGATTCAGAATACGTATGGTTGCATAAAGATACATTCTGGAAACCTCTAAACATGTACTACAAGTTCTAAGAAGGAATTAAATCCAAAAGAGTCGTGGTTCTGGAGATATAGGGTCTCAAAGTGGGCAACTCAAACTGACTTCCATACTTAAGAAACTTTTTCAGAATTTTCAGTTTTAGCTTAACGACGAGGGGTTTTTCGAGGCTCGTAACTTTTGACTCACAATGCCAAAATGGCTGCAGGCTATCAATTTCGAAACCTTGTAACAAGAACTACATATTTCATGAAGACCATACTGGAAAATATCTGACGCATCGAGAGATATATAAGTCCAAAGTTGACTAGTTGGAAATGGACAGTTTCCAGTAGGTGACTTTGGGTCGATGAAAGGTATACCTATAAAACTTGGTTTGGGATCAAACTTTCCAGATCATAACTAGACATGGTGAGGAACATTTCTTATGAAGAAACCCAAGTCCAAATCGGACTACAAACGGCTTGAACATCTCACGTAAAAGTCATACTCGAACAGCCTATTACATGGAAAAATTCACTAAGGCAGTTTGTCCGAAAAGCTTACTGTAATGTATCAACTTCAAAAATTCACCGTGAGTTCATTATAAGGAATCTGGGAATGCAAACAATCATATTGAAAAGCCACTTAAGTCTAGTTTAATCCAGAAAAAGCCTCACTCAATGATTCACAATATATTGGGAGCTAAAAATATTTTACCACAAGCTATCACTCCCGTGACAGTTTTGTGCAGTTAACTTGTAAAATCTGGAATAAATAGTAAAACTTTTTAGAAAATTCGGAAAATTTACATACATCTTTTAGACATGCTGAATTATGTTTCTGACAAATTTCAGAGTTTTATAATTAGCCAAACTTAAAACGAAAGCCACGGACCGTGGGTAATGAACACGGCAATTTCCCAGATTTGTGCAGTGTTTTGAAAATATAATTAAAATAGTAAATCAAGTTGTATTTACTTGAAATTTTACAGAGGCATACTAGACACATATAAATTCAACATATTAAAATTTCACATTCATTGGACAACTGTAACTTAGTCAAATAAATTTATGAAGTTACTGATTTCGTGAGATAACTTCCAGTTTTGCAGACAAGATTATAGTTCGACATGCAATCACATATATGTGTTCGATACTATTGAATTACCCACCTATACACATGCATGTATGATCTAGCCATGTCCAAGAATCATAGGATGTAGTTACCTCAGCCACGAAATTGGAAGAAGGCGAGAGAGATGGAGGCGATGGAGCTCATGGCTTAGAGGTGCATCAATTGGTATCACAAGAGCTAGGAGCTTTAGTTCTTTCTTCATGGTGGAAATGGGGCTGTTCTTGGAGGAAGGAGAGGAGAGGGAACGGCTGATTGAGGTGTGGGGTGTGTGTGGGGTGGTGTTGGAGAGGTATGGGGGGTGTTGGGTGGTAGGCATGGGTGACATTTGTTAATACACTCCCATGCATCTACACTTGTCACACACATGCACAACACTCTTACACTCCCTCTCTACACACACACACATGCACGATTTTTATACTTTTATATATATAAATTTCAGTATTTAATTGTTTAATTATGATACATAATTAATCACATTGCCACTTAATAGATACATGTAATAGTGGGAAGATTAACAACACACTTTGTTATATCACTTAGGAGCTCTCGGCTCTCACACTTGTAATAGGTCAAATTTTTATTTTCCATGCCATTAATAGACGTATATATCATAACATATGGTTTAGATGATAAATAATATCATAGGATAAATTAATGGCATCATTTTATGCGATAAAAATCGAGTTCGAAAATTAGGGTTTTCGAACGTTTGAAAAATTGGTCACTATCAAATCTTGACGATCTAGCATTTATTTAATGCCAAATAATACTGTAATAACATATGAAAATCATAGGAAATAATTTTCTATAATTTCTTGATCGATTAAAAGCGCTTTTCGTTTCATCTCAAAGCGTTAACGTTTGTAAGCGTTGCAAAACGTTCATTATCGACTCATCTCGAAATGGTTGTCATTACTTTATTACATTATTCCATTAATAATGGAATTTAATTCTAAGCTTAATTGCTTAGAAAGTATCATGAATTTTAACTATCGATCTGCGATCGGCGTTAAAATAATATCGCCGATATACTTCATATACTTTTATTCCTTAATTCACAATTCTCATTAAATATAAAATAGATTTCATTCCTTCGTAATTAATCAAGTCATTATTCGATATCATTCGATTGAATATCTCGTGAAAGCTTTGATTTACGTTTTTAAATACCGTAATTAGGCATTTAATTCTGCGGGGTATTACATAGCGTATTTAACGAACGTATTTCGTACGTTAATTTCGAAAGTCAACCATTTTGACTTTTCTTTATAAATCTTCAATAAAACATATTTTAATGAATAAAATCAATATAAATCGATTTTTAATCAATTTCTTTTCATAAAGATTTAATCCTCGATTTTTCATGCAAATCGATAAATTTGATTAATATTTTCTTTCAATATTAATCTTTTAATACTTTAAACATTATTTTATGCTTTTAACGTTATTTGATATAACGTTTCATCATAAACATAATATACTATGTTTAATAATTCTCAAAAATTCAATTATGTCTAATATAATTTTTAGACATATAATATATTATTATTCTTGATTAAAAAGGAATTAAAATTCCTTAAATCCAAGGTATAGCTCACGGCTATATGATCAATTTTCAAACTTGTTCCAAAATTTCTCTAAATTCATATAGTGTATTATTTTACACTATGATCATTAATATGTATTAATATCACTATAGAAAAATTTGGAACACACCTATATATAATATAGGCTCACGGTTTTATCACAAATAAATCCAATAAATTTCCAAAAATTCTAATATTCAAACACAAGCCTCCAATATCAATATATAACATAATTATAACCTAAAGTTTAATATAATTAAACCATACACCAAGAATGGTCCAAGGTAGCTCACGGCTACTTTGTGCAAAAATACCAAATGATTTTTATAAAATCCTATAAAATCACACTATGCTTATATGCTATCATATAGCACTAATACATCATAATATCATATAATAACAAAATATAAACCATAGAACCAAACACTATGGGTCTCGGCCTTATTGAAATAAAAATAGGTACAATTGTCCAAAAATTATAATAAATTCCTATATCACCTAATTAATACCCTAGATCAACAATATGCTATTATATCATGCATATAAAAATTATACACCAAAGTTCCAACCTATATAATTTTTGGCAGTTTTCAAAAACCAACAAGATGATTTCCAAAAATTCTCAATTTAATACCATGCACTCCTACAACACTATAGATCAACAATCCAACCTTAAAACGTACCTAGCAAAAATCGAGCATCACCAAAATAATTTAAATAAATAGCTTAGCTTAGGAAATAATTTATCTATGCACATATTAACATATGTAACATAATTTCTAAGCTTATAACATGCTAGCATGATTTATTGCATAATTAATACATGCTAAAAATAATTATTTAAACCGTAGGATTATTGAAAAAGTTAGGTTTTATCGAAGCTTGTTCGATATCTAACCTCGTTATCGGAGTCGATCGGTTGTAGGGTGATTAAAGCTCAAAGCTTTTGGAAAGGAAAATAAGAAAATGCCTTGGATTTTCTTATGAAATGCTCTCGGTACTTATGTTGGAGAGGAAGAGAAAGATGAATGTGTTATGTGTTTGTGAGCTTAAGGCTTAATATACTTAAGTAAATAAAAGAAATAAAATACATACACACATAAAACTCTCTCTCAGCTCCCTCAAATACAAAGCAAGACACAAATAAATTTGAGATAGTCAAAGTTTGATTATGTCACTCTAAAATATCTCTTACACATTACTAACTTCTTGTAAGCTTTAATAAAGCTTTTGGGAAACATAAAAATAATTTTGTTTCATGTGAGCATAAAAATAATTTTGTTTCATGTGAGCACATTTTAATACACTTTATCCCAAAAATAGCAATCAAGTATAAAGATTCAAGAATTGATTGTGTAGCAATTTGTCAAAAATTTCGGCTATTTCACATAGCAAAATACTAGACATAATTCATCTAAAAATTTTACTTGGTAAGTGTGTATTAATACTACACTTAAGAAATATCACAAATTGGATGATCAAAAATAAAATAATCCTATGTTAAAACACATGGGATACTCACGGCATTTTCAACCTTTTAATGCCCAAAATTTTATTTTCATGCTATAAGTAGATCTATAGCATAATATATATCCTAGATGATAAATTATATCATAGGAAAAATTATTGGAATTAATCCATAGGTAGAAAACCCTAATTCTCGATTTAGGGTTTTCGAGAATCATAAATAATCAAAAATTATTCCAAAATTTTCTAGCATTAATTCAATGCTAAATAATATTCTAATTATATAAAATAATCATAGGAATTTAAATATCATAATTCCTTGATCGTTAGACTTGATTCTCAAGTCATCACTAAGCGTTAACGTTTGAAGCGTCTCAAACGTTAATTATCGACTCATCTCAAAATGGTCGTAATAAAGCTGTAATCACTTTATTAAATTATTCCAATACTAATGGAATTAAATTCTAAGCTTAAAAACTTAGAAAATATCACGGGCATTTAATTATCGATACATAATCGACGTAGAAATAATATTGTTGAAATACGTTAAATATTCGTATTTCTAGATTCACATTTATTTGTGAATAAAACATAGGAATTTATCATTCCAACAATAATCGAAATCATTATTCGATATTTTAATAATCAAATTATCATAATAATACTCTAATTTATGAAATTAATATCGTAATTAGGCTTTTAAATAATCGGGGTATTACAGGTTCAGAGTGTAACAGCCCTCTAATATTAAGTACGGACTAGCAGGGACGGTTATATGGAATAGGGTTAAGTAACACAATTATATAATAAAGTACTAAGCTGTGAGTCATATCAAGAGATATTTCTAAATTGCAAGCGTTCGAGGTTCGACTAAACATATTGTACATATGACTTCATAATCTAGCAATGAAAATATGTGATGTGTACATATGACGATGTACCATCAAGGTATACTATCGGCGACAACTTTCCTATTGCTCAACACCGCTCCATCGCATCACCGACTCAATCGCACATTTAAAAACAAATATGCAGGGCTGAGTACAAGAATGCACTCAGTGGGCTTATGCCAAAAACATTTTCATAAAATTACTCTGCCCCATTAGTAACACACGAGGTTTTAGTAGAAAATACTCGTGTTCACTGAAACATTTTCTTTCATTTTCATAAAGTTGTCTGGCCAGACATATTTTCTGTCTGTATGATCCGTATCATTTCCCTTATAACATTATCATAATTTCACATACGTTGGTAGCGAACCAACGACATTTAATATCATAATATCATAATATATTGGTGATGAGCCAACAACAATCAATCTCATTACAACACCATCATACGTTGGTAGCGAACCAACAACATTCATATCATCACATCATCCTCCTCATAATACATCATACCATCCTCCTCATAATACATCATATCATCCTCCTCATAAAATATCATCATATCATTCTCCTCATAAAATATCATCATATCATTCTCCTCATAAAATATCATCATCCTCCTCATAATACATCATCATCATAAACATTCTCCTCATTATCATAACATTCATCATAACATGTTGGTGGCGAACCAACACTATTGATAGGATCATACATAAAATCATAAACACTTTGGGCAGGTAATTATTTCTCAACAGAGAGCATTGTAAATAAACATTTGATAAACATTTTATCCTTGAGGAGAAAGAAACGTCCACCTGGATTGGAGACTTTCTTAATTCGATTTCGTTCTACGCCGACGATCACGTCCGCGTCCAAACCTTTACGTAAAAACGATTTCAGTACGTCGGTCATGTTTTTCGAGATTTTCAAAGTTTAAAATAAACTTTGATAACTTATACTATAATAATTCGAATTCCTTAACGAATTCAATACGTCATCAATCGCGTATCTTAACTAAACATTTCTCGTACTTCGATAGAGACGAGATATGATCAACTATTTCATTTTAACCATTTAGGTTAAACGTTCAACGTATTCTAACGTTTTTCGATATAAAGATCTCAAGTATGCAATCTTTTCTCACCAAAGAGACTTTCTTATAAAATTTATATGTTTTACACGCATTAGCGTATTTATCGAACGTATTTCATACGTTAAATTCAAAAGTCAACAATTTTGACTTTTCTTATTAAATTCTTTAATAATTCATATTTTTAAAATCTAATTTCCATATCTTTTCATAAAACCCTAATTCTCGGGTTTTCACGCAAATCGATAAACTTTATTAATATTTTTCTCAAATATTAATCAACTTATTCATTAAACATTATTTTTCATTTCTAACGTTATTTAATATAACGTTTACCGTAAACATAGTATAATGTTTATAAAATATGTCTAAAATAATTTGTAGACATATAATGTATTATTTTTCTTGATAAAAAGAATTTAGAACCCTTAATCTCTGAAACCTAGCTCTCGGCCATCATACTTTAAATTCTCAAAATTCTTCCAAAAATTCTTCTAAATTCATATTGTACACTATATTATCATAGTATCAATAATATGTATTAACATTAGCTATAGGAAAATTGAACATCAATTTCCTATAGCTTATAGCTCTCGAAATTTTTTTCCACAATTACCAAACATTTTTCTAAAATTTCAATTAAATCATACTACCTATAATTATCATCCTATATCATTATTATAACATAATTTCCAACATTTACAAATCATATCTCAACATACCCACACTTAGTGATTCTCGAAAATTTCTAACAAATGCTCAACCATTTTCTAAAAATTCTAATAAAATCCCATAACACTTAATTAAAGGCCATACAACATGAATATGCTATAATATCACATAGATATGATTTGTACATTAACATTTAGCCTCCAATAGCTTTCGGTAATCACCTAAACATTTCATATGATTTCTCAAAAATTTCCAAATAATTTCTATAAGCTTAACTATCATCATAGATCACTAATCTATTAACATATTGAACATTAATATTTTCGAACACCATGCTAAAATCATAGCATGCTTAGCTTATAATTTTAAATCAATACATATGCTCAAGCTTAACATAATAAACAATATTTGCAAACCACTAACATGATAGCATAATCCTTCACATGTTTAACATTATGAACCTAAGCATATACATATAAATCTAACGGTTAGAAATCAAAAATTTTAACGTATAAATAAAGAGCGTTCGATTCCTAATCTCTTTACCGGCTTTGATTTGTTGTGCAAAGTATTTAAATCAAGGATTTTGGCTATTGAAAAGAAGAACTCTCAAAGTTTTCTCTTGAGGAAGCTTACGGCAATTTTGGGTTTGGAAAGAGAAGTATGTTGTTTTGCTTTCACAAAAAGCTTAAGTACTCAAACTGAAAAGAAATGAAGTAAAAACTTAAATAAATTCCTAAACATCTCACGGCAATGTGTTTGAAAAGGGGAATGATGTTTTTTTTTTATCTTAATATTTTGTACACAATACTAAAGGAATAAATTTTGACTACCCCTCTTAATTCCAAGCTTAAATCCCACGGTCACACACAACATTGCAAGAGAGATTTTTTTTTTTGTGACTCACAACACTTTATTACATCACTTATTCCCATAGTAAATGCTCTTACAAGACTTAATTGAATGGAATCAAAATCTTACTCCTTTATTGAAGCAATTGCATCGGTCATGACACACATAAGGAAGGATTTTTAATATTCTTTCCTTTTTCTTTTCTTTGGTCAATAATGTCATGCTACACCATTTATTTAAAGCAAGACTAATTTGATGACTCACAATATGATACATCATCTCTTACACTTATTAAATGCACTTACACAAAGGAGTTCACAAATTTCTTCTCACCTCAATTATAATAAAAAATACACGGCTACACACTTAAATCCATCAACTAATAATTGAAACCATTAATTCCCTTCTCCTCTCTCATATCGTTGGCCATCAATTGCGAGGATGATCTTCATTGTCTTATACTACACAATACCAAATGCAATACATCATGTTTAAGGTTGTAATATTTCTTCTAACCTCAAAGTCCATCTATGCGGCTATGACACAACCATTTCCTCCCAACTTGATTCCTTTATTTAATTCACTTAGTTTGTGTGTAATATCTCATACTACACGTTAATATACAAAGCAAAGCCTAAAGATAGCAAAATCATTCCATTAAATCCTTATGCTACAATTGCTCACGGCAATTGCACAATAAAAGTGTCAAACATATTATTTTTTTATGCTATTAGTAGCTATATAACATAATATGGGTCTTAGATGATAAATTATATCATAGGAAAAATTATTAGAATTATTTCATGTGTCAAAACCCTAATTTTCGAATTAGGGTTTTCGAAAATTATAACTTTGTTCAATAATTAATCCTTAATGTTCTAGCAGTATCTTAATGCTAAATAATACTTGAATTGCATACAATAATCATAGGAATTTAAATATTATAATTCCTTGATCATTAAACTCATTTTTCTATTCATCTCTAAACGTTAACGTTTGAAACGTCTCAAAACGTTCATTATCGACCTATCTCAAAAAGGTCGTAATAAAGTCGTAATCACTTTATTAAATTATTCCATTAATAATGGAATTTAATTCTAAGCTTCGTCACTTAGAAAATTTTACGAAATTTTAACTATCGATACTCAATTGACGTTAAAATAATACTGCCGAAACACTTTATAAAATTCTATTCCTTAATTCACAATCCTTAGTGAATATAAAATAGGAATTCGTTACTTCGTAATTAATCGAAATCATTATTCGATATATTACTAATTTAATTATTTCGACGAAACCTTAATTTACGAATTTAAATATCGTAATTAGGCATTTAATTCTTCGGGATATTACATTCTACCCCCCTTAAAAGAAATTTCGTCCCGAAATTTGCATACCTCAAAAAGTATGGGGTATCTTAACATCATAATATCTTCAATTTTCCACGTGATTTCTTTTTATCCATGGTTTCTCCATTGGACTTTTATTAAAGACCCAAACTTGATTCTTTAATCGTTGAATCGTACGATCAAAATGGTCGTAGATTTTTATCACAACTCATCTGAGTTAAAAATCACGTCATCATGATGGTTTACGTGAATTGGGTCATTTTCATATTTCCTTAACTGTGACACGTGGAAAACATTACGTACTTTCCCCAATTTGGTGGAAGTATCAATCTATAGGCTACTAGGCCTATCATTACTAGAAGCTCATAAGGTCCTATAAAACGTGATCTCAACATTCTTGTGTCTGAACTTTATAATTTCCCTCGATGGAGAAATCTTAAGAAACTTTATTTACGCATTTAAAATGCGATTCGGATCTCACGCGTGTCGGTAAGACTTTTATACATCACGAGTTTCTCTTATTCTTTGCCTCATTTGGCAGATATCTTAATCATTTCATTTACGTTGTCAGGACTTTATACTTTCTCTCACCTACTTTATTTCAAGAAAGTGGCGATCGATACGTCTTTCCACATAATGCCTCATATGGCGATATTGATCGTTGCTTGACAACTATGGTTGTACGTGAACTTAACAAGTGGTACAATACGTTCCCACTTGTACCTTGATTTAACATTAATGTTCTATCGTAAGCTTAAACGTCCATATTATCCTTTTTAACTGTCCATCTATCTGTGAGTGGACATTTATGTTAAGGCTCAATCTCGTGTCTAACTCCTTTTTGTGAGTTAGTTCAAAATCTAGGGGTAGACTTGGAGTCTCTATCTGAAGCGATAGGTTTTGGTACCCCCTGTAAATATACGATTTTATTTAGGTACGACTGAGCTAACTTATCATATCCATAAGTCATCTGAATGGGCAGATGTGAACATATTTGGTGAGTCAATTTGCTGTTACCCATATAGCAGTATTACTTCTTCATGACTTTGATAAAACCCGTCAATAATCCATTGCTATGTCATTCCATTTTCATTTGTGTATCTCTAGAGATTATAACCTCTTACAAGGCCATTTATACAATGCCTTCTCTTGTTGGTAACCGAGACACTGCTTGACAATATGGTTATATCTCATTTCAGGTCATTGACGACTTCCATTCTTACATTGCTTCAACTTTGATTCCTATTGAAAACACAACGTGTTTGAGGAATACTACTTCTTCAAGCCGAAATTCACATTTACTATACTTGACAAGATCTATTCGGCTTTAGATGTCCGTAAGACAATCCTCCGATGTTCTTTATGTTCTTTCTCATTCTGCGTATGGATAAGAACATCATTCATAAGGATTGAGACAAAATTGTCTAAGTACGTGTGGAACACTCGATTTTTGAGGTTCATTAACAGGGCTAGTACTTTTGTTAGTCCGAATGGCATAACTATTATCTCATAGTGGCCATATCTTAGTCGGAACAATTCGTTTTTATACATCAGATACCATTCTACAAAAACTTATATAATATATCTCATCAAAATTTTCTTAATGAGGACTTTCCATACATTGATTACGAGGGTCGGTCTATCAAGCCGACTGATTACATGGCGTCTAGTCCTTTTTACAACCAAAATTTTGACACCTCTTCAACATTTTCACAAAATTTTCCAAAGTACGTTTATTTAATACATCCTAACCATACCATTTACACATGATACACTATCTATATATAAGTCTCATATTATTATAGGATTCTATATCTCTGAGTGGCCTTCGTCGGAATCGGACTCCTTATTTGGAAATTTGCCTTTGGGGTAGAGCATATACTCTAGCCTGTGTCGGTTACGGCTGACGGGGTACTTGCCGTTGCTGGTATCGCTGTTGCTACCATGGCAGTTGTCGTTGTTGCTGCTGTTGTCGCGGATATTGGGGTTGATATTGTATAGCCCTAAGTGGTTGGTTTGGCCTTATCATTTCTCCCGGGCGTATTTCTGGGCAATTATATGCATAGTGGCCCTTCAAACCACATTTAAAGCAACTACCACTGCCTGCTAGGCATGCACCTCTGTGTAGTGTATGACATTTCGGACAAGGAAAAATCCCTACTCGCCCTTGTGGTGCCCTGTTCCCTTGCCATGGTCTTTTGTTACTTGTATTCCCATAAAATCCTCGGTTCTGGTTATTGAAATTATCTTCCCATTTTCTCTTGCCTTTGTCACCAGCATTAAGTGACTTTGTATGGGTCAGTTTATCTTCAGGCATTGCTGCCTCAATATCTAAAGCCCGACCGAGAGCTTGATATGTCAAGTCACCATGGTGCAAGAGGCATTCTTATTTCGTGCCTTAGACGGATCGAAATTTCTCTGACATCTTCATGTCAGTATTTACTTGGTCTGGAGCATATCTTGACATATCGCAAAAGATGCGATCATATTCTGTCACAAACATTCGTTCTTGCTTCAGATTGAAGAACTCGTTCTCCTTTCTCTTCCTATAACTTTTAGGGATGTATTTCTCGTACATCTCTCTTTTGAAATATTCCTAAGTAAAATAGCCCATTTGTTCCGGCGTCATGGTTTTCCTTCTGGCTTCCCACCAGAAATCCGCAGGTCCAAAAAGTTGGAAGGTGACACAAGACAGTCGCTCTTGTGTTGTACAATGGAGAAAATCGAAAATCCTTTCTACCGTTCTTACCCATTGCTCTGCATAATCGGGACTTTCTTTTCCATTAAAGGTAGGCGGATTTTGCCTAAGGAAAAGTTCTTCTATTCTACGATCAGGTGGAGGTGGGGGTGGTTGTAGTATTTCTTCTTCTTCTTCAGTTTGTGGGACTCTGCCCCTTCCCCTACCTCTTCCCCTAACTCTTTGCTCGGGTTCCCATCTTGGCGGCATTCTGATATTGCAAAGATGTAATTAGTATTCGCGTAACATTTATCGCAATTTACAAGTGCATATATCTTCATGCACTCTTATCATAAAACAGCTTTAGTAAAAGCATTCACTCTTTTCATGATTACTATCATTTGTTTTACTAAGGTCTCAAATATTCGAAATCGACTTCGTTCAAACATAAACATATGGGTTGAGGTATATAGCAAGAGACTTGTTAATTACTAAGACACTCAAGACGATCATTTTATGTCCACATAACTTAGAATACTAAGATCCATTTCAAAATAATGAATCCATTTCTTACTCGGCTTCTTTACTTCAAAGGAATTTTCTTCCTTATCGAAATCGTAATATCTCTGAAGCTTATATCATATTATGAGCTATCTCTTAAATGTATAACTCGTAATTTCTTCTGCTATTCTTAACTTTTGTCCCTTTTTCTTGAACATGGTATCTGAAAGTCATATTACTTTCATTATGCTTTGGTTCTCACATTCAGGATTAGAACCGTCATTTTTGTCATATAGCTTGGTAAGGTAGTACATTTGTACACCATAACTTAAATTCCAAGCATCTCATTACCATGTCTTGACTTTGGAGATATTTTCTCCATGCTTGATTGAAATGCTAGGGCTATCCTAGCTGTTCGCACATCTCAAAGATTATGATTCCTCAATCTCATTATCTGTCACGACCGGCATGGCTAAGGATAGCCATGCTAGGTGACTCAGCGACTAGGGAAGGGAATTAAGGAGGGGGATAGAAAGGGAAAGCGGGTGTGGGACATTGACTCGATTCGATGTCATCCAATCAATGATAACATCACCCAAGAGGCGACAAGATGTAAATAAATCTTAGTCATGCCCGCTCGAATTAAGCATCAAGGAAGGAAACTTGAAATCTGAGATCGTTTCATCCTAACATCATTCACCTACACATGGATAGCCAACGAAATATCTCAAGATAAATAGATGTCGATCCCAAAGATCCGAATCGAATAGTTTAACACAACAAAGGTCTTAAGCGGGACATAGTGTTGAGCCGAATTAAAACTTGACAAAATGAGTGTGTATGGCGGAAATAAACATAATACATGTATGAAGACATGTATAACTCTGACATTCTCAAAATAAGACAAAATCTTCGCTCGGCACTCCATCTTCAAACTTCACGTCTCAACCTGCACATTTAGAAATATATGCAGGGCTGAGTACAGAGTACTCAGTGAACATGTGCCAAAACAGCTTCATATATATATACTTGTGAATATTTGTCATGCCTTCTTATCAGTAACGCAATGGGGTTTTATCTTAAAAAGGCCCAAGCTTACTAAATTCTTTGTGATCTAAAAGTTCGACTGCAGTCTAAGTTCTTTTGTAATCAATTCTATCTGAACTTTTTGTTTGTGAAGGTGGCCCCCTTCAACGAACAATATCGGTGTAACGGAGAGTGGGTCACCTCTCCGTACACAATGACCGGCCCGTTCGCTCGCGGACTCACGGTCGTTAGGTGTACACTAGCCCTGGCAGGATAGCTATCAACTGCTCAGGACCCGAATTCGATTATCATATAATTGGCAAAGCCAACACAGATAGATCTCATACATAAATCTCAAAATATTCTTTGGCAAGACAAAACTTGAAAGATTTTCAATTAATAACTTTTTGAAAGAAAGTTTCTGTCTAACATAGCATTAACTTTATTCATACGTAAGAAAGCCCACCTGGTTGCAGTCTTAAACAGGTCTGACGTCTCTTAGCACAGCTCTCTCGTTACTCCCCCGATGGACCTTCATCGAAGATTGGAGGATAATAAGAAGTCTAACCGAGAGAGTATTCTCTTAACGAGGTTCATGACAAAAGCTTGTTTAAGTTTTGCTTTTGTTGTTCGATCTTAATCTTAGTCGATTAAGTTAGATCGCTCTTGGAATTTCGTTAATTAGCTGCTTATGAGCTGAATGAGTTCCCTTCTTTAGAAGATTTATGTTGCTTGGTTAGGGTTGCGTCCGAGGTGGTCTAGTTCTACTAACGTTATGGACGAGGCCTTCGATCAACGCGTAGCGATAAGATGCGAACCGAAATTTCGGCATGACCTATTCGTAAGTAGGTCATCCTCTCGAATCGACGCGAGAATTGAACGTCGATCACTCTCGATTAGGCCGACAAGGCTAATCACATTCCTCACCTCTCAAACCCGACAATTCATCAAACAATGCGATTCGTTCATAAATCCTCAATCTAGATGCATATGATATAGCAATCGTCTCAACATATTCAACGAAATTCTTAACTAATTTAAATAACCAGGTCTAAGTGATATAGGTAATTTAGGTTCAATTACCTTGGTTAATTAATTAAGTCTAGGTGACTTAATTAATTAAAGTCCACTTAACTCAATTAGGATCAAGTGGAAATTTGGTTACTTAAGCTCTTCCCAATTTAATTAGTTAAGGTCTAATCCATCTAATTAATTAGAGTCCTTCTAATTAATTAATTAATAAGGTTCAACTAATTTAATTAATTAAAACCAAATGCTTTAATTAACTATGGCCTAAGTAAATTAATTACTTGAGGTCAATCTATCTTTAATTGATCGAGTCGAATGACTTAATTAGCGAGACTAATCAAATTAATTAATTAAGGCCCAATGCTCTTAATTAATTAAAGTCCTCTCAAGTTAATTAATTAAGTTTAAGTAACTTAATTAATTAAAGTCTAGCTCAACTACTTGTTAAGGTCTATCTAAATTAATCAATTAAGTTTAAGTAACTTAATTAATTAATGTCTAATTATAACTAATTAACGCTTATCAACTTTATTTAATTAAAGTTGATCTAAATAAATTCTTAAGTCCAAAAGATTTAATTAATTAAAGCCCAACTTCAATTAATTAAAGTCCAATCAAAACTTGATAGCCCAATTCTTTATGTACTTATGTCCAACACATTTAATTATGAGTCCAATGTAATTAAATAGAGAGGCCCATTCTGGAAGCCCATCTCTAAAATAATAGGTCCAACCACTTAATAAATCACGGCCCAACGATTTCAGCCCAGTCAAGTAAATCCTCTTGGTGAACTATTTATTAGATCACATATTGGGCTAACTAATTAGTCAATTATTATTGACCAACACATAATTCTCGGCCCAACTTAGTTAATTCCCTGGCCCAGCTTATAAATTCTTACAAGACCCAACTAAGTAATTAGAAGCAAAGCCCAACTAAAAAATAATTAAAACAAAGCCCAACTCCCTTAACTAAACCCTACGCCCTCCCCATTCGGATCCCTCTTCCTCCACTCTCGTGGTGCGCGCCGCGCTCCACCTTCCGGCGCCTCGCCACCACCTTCGACGTCGGCGTCGTCGCCTCCTCGCGGTGGCGTGCTTCCGCCGCCACCTCGTTCTCTCTCACTCATACAAAATTCACGCCTCTCTCTCTCTCTCATCTCGGTGGTGACATCACCGCCGTCACGCCTGTCGCGCATCGTCACCGGAGTCGCACCGCCTACGTCTCTCGCACATCTCCCTCTCTGGTACGTGGTTGGTTGCAGCTCGCTGCGCGACGTGGACGAAGGCCGTTGTCGTCTCTGTCCTGCCGTTTCTTCTCTCGTGCCTCCCTCGCGCTCTCTCTCCTTGCCGTCACGCCATGCCAGCCGCCGTCGACGCCACGCCTGCTGCCGTTGCATGGTCATCCCCGCAGAGTGCCGTCAAGGCTGCGTTCTCTTCGACGGACAGCAACGAGGGCTTCGACCGCCTTCCTTTTTGTGTGAGGTGTGTTGACGCAAGCATAGAGGGAAGGACAGAGCGAGCATTTCGTCTTTTTTTTTTAGTTTTCGGTTGAATTTATTTCGCTTCTCATTAAAAAGCTTATGAGATTTGGTGTGCATGTAAAATTTTACTATGTCTTGTTATGGAAGAAATGTATAAATGGAATGGCTTGAAGCTTACCTTAATGAAAATCGTGTCGTGTGAGTTTACATTTTACGAGTCTTAACTGAAGGACCCTTTACGAAGAAAAAAAAGAGAATTGGAGTTGGTTGCTGTTTAACAAAGTAAGGGTTAAACGTTTAGAAGCTGAAGTTATTACCTTGCTGCTCTTCTTTTCTTGTTTGATTTTCTGCTTCTTCCCTTTGTTTCTGGGGTGATGAGAGGTCTGCAGAAAGAAAAGAGGAGTTTGAAGAGGAGGTTGTAATGTGTCGAGTAGTGAAGGGGGTTCTGGGATAGGAGGATGATAGTGTAAGAAGTAATAGGTTCAAGTCTGCTTGTTTGCAGAGGTCTGAGGGAGATTTGTCTGATGTTGCAGGTCCTCAATCTGTTTGCAGAGATTGAGGAGGTACTTGAGAGATAGGAAAGTGATAGAAGTTAAAACAAAGTATAAGGTCAACTTTCTATTTTCGGTAGTTTTAGATATCGTGAATAAGTACGATCACGACTTTTCACTCACTTTGTTCGAACGGGAATCGGTGATTGTCCCACACATTCGTAATCCGACTTATCGAATCCGACAATATTACGTTATTGCTCGATTATCCAACGATAAATTTTCTCGTTTATTAAATAAAGATTAACGATTCGGGTTAAATTCTTCGTTAATACGATTTTATTTAACGGGGTATTACATTCTATCCCCCTTAAGAAAATTTCGTCCCGAAATTTCAGTACCTTGTGCGAAAAGATACGGGTATCTTTCCTTCATTGTATCCTCGAGCTCCCACGTAGCTTCTTCACGCCCATGGTGTCTCCACAGTATTTTCACGGATGTGATTGACTTATTTCTGAGTTGTTGTACCTTTCGATCGAGGATTGCCTCAGGTCCTTCTTCATAGCTCAAATCTGGATTGAGGGTTACTTCTTCTTGGTGAATTACGTGTTTTGGATCAAACACGTATTTTCTCAGTTGTGATATGTGGAAAACGTTGTGAACGTTTCCGAAACTTGGTGGTAGCGCTAGTCTGTAGGCTACTGGGCCTATCCTTTCCAAAATTTCATACGGCCCTACAAATCGCGGTCTCAACTTGCCCTTGACACCAAATCTGAGTATTCCTTTTGAGGGGGATACTTTTAAGAAAACCTTATCTCCCACCTCGAAGTTTAATTCAGATCGGCGTGTATCCGCATACGACTTTTGTCTGTCTTGGGCCTCCTTGATTCTTTCTCTGATTTGTCGAATGATCTCTATCATCTCACTGACTGCATCGGGTCCTAGAATTTTCCTTTCTCCCACCTCATCCCAGTAAAGTGGTGATCTGCACTTCTTCCCGTATAGTGCCTCAAATGGTGCCATCTCGATAGTCGCCTGGTAACTGTTATTGTAGGCGAATTCGATAAGCGGTAGCACTGCCTCCCAGCTTCCACCCCTATCCAACACGACTGTTCTCAACATGTCTTCCAGAGTTTGAATAGTCCTCTCCGACTGCCCATCTGTTTGGGGGTGAAAGGCGGTGCTAAAATTCAGCCTCGTTCCGAGTTCCTTTTGTAAGCTCATCCAGAACCTTGATGTGAATTTCGAATCTCGATCCGACGTGATTGATATTGGTATACCGTGGAGGCGTACAATCTCTCGGATATAAAGTTGTGCTAGCTTGTCCGCTCCATGGATGATCGAGATTGGTAAGAAATGAGCGCATTTAGTTAGGCGATCCACTATCACCCAGATAGCGGTGTTACCTCTCTTTGACTTTGGTAACCCGGTTACAAAGTCCATTGTAATGTGCTCCCACTTCCATTCTGGAATCTCCAAAGGTTGTAACTTCCCATACGATCGTTGGTGTAAGGCCTTGACTTGTTGACATGCCAGGCATTTCTCAACGAATGAAGCGATATCCTTTTTCATACCGTCCCACCAGAATTTTCTCTTCAAATCTTGGTACATCTTTGTACTTCCAGGGTGGGCGGTATAAGGGGTCTCATGAGCTTCACTCATGATCTCGTTTCTAAGTTCCTCGAAACGGGGAACGCACAAACGTCCCTCGAACATGATGGCATTATCTGGTGCCTCCTGATACCTCCCAGGGTTGTTTGTTCTTATCTTAAATCGGATTTTCTCAAGTTCATCATCCTTTCTTTGCGAACTAATGATGTGCTCTCTCAGGTCAGGTTTTGCAACCAAAGTGGCAACAATATCATCCACTGACTCGGTGGTTGCTACTACTCTAACTTCATCATTTGGAATTCTTGTATGAGTCTTTCCTCTTGAGTAAGAAGAAATCGACTTGGAATGAATCTTACGACTTAAGGCATCAGCTACTACATTAGCTTTGCCTGGGTGATAGTTTATACCACAATCGTAATCTTTCACCAATTCCAACCATCTCCTTTGTCTCATGTTAAGGTCCTTCTGTTCAAAGAAATACTTGAGACTCTTGTGATCTGTGTAGATTTCACACCGAACTCCATAGAGGTGGTGTCTCCAAATCTTTAAGGCATGCACTACAGCAGCCAATTCCAGATCATGGGTAGGATAATTCAACTCGTGTGGTCTGAGTTGTCGTGAGGCATAGGCTATCACCTTCCCTTCTTGCATGAGTACACAGCCTAGTCCATTCTTGGACGCATCCGTATAAATCATGTACTCCTTGTCGCTGTCGGGACAGCTAGCACTGGTGCTGTGGTTAACTTCTCCTTGAGTTCTTGGAAATTCTTCTCGCACTCATCTGTCCATGCGTATTTGATTCCCTTTCTGAGCAATTGCGTCATCGGTCTCGCTATCTTAGAGAATCCTTCTATGAATCTCCGATAGTAACCTGCCAATCCCAAGAAACTCCTGATCTCATTTGGGTTAGTAGGCGATTTCCAATCGTGCACTGCTTGCACTTTAGCGGGATCCACCTTAATCCCTTCTGATGACACAATGTGTCCAAGAAACGTGACCTCGCTGAGCCAAAATTCGCACTTGCTGAATTTGGCATAAAGCTTCTCTACTCGTAGGGTTTCTAGGACGATTTCAAGGTGTACTTTGTGTTCCTTTTCATCCTTGGAATAAATGAGGACATCATCTATGAACACTAAGACAAACTTGTCTAAATGCGGTGAAACACCCAATTCATGAGGTCCATGAACACTTCTTTGGGCGTTCGTTAAACCAAATGGTACAACTACGAATTCGTAGTGCCCATATCTGGTTCGGAAAATTTGTCTTGGGTACATCTGCTGGTCTAATCTTCAACTGGTGGTACCCGACTTCAGATCCATCTTGAGAATACACTGGCTCCTTGATTGATCAAATAAGTCATCTATCCTCGGTAGAGGATATTTATTTTCAGTGTTAACCTATTCAATTCCGATAGTCTATACACATTCTTAGAGTTCCATCCTTTTCTTCTGAACAACAGGGGCTCCCACGGAGACACTTGGTGCGATGAAACCAAGGTCGAAGTTCTGAGGCTGTATCTTAAGTTCTCCCAACTCTCTTGGGGCCATTCTATATGGTGCCTTTGATCTGGGGCGATCCGGCTCCGGATCAATAGTAATTCTAGTTGTCTATCGGCGGGAGTCTGGTAGATCATGCAGGAACACGTCTTGGTAGTCTCACACTACCGCCACGTCGTCTATCTTCTCTCGACTTGGTTTCCCGGTCAGGTAGACCAGGTAAGCTGGGTAGCCCTTTTTCAGCATTGTTGTTGCTTGAAGGGCAGAAATGATTGTCTTTCTTCCGCCCATGCTGATTCCATGAAAGTTTGTTGATTCCTTTCCCGGGGGTTGGAAAGAAATTTGTCGTTCGTTGCACAGTATGGTAGCATAGTTCTCAGCTAACCAATCCATTCCCAAAATTATGTCTATGTCTTTCATCTTCATGATTCTTAAGTTATGGGCTGTGAGCTTAGATTCTCCGAGTTCCAATTCTAAGTTTGAGCAAGAGTGAGAGATCTCTATCTCTCCTCCTATGGGTGAGACTACCCTCATTCTAGGTTCGGCCTGTTCTGTTGTGAGTCCTAAGGTATCTACGCAGACACTAGATATGAATGAATGGGAAGCACCCGTGTCAAACAGAATTACAACAGGTATGTTAAGGAGTTCGCCCATACCTGCCAGGTTGCCCTGGTTCTTCTCAGGCTGTTTCTGCCTCAGTGCATATGCCCTTGTTCGCTGCGCCTGCCTCTCCTGTTGGCGCGGTTGCTCATGAGGCTGCTGGAAGGGTTGGGGTTGCCCTTGAATTGCTCGCAGCTGTGGCATCTGGGCTGGTGGGTGTGGTCTTGTACCCATCCCCTGCTGCTTCTTTGGACATTGGTTGGCATAATGACCTTTCTGGCCACAAGTGAAACAGGCATCACTGCCAGCCTTACAGATTCCATCATGCACTCTCTTGCACTTTGGGCAGGGTGGTGTCTTTTGATAGTTCCCTCCGCCTTGGTTGGGAGCTACTCGTTTTCCTGGATCTTGTTGCTGGTAAGGTCGACCTTGCCATGGTTTCCTTACCGGCTGGTCACGGTTAGGATTGTCCCACTTGCGTTTTCTCTCAAGCTCGAGGCCGAGTGCGTGGGGTCTTTGGAGTGGGGTCATCGGTGGCTTGTCCTTTGGCATTGCCCCCTCTATGTCTAGGGCTCTGCTGAGGGACTCAGTATAGGATAATCCCCCATGGCTCGCCAGCGGCATCCTAATCTCGTGCCTCAGACCGGCACAAAATTTCTCCGCCATTTTCTCGTCGGTATCCACCTGTTGGGGAGCATATCTCGACATGTCACAGAATACTCTGTCGTATTCTGTCACCGTCATTCTTCCCTGCCTTAGGTTATAGAACTCGGCCTCCTTTTTCTTTCGGTAGCTTTTGGGGATGTATTTATCGTACATCCCTGTCTTAAATTGTTCCCGTGAACTCTTCCACCTTTCGGCGATCATTGTTTTCTCGTGCTTCCCACCAGAAGTCAGCAGACCCGGTTAGTTGGAAGGTCACGCAGGTCAGACGTTCCTCGTCTGTGCAGCGTAGGAAATTGAATATGCGCTCCATCGCCCTTATCCAAGTCTCCGCTTCAGATGGTTCTCCTAGCCCGTTAAAAACAGGCGGGTTTTGGCGCAGAAATAGCTCCTCGATTCTGCGTTCAGGAGGTGGGGGTGTCGCTCTTTGCTCTCGTCCAGGGGTCCTCTGAGCGTCCTGTTGGTTTCTTCCTCTACCCTTCCTCTAGGACCTTGTCTTCTTGGCGGCATTCTCGTTTAACAAGGAATAATCATTAGAACTCTTTCATAGATGTATATATATATATATTTCTTGTTAACTCAAATATCGGTTAGTGTTCTTTGCACATCGAACTATTGTTTCGAGCTTCTTTGCTTAAGTTATAATAAGCAGCAATTTAAACAACAACACTCTTATAAGCGCATAAAAGACCATCTTGGTTGTATATATATATATATACGAAAGGAAAATTTGCCTCATCGAGGACTTATACAATGAAACATAAAAGGATGTACTTTTAGGTACATATCATGATGCACGATCTATCGACTCGTCATCGTCAACTAACTAACCACGGAATCTGTTAATACATGTTTCCGCTACAAAAGTGTTCACAATTTTTACATTTTAAGAGTCATGATTGCTCTATCGCTAGGTTTCTAACATCATGCATACATGATCAAAATGAATCGAACATTCCTAACTACCATATGGAAGTCGATCCCTGTGAGCTCTCCCTAGTATCATATCCGGAGTCCTCCTCAAGGCCCTCCTCGAGGTCCTCCTCAGGCTCTTCCTCCGGGTCCTGCTCGAGGTCCTCCTCAGGATCCTCCTCGGGATCCTCCTCGGGTTCTTCTTCAGGTTCTCCCTCAGGTTCTTCTTCGGGCTCTTCCTCCACCACTGTGCCTGCCGCTTTAGCTGGCGACTGCGTCTCTCCTAGACGCCGTATAACCTCCTCGCAGTAGGCTGAAATATCACTGGACCCCTCGTACCACGGGAGATGGGGCTGTATGGGAGCTGGGACGGACAGTGGCTCTAACCTGGTAGTGCCCATAGCACGCGGCCCAGAGGTCTTATCCTCTTCATTGCTCTCGCACCTCCTAGCTTTGCCCTTGGCAGCAGCCTTATGCATATCAAAGTACTCTTGGATCCTACGATCCGCCTCAGATGAGTCGTGGGAGTCAGGTTCTGCGAGTGGACGGGACGGTGGGGTCACCTCCCGCGGGGCTCTGTAGCATGAAGGACCAGCCTCGAAGTCATTTCGGCTTCGACGACCGAGAACAGATACTGGCATTTCCGTCCTCTGGATCGGCAATGGTGGAGCCGCCCTGGTAGGAGTAAGAGTCGTGAGTGGATCTGTGCTCACAGTGCGATGCCCACCGGTGCAAGATCCCCGGGCCTCAGATATGGCCCCCTGGGTGCCTGGCCGTAAGCGTCGTAGAAGAAGTGGATCGTCGCAATGAATCTCGAAAGTTGCCTTCCACGTCGTAACTCTGGCCCCCAGAATATATATAATCCCTCGCAATATCTACGGCCCGTCCTCGCGGATCGATGGCGGCAATTTGGATCGGCGCATGATCCCATCATAGTCTGTAGCTCCATGTGGGTGAGCCTCGCTCCATAGTCGGCGATAATGAGCCAGGAACTCTCCCAAATCATCGCCCGTACATGGGGCATAGGTCGTCTCCCACATGTAGCTTCTAGGGCTCGCCACGATGACAGCTTTCGGCGTTCGCTTCATCCTCGCCATCTATCAAATAGCGGAACCAAACGATAAATCCCAAGGTGTATCGATAAAAAATAAATAAGTAATAAAAACAAAATAACAAATCTTATCATCACTTTTAAATACTTATTTTCTTGGTAAGCAAGCACGGCTTGCCGTGGTCAACTTCAGTCATGACGATTATCGTTCTTATTCTTATAGTTCATAACCTAGTTCGAGAATCATAAGTACTAGGCTCTTTGGGTTGTTCAAAGACGAGTCTTTCAATGCAACTAATTCTTGAATCGGGTTATCGATGTTCTTATCTATAATGTTGCATTGGTAAGGCGATAATCGTTTCGGGTTGCCATGATTTCACGTTTCTGTGAAATATATACACGAATCAGTATAGGATGAACATTTGGGCGTTGCAAACACATTCGTGCCGTTGACTTCGATTGACATCATCTTCTACTTGCCTCTTTTTGACGTCTCTCGTTCCTCTTGAACATGATTAGGTTCCTCGATCTATTTTTCTTTTGCGTGTTCTTAGAATCTATGCTTGCAAAGGAATGAGATGATTCCTTCCTTCCTAAGTCCATCTTTAGATTCTAGGAATAGAAACTTCGTTTCTCTTCGTCGTAGTGCGTAAATTCTTGCAGCCATCCTACGATGTACTATCAGGACGAAGGTCCTTATAATCGCTCAGAAGCTACCACTGTCTTTTCTTTCTCGTTGAGCGTGATCTGATGGAGTGCTGAGCTTTTGTCGACTGACTTGATTAATGTGGTAATTCCACGAAACTTGACTCAACAATTTCTAGGGTCAGAGCGGAAAAGTTGCTCTGATACCACTCTGTCACGACCCGGCATGGCTAAGGATAGCCATGCTAGGTGACTCGCGACTAGGGAAGGGAATTAAGGAGAGGGGGATAGAAAGGGGAAAACGGGTGTGGGACATTGACTCGATTCGATGTCATCCAATCAATGATAACATCACCCAAGAGACGACAAGATGTAAATAAATCTTAGTCATGCCTGCTCGAATTAAGCATCAAGGAAGGAAACTTGAAATACAAGAGATCGTTTCATCCTAACATCATTCACCTACACATGGATAGCCAACGAAATATCTCAAGATAAATAGATGTCGATCCCAAAGATCCGAATCGAATAGTTTAACACAACAAAGGTCTTAAACGGGACATAGTGTTGAGCCCGAATTAAAACTTGACAAAATGAGTGTACGCAGCGGAAATAAACATAATACATGTATGAAGACATGTATAACTCTGACATTCTCAAAAATAAGACAAAATCTTCGCTCGGCACTCCATCTTCAAACTTCACGTCTCAACCTGCACATTTAGAAATATATGCAGGGCTGAGTACAGAGTACTCAGTGGACATGTGCCAAAACAGCTTCATATATATATACTTGTGAATATTTGTCATGCCTTCTTATCAGTAACGCAATGGGGTTTTATCTTAAAATGGCCCAAGCTTACTAAATTCTTTGTGATCTAAAAGTTCGACTGCAGTCTAAGTTCTTTTGTAATCAATTCTATCTGAACTTTTTGTTTGTGAAGGTGGCCCCCTTCAACGAACAATATCGGTGTAACGGAGAGTGGGTCACCTCTCCGTACACAATGACCGGCCCGTTCGCTCGCGGACTCACGGTCGTTAGGTGTACACTAGCCTTGACTGGCAGGATAGCTATCAACTGCTCAGGACCCGAATTCGATTATCATATAATTGGCAAAGCCAACACAGATAGATCTCATACTAAATCTCAAAATATTCTTTGGCAAGACAAAACTTGAAAGATTTTCAATTAATAACTTTTTGAAAGAAAGTTTCTATCTAACATAGCATTAACTTTATTCATACGTAAGAAAGCCCACCTGGTTGCAGTCTTAAGCAGTCGGCGTCTCTTAGCACGACTCTCGTTACTCCCCGATGGACCTTCATGAAGATTGGAGGATAATAAAGTCTAACCGAGAGTATTCTCTTAACGAGGTTCATGACAAAAGCTTGTTTAAGTTTTGCTTTTGTTGTTCGATCTTAATCTTAGTCGATTAAGTTAGATCGCTCTTGGAATTTCGTTAATTAGCTGCTTATGAGCTGAATGAGTTCCCTTCTTTAGAAGATTTATGTTGCTTGGTTAGGGTTGCGTCCGAGGTGGTCTAGTTCTACTAACGTTATGGACGAGGCCTTCGATCAACGCGTAGCGATAAGATGCGAACCGAAATTTCGGCATGACCTATTCGTAAGTAGGTCATCCTCTCGAATTCGACGCGCGAGAATTCGAACGTCGATCACTCTCGATTAGGCCGACAAGGCCTAATCACATTCCTCACCTCTCAAACCCAACAATTCATCAAACAGTGCGATTCATTCATAAATCCTCAATCTAGATGCATATGATATAGCAATCGTCTAACATATTCAACGAAATTCTTAACTAATTTAAATAACCAAGGTCTAAGTGATATAGGTAATTTAGGTTCAATTACCTTGGTTAATTAATTAAGTCTAGGTGACTTAATTAATTAAAGTCCACTTAACTCAATTAGGATCAAGTGGAAATTTGGTTACTTAAGCTCTTCCCAATTTAATTAGTTAAGGTCTAATCCATCTAATTAATTAGAGTCCTTCTAATTAATTAATTAATAAGGTTCAACTAATTTAATTAATTAAAACCAAATGCTTTAATTAACTATGGCCTAAGTAAATTAATTACTTGAGGTCAATCTATCTTTTAATTGATCAAGTCCAAATGACTTAATTAGCCAAGACCTAATCAAATTAATTAATTAAGGCCCAATGCTCTTAATTAATTAAAGTCCTCTCAAGTTAATTAATTAAGTTTAAGTAACTTAATTAATTAAAGTCTAGCTCAACTACTTGTTAAGGTCTATCTAAATTAATCAATTAAGTTTAAGTAACTTAATTAATTAATGTCTAATTATAACTAATTAACGCTTATCAACTTTATTTAATTAAAGTTGATCTAAATAAATTCTTAAGTCCAAAAGATTTAATTAATTAAAACCCAACTTCAATTAATTAAAGTCCAATCAAAACTTGATAGCCCAATTCTTTATGTACTTATGTCCAACACATTTAATTATGAGTCCAATGTAATTAAATAGAGAGGCCCATTCTGGAAGCCCATCTCTAAAATAATAGGTCCAACCACTTAATAAATCACGGCCCAACGATTTCAGCCCAGTCAAGTAAATCCTCTTGGTCAAACTATTTATTAGATCACATATTGGGCTAACTAATTAGTCAATTATTACGGCCCAACCAACACATAATTCTCGGCCCAACTTAGTTAATTCCCTGGCCCAGCTTATAAATTCTTACAAGACCCAACTAAGTAATTAGAAGCAAAGCCCAACTAAAAAAATAATTAAAACAAAGCCCAACTCCCTTAACTAAACCCTACGCCCCCATTCCGGATCCCTCTTTCCCTCACTCTCTCGGCGCGCCACGCCTCCACCTCCGCGCCATCGCCACCACCTTCGACGTCGGCGTCGTCGCCTCCTCGCGGTGGCGTGCTTCCGCCGCCACCTCGTTCTCTCTCACTCATACAAAATTCACGCCTCTCTCCCTCTCTCTCTCATCTCAGCGCCGTGACATCACCGGCCGTCTGCTGCCCGTCGCGCATCGTCACCGGAGTCGCACCGCCTACGTCTCTCGCACATCTCCTCTCAGTGCGTGGTTGGTTGCATTTCATTGCGACGTGGACGAAGGCCGTTGTCGTCTCTGTCCTGCCGTTTCTTCTCTCGTGCCTCCCTCGCGCTCTCTCTCCTTGCCGTCACGCCATGCCAGCCGCCGTCGACGCCACGCCTGCTGCCGTTGCATGGTCATCCCCGCAGAGTGCCGTCAAGGCTGCGTTCTCTTCGACGGACAGCAACGAGGGCTTCGACCGCCTTCCTTTTTGTGTGAGGTGTGTTGACGCAAGCATAGAGGGAAGGACAGAGCGAGCATTTCGTTTTTTTTTTTTTAGTTTTCAGTTGAATTTATTACTGCTTCTCATTAAAAAGCTTATGAGATTTGGTGTGCATGTAAGAATTTTTACTATGTACTGTTATGGAAGAAATGTATAAATGGAATGGCTTGAAGCTTACCTTAATGAAAATCTGTGTCGTGTGAGTTTACATTTCACGAGTCTTAACTGAAGGACCCTTTACGAAGAAAAAAAAAAGAGAATTGGGTTGGTTCTTTGTTTAACAAAGTAAGGGTTAAGCGTTTAGAAGTGAAGTTATTACCTTGTCGCTCTTCTTTTCTTGTTTGATTTTCTCGCTTCTTCTTTGTTTACGGGGTGATGAGAGGTGCAGAAAGAAAGAGGAGTTTGAAGAGGAGGTTGTAATGTGTCGAGTAGTGAAGGGGTTCGGGATAGGAGGATGATAGTGTAAGTAATAGGTTCAAGTGCGCTTGTTTGCAGAGGTGCGAGGAGATTTGTCGATGTTGCGGGTCCCAATCATTTGCGAGATTGAGGAGGTACTTGAGAGATAGGAAAGTGATAGAAGTTAAAACAAAGTATAAGGTCAACTTTCTATTTTCGGTAGTTTTAGATATCGTGAATAAGTACGATCACGACTTTTCACTCACTTTGTTCGAACGGGAATCGGTGATTGTCCCACACATTCGTAATCCGACTTATCGAATCCGACAATATTACGTTATTGCTCGATTATCCAACGATAAATTTTCTCGTTTATTAAATAAAGATTAACGATTCGGGTTAAATTCTTCGTTAATACGATTTTATTTAACGGGGTATTACATTATCGTTTGTTTAACCAAGTCTCAATTACTTGGAATTGATTATGCTCAAGCATAATCTCATTGATTGAGGTATAAAGCGAGAGATTTATTTTCTGAGATGCTATCATTTCTTTATATATATATTCTTTGAAAAGAATATCTTTCATGCATCTCTATTCTTTTAAACATGTCCAACCTACTAAGGAGGTTTTAAGGACAAACAACTATCTTTAAGATAAGTTGTAATCTCTCTCGTTATGATATAATAAGAATTTATATCCCAAAGGTATCATATACTTTTCTTTACTTTTACTCTTGCATTCAATGCTAAAGTATCTCATTATAACTTTATTATTATAACGATATATGAAGATATAAATTCACGATTATCAATATACGAAAAGCCCATCAAGGGTCATTGCATCGATGTGCATCATAGGGGACAATATATCATATCACGTCCCAACGAGATATCCTTTACATCATAACTTTTATATCAATCACTTTATCGGGTGCGAAATTTTGTTGGTGACCAAAATAAGTCAACCTACATCATACTCATTGGTTTCAAGAATCGAAGAGAATTCATCATAACAACTTTCAAAAGGTATGGATTCGCAATCCAAAATAACAATTTTAACAGTTGAATCCATATGTTCTGTATACTGAATAATTGGGGTTTAGGGTCCGAAGACCAGAGTGACGACTACTGAGATTTCTTTGGTCATATGGGCTGGCCAGACCCATCACAATTATTTTCTCAGTCACTCAAGGGTTTGGTTTCAGAGGACACTTTATAAGTTTTCAGGTTGTAAATTTCTTTCAGAAAAAGTGAGAAACTCAACTGATTTCTCAATTGGAACTAGGTCATAAAGTTGTACTCAATGACAGAAATTGAGTAATGAATAGAATTTGAAACCTCATATAACTCGGAAAAGGTTATCATAAATTGTAAGGGTTATCAATACACCACCATACTTCTCAAACTCTACTCATACTACTAAAATCCAATTCCTCAATTTACTTTCAAAATTTCTACCATCTCATGGTCTATCATTCTGTGTAAACCATAATACTCAACTTAACTGATTCTTTAATCATATCTCTATTTCATTTCTAACGAAAAAGTCATAATCGATTTGGAGTTCCGTCGCACGCGAACATCCAAAATATAAAGACTATACTCATGTCACTTATCGCATAGTGACATTCATCATTTTGACAACATTTCCATTTCTGCTCGTATATTTTCTTCTCGTCCTTCAATTCGAGATTCTCGTTTCGATCTCGCTTTTGTTCTCAAGATGTAATAAAATCCTTATAATTCATCCTTCTATGTTATTTGCAAAAGGGATCATGCGTCTTAAACAGTCTACGTTCTTTTGGGATTACATACCCATCATCATAATCAACTTTAAGATTTGAAATAACATTTCAAATATTCACAACGTAGTTCATTGTACACATGTACTTCTTTGAATTTCAAAAATTCAACATAACATATTTGACATATAAATGTCCATTTTTGAGCATCTTCACACATTAATAACATAACTCTGCTCATAACAATAAATTTCTCATTGAATTTCACGAATTCAACTTTTTACTTTGGACATATCAATGTCAACATTTTCTCATAACATAAAACATCATTTCAACCTTCATTTCCAACCTTCATTCTCAATCCTTTTTCATAGCTTTCATTTCATATCATTTTCATACATTTCTTCACCTTTACTTTCAAAATATGATTTCAATCTTCTTCATCATTAAACTTTTCATTTCAAAACTTTTGAAAAGGAATCATTTACCTCATTCCAGTTGAGCTTGATGTGATGGAGTGTTGAGCATTGTCAGCTGACCTTTAGAAGTCTAGTGACTCAATCTAAACTTAACCTTAAAGGAGATTTTAGATTCAAAGAGCGAACGGCTCTGATACCACTTTGTAACAGCCCTCTAATAATAAGTATGGACTAGCAGAGACGGTTATATGGAACAGGGTTAAGTAACACAATTATATAATAAAGTACTAAGCTGTGAGTCATATACAAGAGATATTTCTAGAATTTCAAGCGTTCAAGGTTCGACTAAACATATTGTACATATGACTTCATAATCTAGCGGCGGAAAACATGTGATGTGTACATATGACGATGTACCATCAAGGTATACTATCAGTGACAACTTTCCTATTGCTCAACACTACTCCATCGCATCATCAAACTCAATCGCACATTTAAAACAAATATGCAGGGCTGAGTACAAGAATGCACTCAGTGGGCTTATGCCAAAAACATTTTCATAAAATTACTTTGCCCCATTAGTAACACACGAGGTTTTAGTAGAAAATACTCGTGTTCACTTAAACATTTTCTTTCATTTTCATAAAGTTATCGGCGGACATATTTTACATCGTATGATCCGTATCATTTCCCTTATAACATTATCATAATTTCACATACGTTGGTAGCGAACCAACGACATTTAATATCATAATATGTTGGTGATGAGCCAACAACAATCAATCTCATTACAACACCATCATACGTTGGTAGCGAACCAACAACATTCATATCATCACATCATCCTCCTCATAATACATCATACCATCCTCCTCATAATACATCATATCATCCTCCTCATAAAATATCATCATATCATTCTCCTCATAAAATATCATCATATCATTCTCCTCATAAAATATCATCATCCTCCTCATAATACATCATCATCATAAACATTCTCCTCATTATCATAACATTCATCATAATATGTTGGTGGCAAACCAACACTATTGATAGGATCATACATAAAATCATAAACAATTTGGCAGGTAATTATTTCTCAACAGAGAGCATTGTAAATAAACATTTGATAAACATTTTATCCTCGAGGAGAAAGAAACGCCCACCTGGATTGGAGACTTTCTTAATTCGATTTCGTTCTACGCCTACGATCACGTCCGCGTCCTGTAATAACCCGCAGTTTTAAAAGCCTAATTACGGTCTTTAAAACCCGTAAAATAGAATTTCGCTGTGAAATCAAAACCAAATTAAATCGAATATGATTTCGAATTAATTACATAGGAATGATTTCCTGTTACACATTCACTCAATCTCGTGAATGTAAGATTCGAAAGTTTTAACTTTTATCTGCAGTACATTTTTAACGTCGAATGCATATCGACTGTTGAAATTTCACGATATTTGCTAAGCAATCAAGCTTAGAATTATATTCCATTATTAATGGAATATTTTAATAATGGGAGTACGAGTATTTACGACCATTTTAAAGAGGAGTCGATACGTAACGTTTTCAAACGTCAACATTTAGAGATGAAACGAACGATGGTTTTAATGATCAAGAAACTTTAGGAAATTATTTCCTATGATATTTTTATGATATTACAGTATTAATAAGCATTTAATTAATGCTTGAACATTAGAATTAATAAAATCTCAAATCTAGTTTGAAAACCCTAATATTTCAAAATTAGGGTTTTCTTCAAAATTCATGCCTTTTAATTATCCTATGCTATTAATTATCATTTTAAATCATATACCAAGGTGCACATACCTATGAATGATATGAAATAAAATTTTAACCTATGGTTTATCCAAATGGCCGATATATATTTTCTTGTGCACAAGTTCGAATTATTTTCTTCACTTATGCTATTTAATTAACCTATGATATTAATTATCATCTAAATTATATTATATGATGTATATATGTATGTTTAGCATGGAATTAAATTATTTAATGTGCTTAAGGCATAAAAGCCGTGTATATACATATGTGTATAACAAAGTGTAATTTTTATTCTATCACTCTTACATGCATATATATATATATATATTCAGATTTTTATAACAACAAATCTCCCACTAATGATACATTTTAGCTATTTCCAAGATATTGTGTAAGACACTAATGATTGGGAACCCATTAGTGAATAAATTAGTATTAAAAATGGAAGAGTCTTGTGTTGTATTGGGGAAGGGGGTGACCGAGAGTGAGGGGGATAAGGGGGAGTATTTTCAGATTTTTATCTCATTCTTCACTCCACTCTCAAACACCCTACACTCAACACTTGATCACACTCTCTATTTTCTCTCTCAACCCTCTCTTCTTCTCCTTTCTTCTCCCCAAAAACCGAGAGCTTCACCCCCATTACCAAGCTTGATTTTCTTCTTCTCTTCCTCCATACCACACATCCATACCTTGTGCCTTGTCACATAAGCTATACCAACAAGGTAGGTGTCGATCAAGAGCTTGAAATTGTTCTTGGTTCTTCGAAAAATTTCGAAGAGGTGGTCTAGTTCATTGCATGTGTTTTAGATAATCTTTGTTGGTGATATCTTGTTAATGCATGTGTATTGATGATAAGAGGTATGTAGATATGTGTTCTTGTTCTTAGAAATGTATTGCATGTGGGTTTTTACTTCAAAACTTTTCGAATCCATAGCAATGAGTATGTGATGTTCTAAGATTATATAGCATTATGTTGTGAAGCTTAGATCATGTTTAAAAATTTATTCAAACATGTATGAAATTTGTTTGAAATGGCCGAAAGTTTTAGGAAATTATTGAAGCATGAAATTGTGATTTATGAAGTAATATGGGACTATGGTATTTGTTTTAAAATTTTGAAACAAATCCATGCTATGTTCTTAGAAAAACCGAGAGCTACACTTGGAGTAAGTGAGTGTATGATTTTATTTTTGTACATGCAATGGGATATTATTGATTTATAATGTGTGGAGAATGTATATAAATTATTTGGAAATTTTTAGAGCACTCTTGCTATAATTTTTATATGTGGCCGAAATATATATATGTATAATCCTTTGATAAATGATTTTTACATGAGACATGCAATGATATATAATTACTCTATGATATTTTGAAAGTCTATAGGAATTTAATTAAAATTTTTAGAAATTCCTATCTATGTTTTTTTTAAAGGGACCGAGAGCCATATATATGTATATATATGTGTATGATTTTATTTTATAACATGCAATGATATTTTGTTACTCTAGAGTATGAATTTTATACCCTATGATTTAATTAGAATTTTTGAAAATGTCTATCTATTTTCTTGAGAAAGAGCCGAAGCTATATATATACATAAGTTAATGTATAATTTTCATTTAGAACATGCAAGTACACATTGTTGATTCAAGATGATATATATCTCTTGTAAATTATTGAGAATTTTTAGAAAATCTTATCAATTATTTTGAAAAAATACAAAACTATCTATATATATAATTTGATGTGTGATTTTTATTTAGTACATGCAATGCTAAATTATTAGCTTAGAATATGTTTTATGCATTCTATGTTGTTATTGGAAATTTTGAAAATCAATTACCTACTTTATTCGAATAAACCAAGAGCTAAGCTCAATATGGTGATGAATAAATTGGTTTTGATAGTTGTTATGTTGAAATGTTGCTATAATATGATTTATGTGCATATAATGATTTTTGGAAAATTTTAGAAAATTGTTTGATGCATTTTATGAAAGAGACGAGACATTTATATGGTATATAACTGTTATATCATGAATTATGTAATATAAATATGTCATGGACTAATGTTTGGACCTTGTGATAATTTATTGAAATTTTAGGAATTTGTTGGGCATTTTATTTCAAAAATGCCGTGACCTTATGAAAATAATAAGGTGACGTTCGAAAGTTGTTTGGATGATATTATGAAATATTAATGACCATAGTATATGATAATACACTATATAATATTAGAAAAAAATTTGGACATTGTTTGGTAATTTTTTCAAAATTACCGAGAAATTCTAAAGAATTTCTAAGGATTTTTAAATCCTTTTTAATCAATTTTATTAATAAATTATATGTCTAATATTATTTTAGACATATTTGGAAATTATGGGCAATTTTAGAAAATAATTGGTTGATAAAATGCAAAATAATAGTGAGCTATTTTTAAAATTAGAAAAAGGATTTTAATTCCTCAAATTCATTATTTATAATGAATTATATGTTTAAATTTTTTTTTTAAACATATTTAAACAGTTTATAAAAAAGAAATCAATTGGAAATTGATTTTCGAAAGAATTTAATATTAAAGTATGACTTAGTAATTAAAATCTAAGAAAAGTCAAAATTGTTGACTTTTGGGATCAACGTCTGAAATCGTTCGATAAATACGCTAATCTGGCGTAAGGCGCATCAATTGCTAATGACATCACGTTGATATTAAAGAATTTCACATTTGAAGTCGTGAAATCGGCGTGAAAACGTTGGACCATTTACCAAGAGGGGTAAATTGGTAACTTTCGATACATATCTCGTCTCTATCGAAGAGCGAGAAATGTTAAGATGATCTGCGTTTGAGAAGCTAATTAAATTCATTAAAGAATTGATTCATATCGATATGAAATATCGAATCTTATTATAGACTTTGTAAGTCTCAATTACGTAAACAACGCACTAAAACATCCTTTTATATAAAGGTGTGAATGCCGACGCACCGGTGGGCGTTGACGAGTAAGCGAACGTTAAAGACGATCAATAACTTCCATGTGGGCTTTATTACTAAAAAAAATCACTTTGCTGCTCTTTTCAACTGTCCTTGTTTATAGTACTTTTCAACTATGGATAAAATGGTTTACATGATTACCTGCCAAAATGTTTACGTTTTGTGTATTGTATCCTATCCATGAATGATGTGATGTTGTTGGGTTATTCCCAACTTGTGAATGAAAATCGATATCGGGTCCTCTTGGGAAGGCTTATACAGCTAGGATTAACGTGTACATGATGGTTGTGTTTGTAAGGACAATTCACGGCGGTCGTGGGGTCGCAGAGGAGGCCTCCTTCATGACTTTCGACTATGATTAGATGATGGAATGATAGTAAAGGATATGGATCATACACACCAAGAAAATGCTTGGCCAAGCAACTTTTACGAACTAATGAAAATATTTTAGTAAGCACAGGGCATTTTCAAATAAAACCCTTGTGTCTTACCATTATATTGGCAGAGTAATTCAAAGAAAATAAATTGTTTTCGGCATAAGTCCACTGGGTACAAATTTTGTACTTAGCCCTGCATGTTTGTTTTTAAATGTGCAGGTTGAGCTCGGATGCTGATGATGGAGGAGTGTTGAGGAAGTCCTTTGTCCTTGATGTTTGTTAGGAATTGTTAACCTTGAATACATATCGTCATATATGTATTCACACACTTTCCGCTGCAACTCTGAACTGTTTTATTTTTATGTTGGATGTTAAGATAATGTGAACTATGAAGTCCTTCAGATCGTAATATCCTTTGGATCTGTTGGCTTAAACCTTTTGATCCGAAATGTTATAAGTGTATGTTTAATCCTAAGTTCTATATTCTCATGTGATAAGCCTTATTGTGACAGTCTTCCGCATCCATGAATACTATTCCTAGTATTAGTCCGCTCACTCCGGGTTATCACGAGTGTGGTGGTGACAGTGGTATCGGCGGTTGCTCTTTGAAACTCAATTCCTTCTAAAACTAAGTCTAGATTGAGTCATTTGGACTTCTAGAAAATCTACTGGCTACCCTCAACACTCCATCACATCGAGCTCAACTGGGAAAAGGTAATTAGTTTCTTTTAAACTTATGAAGTGAAAAATTCTATATGATGATCAAGTTTGAAAAGATTTTGAAGTAAAAAGGAAAAGGAAAGTTATAGTGTTATGATGAGTGAAATGAAGAATTATGAGTAAAGATTTTCAAAAATTCTAAATTTTGAAATTGAATAGTAATGATATGAAGTGGCTAAGTTGAAATGTATGTTTGAAACGAATCATGATGATTAAAGACGAATGTATGAAAGCAAGATGATATGTACAAATATGTATGAATGAACTATGATGTTGTTTGGATGTTATGTTTATGAATTATGAAATCTATGTTGATAATAAAGTATGCTATTCTCTTGAGAAGAACGTAGACGATATAGGAAGTATGTTCACATAATGAAAGAAAACAAAAGAATGATAGGAAGCATGAATGTGTTTTAATTTCTGGTTTTGAACGACGAGAGTGGAACGTAAAGATGATCGAGAACAACGTTGACCATGAAGAATGAAGAAGGTGGATATCGTATCACAGTTTTAATGCAAGCGACCATAATCACAATTTCAACATGCGTGACCATTGACCGGGATTTCCGAATGATAAGCATCAACTTGAAAACGTGGAGGTAATAGTTATACTACGTCGGCAGCAGCCATAGCGTGCACAATTTCGTCATCGGCATCTTCTCGAAACGTTGCTACAATCGCGAAGATTTTCTGCACTGCGCAGTAAATTTGTTTTTAATCGTACTCCTTCGATAAAATTCCGTTTTACGCATGGTTTTCGCCTGCATATTCCTAACACTCTGAACTTCAATTGTTATGAAGGACAGAATCTCTTTTTCCACCTCCAGAATACAGTAGAGTCTGGTTAAAATTTAGCTCGAGTTTTAGTTAGAGCAGAAAATCTATAATACCTCGTGTAGCATAACATAGCAATAGGAGTTTTGTTTCTAGGTGGATTAAGAATGTCTGGTTATGGGTTGTAATCGTTAGCATTTATTGCCTTATAGGTTGAATAGTTCATCCTAGTTGATTGATCGAAGTACTAAGCTACCCTATCTGCTAGCAGATAATAGTAGTGTTGACGTTAGTTTTGATCGTGACGGATGGAGAAATGCGCTACATTGCGAGGAGGAGGATAGGACTGACCCGACTCGAGGAGACTATCTGTATCTACCGGAAAGCTGGATGTGTGCGGCGAAGATCTAGGAGAGTTTTGATGTACTATTTTAGGCGTGGAGGAACACGAGCATATGGCGTGACGGACTACGATGGCATCAAACGCCTTCTTACTATACTTCCATGTGATTGGGAAGACTATGCTCGTGAAGTTTCGGAGATTACATTTACCGTCTGTTGGAGGGTATGATTTGATAAGCGATCTACCGGGTTTATCACCACGACATATGTATATAGCATTTATGGTGCAGCACCGAGAGGGCCTTATCTCCCTCCACGGGAGTATACATGGCGTGATGAGTCACCTGAGTGGCTGTACACCGAGGTTCCACGGATAGTTGACCCAGTGGTGCCTCGATATCGGATTGACGAGGGCAGACTCGTTCAGGCAGACGGAGCAGCCAGACCTAGAGCCTTGGGAGCCCCTGTTTTCCCACCTCTGATATTTGGACACCCGGTGCGTTCACCACTCCCGCCTCTACCACCGATGGCAGCACCCCTACCTCCGGTCGAGTTTCCGTCGGACAGCGGATTAGTATGACAGTACTCTTGATGGGTATAACCCCATCCATGCGACTACGATCCGATTCGTGTGGATTATGGTCCATCGGGACATCCCTATGGTAGAGAGTAATGGAGCTGGACCTCTTGATTATATGGCTGGGCGATGACTCGGACGAGGAGGAAGAGGATCCTGAGGAGGATGAGGAAGATTCGAGGAGTTGATGTTGATATTGATGTTGATGTAAAAATTTGAAGGATTATGTTATCTATTTTATGTATGTTTTATTTATACTTTTGAAGAACTTGAACAGTGAGGGAACTGGATTTTTGTAGGGCTATAAAGCCACTGTGTATGACTTTTAATTTTTGTAAAGCCTTAAAGCCGATATGTGTATGGCTCTTTCCTTTTGAAATGTTTTGGAAGTAAGCATGTAAGTAATCCTTGATGTAATGACTTTTGTTTGCAAAGTACTTTATCTATGGTACTTTTGCAATTATATGTATATATGATCCAAGAGGGATTTTGCAACAAATTTGTGTATGACAAGAATGAAATGTTTTATTTAAGTTATTGTTTCCAAAAAGGCAATAATAAAATTTTACATATTCAAGTTATTAAGAAAGGATGCATGATGCTAATGATATATTTTACACAACAGAATGCCTCCTAGACAAGACCCTGAACGAGAAGTAAGGGGCAGAGGCAGACCTAGGAGAAGAGGCAGAACTCCTGAGCAAGAAGAACAGGCTATACCTCAACCACCTCCACCTCAACCTGACCGCAGGATAGAGGAATTATTCTTAAGACAAAACCCTCCTACTTTCAATGGGAAAGGTAGTCCAGAAGATGCTGAACAGTGGATGAGAACTATCGAGAGAATTTTCACATTTTTAAGATGCACGGCACAAGAAAGACTGTCATGTGTGGCCTTTCAGTTAAATGGGCCTGCTGATTTCTGGTGGGAGGCCAGAAAGAAAACCTTTACAGCAGAGCAGATGGAAGAGTTGACATGGGAAGATTTTAAAAGGGAAGTGTATGATAAGTATGTACCGAAAAGTTACAAGAAGAAGAAGGAACATGAATTTTTCTTGTTAAAGCAGGAAAAGATGTCGGTAACTGATTACGATCGCACATTTTGCGAAATGTCTAGATATGCACTGGATCAAGTGGACACGGATTTAAAAATGGCGAGAAAAATTTAGGTAAGGGTTAAGGCCGAAATAAGAATGTCTCATTGGTCTTGGAGACATGACTTATCTGAGGCTCTACACGAGCTCTAGACATTGAGGCAGCAATGCCAGATGATAAGTCGGCATCAGCTCAGATGCAGAATACAATGGACAAGGGAAAGAGAAAATGGGATACTAGTTTTAGTAATAGCAGCAGGGGAAATTTTGAAAACAAGAATAACAAACAACAGTGGCAAGGGAATTGACAAGTCGAGGGCGGGATGGAGGAAGTCAGCATTTGTTCCTCCAACAAGGGGACTACAAGAGCAACGAAGGGCTCTTCCGTGCCCAAAGTGTCGAAAGATGCACACGGGAATGTGCATGGCGGGTAGCGAAACTGTTTTAGGTGTGGTATGAAAGGACATTATTAAAACTTTGTCCGAGTGCGTTCGGAAAGCGATCAGAAGGCGAACCAACCCGGTAATGTCCAACCGAGAGCTATCCAATTTCAGCCCCAACCTCAACAGCAAATACAACAACAGCAGTGGCAACTACCCCAACAACGAAGACAACAACCACTACGGCACAAGCGAGCCCGGACAACGGACAACGGCCCAAAGAAAGGCAAGCACCACGTCAACCGCAGCTACCTCAGGCTAGGGCATATGCTTTGCACCGCGACAAAACGAATAGGACCAGGGAAACCTGGCAGGTATGGGAATCCTTCTCAACATGACTGTTATAGTATTGTTCGACACGGGTGCTTCGCACTCCTTCATAGCAAAATTATGCGTAGATCTGTTGGGACTTAGTGCTATAAAAGCCAATCAGGATATGAGAATCTCTTCACCTATAGGAGGGATTATGATTACACATTACGCTCGAACCTAGAGTTGAACTTAGGATCACTTAGGGTTACGCAAATAATTTGAACATAATACCCATGGGTGGCGTAGATATAATCCTAGGAATGGGTGGTTAGCGCAAACCACTCCACGATTCTTTGCAAGGAAAGGAAAATATCATTTCATTTTCCTGGACAAGAAGCAACGCACTTCCACGGAATTAGCATGGGAAAAAGAGTCCCGATTGTATCCACATTGAAAGCACGAAAAATGATGAATAAGAAAGGATACCATACTTTTCTCGTTTATCTGAACGGAGAAGAAAAGCGAATCAAGATAGAAGACATAGATATTGTCGGGAATTTCGGATGTATTTCTAAGGATCTACCAGGATTACCTCGATAGACAATTGGAATTTACCATCGACTTGGAACCCGGATCGGCTCCGGTGTCAAAGGCACCCTCTGAATTGCCCCAAAGGGTGGAAGAACGAAAATCCAAATCCAAGCTGCTGGACCTAGGTTTCATTAGACCTAGTGTTTCGCCTTGGGGGCGCTTTGTATTGTTTGTTAAAAGAAGGATGGATCTTTAAGGATGTGTATAGACTATCGAGAGTTGAACAAGATGACACTCAAGAACAAATATCCTTTACCAAGAATCGACGATTTGTTTGATCAATTGAGAAGAGCGGGCATATTTTCAAAAATCGATCTCAAGTCAGGATACCATCAACTCAAGGTACGACCTGAAGACATAGCTAAAACTGTATTCCGAACAAGATATGGTCATTATGAATTCTTGGTTATGCCATTTGGATTAACTAATGCACCAGCTGTATTTATGGACCTCATGAACCGAGTGTTCCACCCGTACTTAGACAAATTTGTCTTGGTTTTCATAGATAATATTCTCATCTACTCGAAAAATGAGGAAGACCATAAAGAACACCTAAGAATGGTGTTACAAACTTTGAGGAATGAAAGATTATTTGTTAAGTTCAGCAAATGCGAATTTTGGCTGAAGGAAGTAATGTTTCTAGGACACATCGTGTCTGCTGATGGAATCAAAGTGGATCCAGCCAAAGTGGAAGCAGTGCAAGAGTGGAAATCACCGCGAACTCAGAATGAGATCCGGAGTTTTCTAGGGTTGGCTGGTTATTATAGGAGATTCATTGAGGGATTCTCCAAAATAGCAAGACCAATGACCCAACTACTCCGAAAGGGAGTTAAGTACACTTGGACTGAAGAGTGTGAGTCGAGTTTTCAAAAACTCAAAGAAAAGTTAACAAGTGCACCGGTGTTAGCAGTCCCAGAATCAGATAAGGAATATGTGGTTTATACTGACGCCTCGAAGAACGGACTAGGATGCGTCTTGATGCAAGAAGGAAAAGTAATAGCATACGCGTCACGGCAACTTAGACCACATGAGCTGAACTACCCAACACATGATTTAGAACTAGCGGTGGTTCATGCCTTTGAAAATATGGAGACACCATCTCACGGAGTGAGATGTGAAATCTATCTGATCATAAGAGTTTGAAATACTTCTTCGAGAGAGAGATCTAAACATGAGGAGAGAAGATGGCTCGAACTAGTAAAAGATTACGATCGTGGTATTAACTATCACCCGTAAAGCGAATGTAGTAGGCGACGCTTTGAGTCGTAAAAATCAAACTAAATTGGGATGTCTCGCACAAGAAGATAAACTCATTGAGGAGTTCAGCAAATTAAGAATTGAAGCGGTTAAATGTACCCGAGCGATCATGAATTGTATCGCTACACTCACCATGACACCGATCTAAGAAAAGGATCATTGAGAGACAACGGATGGAGGAAAAGTTAGAAAAATAAGAGGAAGAGTGAGAAGCTGGCGAATTGGAAAATTTCGAAGCATCGATAATGCTTTAATGTTCGAAGGAGAATATGTGTTCTGATGATCTTGAGTTTCGGAACGACATAATGAGTGAGGCTCATGATACACCTTATACCGCTCACCCAGGCAGTACGAAGATGTACCAAGACCTAAAAGAAAAGTTCTGGTGGGAAGGCATGAAACGTGACATAGCTTCTTTCGTAGAACGCTGCCTTGTTTGCCAGCAAGTTAAGGCTTTACACCAACGTCCCTATGGGAAGTTACAACCGTTGGGTATACCTGAATGGAAGTGGGATGAAATAACGATGGATTTCGTTACAGAATTACCCAAGTCTAAAAAAGGAAATACTACCATATGGGTAATAGTGGACAGACTCACCAAGTGCGCTCATTTTCTACCAATTCAAAATACATATGGAGCTGATAGACTAGCCCAAATATATGTAAAGGAAGTTATACGACTACATGGAGTACCAAAATCCATTACATCAGATAGAGACTCCAAGTTCACATCGAAATTTTGGGTGAGCCTACAAAGAGAATTGGGAACAAAGTTAAACTTGATCTGAGATTTCACCCACAAACCGATGGGCGGTCGTAAAGGACCATCCAAATATTAGAAGATATCTTGAGAACAGTAATCTTGGATCGAGGTGCAAAATGGAAAGACATTTTACCTCTTATTGAGTTTGCCTACAATAATAGTTATCAGCGACGATTGATATGGCCCCATCTGAAGCTTTGTATGGCAAGAAGTGTAGATCACCACTTTACTGGGAAGAGGTGGGTGAAAGGAAAATAATAGGGCGGAGCGTTGAATGAAATGATTGAAATCGTCCGACAGATTAGGCAAAGAATCAAAGAAGCTCAAGATAGACAGAAATCCTACGCTGATACGTGCAGATCGGAGCTGCAATTTGAAATTGGAGACAAAGTATTTCTCAAAGTCTCTCCATCGAAAGGGATCACAAGATTTGGTGTGAAAGGAAATTTAAGACCCCGTTTCATAGGACCATATGAGATACTTGAAAGAATAGGCCCAGTAGCCTATAAGTTAGCTCTTCCGCCAAACTTGGGAAATGTGCATAATGTTTTTCACGTATCTCAATTAAGGAAATATGTATACGATCCAAAACACGTGATCCGTCAAGACGACGTAGTTCTCAACTCAGACATGAGCTATGAAGAGGAGCCTATCGCAATAATAGACCATAAAGTTCAACAATTGAGAAACAAATCAATTTCGCTGGTCAAAGTGTTGTGGAACCACCACGGACAGGAAGAAGCTACGTGGGAGCTAGAAGATGCAGTGAAGGAACGGTACCCCAGATTATTCTTTTAAGGTATACAAATTTCGGGACGAAATTTCTTTTAAGGGGGGTTGGATGCAATAACCCGCAGTTTTAAAAGCCTAATTACAGTCGATACGTAACGTTTTGAGACGTTTTCAAACGTCAACGTTTAGAGATGAAACGAACGATGGTTTTAATGATCAAGAAACTTTAGGAAATTATTTCCTATGATATTTTTATGATATTACAGTATTAATAAGCATTTAATTAATGCTTGAACATTAGAATTAATAAAAATCTCAAATCTAGTTTCGAAAACCCTAATATTTCGAAATTAGGGTTTTCTTCGAAAAATTCATGCCTTTTTAATTATCCTATGCTATTAATTATCATTTTAAATCATATACCAAGGTGCACATACCTATGAATGATATGAAATAAAATTTTTAACCTATGGTTTATCCAAATGGCCGATAGCCATTTTCTTGTGCACAAGTTCGAATTATTTTCTTCACTTATGCTATTTAATTAACCTATGATATTAATTATCATCTAAATTATATTATATGATGTATATATATATGTTTAGCATGGAATTAAATTATTTAATGTGCTTAAGGCATAAAAGCCGTGTATATACATATGTGTATAACAAAGTGTAATTTTTATTCTATCACTCTTACATGCATATATATATATATATATATTCAGATTTTTATAACAACAAATCTCCCACTAATGATACATTTTAGCTATTTCCAAGATATTGTGTAAGACACTAATGATTGGGAACCCATTAGTGAATAAATTAGTATTAAAAATGGAAGAGTCTTGTGTTGTATTGGGGAAGGGGGGTGACCGAGAGTGAGGGGGATAAGGGGGAGTATTTTCAGATTTTTATCTCATTCTTCACTCCACTCTCAAACACCCTACACTCAACACTTGATCACACTCTCTATTTTCTCTCTCAAACCTCTCTTCTTCTCCTTTCTTCTCCCCAAAAACCGAGAGCTTCACCCCCATTACCAAGCTTGATTTTCTTCATCTCTTCCTCCATATCACACATCCATACCTTGTACCTTGTCCCTTGTCCACTTAAGCTATACCAACAAGGTAGGTGTCGATCAAGAGCTTGAAATTGTTCTTGGTTCTTCGAAAAATTTCGAAGAGGTGGTCTAGTTCATCGCATGTGTTTTAGATAATCTTTGTTGGTGATATCTTGTTAATGCATGTGTATTGATGATAAGAGGTATGTAGATATGTGTTCTTGTTCTTAGAAATGTATTGCATGTGGGTTTTTACTTCAAAACTTTTTGAATCCATAGCAATGAGTATGTGATGTTCTAAGATTATATAGCATTATGTTGTGAAGCTTAGATCATGTTTTAAAATTTATTCAAACATGTATGAAATTTGTTTGAAATGGCCGAAAGTTTTAGGAAATTATTGAAGCATGAAATTGTGATTTATGAAGTAATATGGGACTATGGTATTTGTTTGAAAATTTTGAAAAAAATCCATGCTATGTTCTTAGAAAAACCGAGAGCTATACTTGGAGTAACATGCAATGGGATATTATTGATTTATAATGTGTGGAGAATGTATATAAATTATTTGGAAATTTTTAGAACACTCTTGCTATAATTTTTATGTGACCGAAATATATATATGTATAATCCTTTGATAAATGATTTTACATGAGACATGCAATGACATATAATTACTCTATGATATTTTGAAAGTCTATAGGAATTTAATTAAAATTTTAGAAATTCCTATCTATGATTTTTAAAGGGACCTAGAGCCATATATATGTATATATATGTGTATGATTTTATTTTATAACATGCAATGATGTTTTGTTACTCTAGAGTATGAATTTTATACCCTATAATTTAATTAGAATTTTTGAAAATGTCTATCTATTTTCTTGAGAAAGAGCCGAAGCTATATATATACATAAGTTAATGTATAATTTTCATTTAGAACATGCAAGTACACATTGTTGATTCAAGATGATATATATATCTCTTGTAAATTATTGAGAATTTTTAGAAAATCTTATCAATTATTTTGAAAAAAATACCGAAGCCTATCTATATATATAAGTTGATGTGTGATTTTTATTTAGTACATGCAATGCTAAATTATTAGCTTAGATATGTTTTATGCATTCTATGTTGTTATTGGAAATTTTGAAAATCAATTACCTACTTTATTCAAATAAACCAAGAGCTAAGCTCAATATGGTGATGAATAAATTGGTTTTGATAGTTGTTATGTTGAAATGTTGCTATAATATGATTTATGTGCATATAATGATTTTTGGAAAATTTTAGAAAATTGTTTGATGCATTTTATGAAAGTGCCGAGACATTTATATGGTATATAAGTGTTATATCATGAATTATGTAATATAAATATGTCATGGACTAATGTTTGGACCTTGTGATAATTTATTGAAATTTTAGGAATTTGTTGGGCATTTTATTTCAAAAATGCCGTGACCTTATGAAAATAATAAGGTGACGTTCGAAAGTTGTTTGGATGATATTATGACATATTAATGACCATAGTATATGATAATACACTATATAATATTAGAAAAAAATTTGGACATTGTTTGGTAATTTTTTCATAATTACCGAGAAATTCTAAAGAATTTCTAAGGATTTTTAAATCCTTTTTAATCAATTTTATTAATAAATTATATGTCTAATATTATTTTAGACATATTTGGAAATTATGGGCAATTTTCGAAAATAATTGGTTGATAAAATGCAAAATAGCCGTGAGCTATTTTTAAAATTAGAAAAAGGATTTTAATTCCTTAAATTCATTATTTATAATGAATTATATATTTAAATTTTTTTTTAAACATATTTAAACAGTTTATAAAAATGAAATCAATTGAAAATTGATTTTCGAAAGAATTTAATATTAAAGTATGACTTAGTAATTAAATTACTAAGAAAAGTCAAAATTGTTGACTTTTGGGATCAACGTACGAAATACGTTCGATAAATACACTAATACGCATAAGACGCATCAATTGCTAATGACATCACGTTGATATTAAAGAATTTCACATTTGAAGTCGTGAAATCGAAAAACGTGAGAAAACGTTGGACCATTTACCAAGAGGGGTAAATTGGTAACTTTCAATACATATCTCGTCTCTATCGAAGAACGAGAAATGTTAAGATGATACGCGTTTGAGAAACGAATTAAATTCATTAAAGAATTCAATTCATATCGATATGAAATATCGAATCTTATTATAGACTTTGTAAGTCTCGAATTACGTAAACGACGTACTAAAACATCCTTTTTATATAAAGGTGTGGACGCTGACGCACCAGCTGGACGTTGACGAGTAAGCGAACGTTAAAGACGATCAATAACTTCCAGGTGGGCTTTATTACTAAAACAAAATCACTTTGCTGCTCTTTTCAACTGTCCTTGTTTATAGTACTTTTCAACTATGGATAAAATGGTTTACATGATTACCTGCCAAAATGTTTACGTTTTGTGTATTGTATCCTATCCATGAATGATGTGATGTTGTTGGGTTATTCCCAACTTGTGAATGAAAATCGATATCGGGTCCTATGCCGGAAGGCTTATACCTGGCTAGGATTAACGTGTACACTGATGGTGACTGTGTGCTGTAAGGACAATTCACGGCCGGTCACGAGGTCGTAGAGGGAGGCCTCCTTCATGACTTTCGACTATTATTAGATGATGGAATGATAGTAAAGGATATGGATCATACACACCAAGAAAATGCTTGGCCAAGCAACTTTTATGAACTAATGAAAATATTTTAGTAAGCACAGGGCATTTTCAAATAAAATCCTTGTGTCTTACCATTATATTGGCAGAGTAATTCAAAGAAAATAAAATGTTTTCGGCATATGTCCACTAGGTAAAAATTTTGTACTTAGCCCTGCATGTTTGTTTTTAAATGTGTAGGTTGAGCTCGGATGCTGATGATGGAGGAGTGTTGAGAAAGTCCTTTGTCCTTGATGTTTGTTAGGAATTGTTAACCTTGAATACATATCGTCATATATGTATTCACACACTTTCCGCTGCAACTCTGAACTGTTTTATTTTTATGTTGGATGTTAAGATAATGTGAACTATGAACTCCTTCAGATCGTAATATCCTTTGGATCTGTTGGCTTAAACCTTTTGATCCGAAATGTTATATGTGTATGTTTAATCATAAGTTCTATATTCTCATGTGATAAGCCTTATCGTGACAGTCTTCCGCATCCATGAATACTATTCCCAGTATTAGTCCGCTCACTCCGGGTTATCCTGAGTGTGGTCGTGACACGTCCAAACCTTTACGTAAAAACGATTTCAGTACGTCGGTCATGTTTTTCGAGATTTTCAAAGTTTAAAATAAACTTTGATAACTTATACTATAATAATTCGAATTCCTTAACGAATTCAATACGTCGTCCAATCGCGTATCTTAACTAAACATTTCTCGTACTTCGATAGAGACGAGATATGATCAACTATTTAATTTTAACCATTTAGGTTAAACGTTCAACGTATTCTAACGTTTTTCGATATAAAGATCTCAAGTATGCAATCTTTTCTCACCAAAGAGACTTTCTTATAAAATTTATATGTTTTACACGCATTAGCGTATTTATCGAACGTATTTCATACGTTAAATTCAAAAGTCAACAATTTTGACTTTTCTTATTAAATTCTTTAATAATTCATATTTTTAAAATCTAATTTCCATATAAATCGATTTTCAATCGATTTCTTTTCATAAAACCCTAATTCTCGGTTTTTCACGCAAATCGATAAACTTTATTAATATTTTTCTTAAATATTAATCAACTTATTCATTAAACATTATTTTTCATTTCTAACGTTATTTAATATAACGTTTCGCCGTAAACATAGTATACTATGTTTATAAAATATGTCTAAAATAATTTCTAGACATATAATGTATTATTTTTCTTGATAAAAAGAATTTAGAACCCTTAATCTCTCAAACCTAGCTCTCGGCCATCATACTTTAAATTCTCAAAATTCTTCCAAAAATTCTTCTAAATTCATATAGTACACTATATTATCATAGTATCAATAATATGTATTAACATTAGCTATAGGAAAATTGAACATCAATTTCCTATAGCTTATAGCTCTCGAAATTTTTTTCCACAATTACCAAACATTTTTCTAAAATTTCAATTAAATCATACTACCTATAATTATCATCCTATATCATTATTATAACATAATTTCCAACATTTACAAATCATATCTCAACATACCCACACTTAGTGATTCTCGAAAATTTCTAACAAATGCTCAACCATTTTCTAAAAATTCTAATAAAATCCCGTAACACTTAATTAAAGGCCATACAACATGAATATGCTATAATATCACATAGATATGATTTGTACATTAACATTTAGCCTCCAATAGCTTTCGGTAATCACCTAAACATTTCATATGATTTCTCAAAAATTTCCAAAAAATTTCTATAAGCTTAACTATCATCACAGATCACTAATCTATTAACATATTGAACATTAATATTTTCGAACACCATGCTAAAATCATAGCATGCTTAGCTTATAATTTAAAATTAATACATATGCTCAAGCTTAACATAATAAACAATATTTGCAAACCACTAACATGATAGCATAATCCTTCACATGTTTAACATTATGAACCTAAGCATATACATATAAATCTAACGGTTAGAAATCAAAAATTTTAACATATAAATAAAGAGCGTTCGATTCCTAACCTCTTTACCGGCTTTGATTTGTTGTGCAAAGTATTTAAATCAAGGATTTTGGCTATTGAAAAGAAGAACTCTTAAAGTTTTCTCTTGAGGAAGCTTACGGCAATTTTGGGTTTGGAAAGAGAAGTATGTTGTTTTGCTTTCACAAAAAGCTTAAGTACTCAAACTGAAAAGAAATGAAGTAAAAACTTAAATAAATTCCTAAACATCTCATGGCAATGTGTTTGAAAAGGGGAATGATGTTTTTTTTTTTATCTTAATATTTTTTACACAATACTAAAGGAATAAATTTTGACTACCCCTCTTAATTCCAAGCTTAAATCCCACGGTCACACACAACATTGCAAGAGAGAATTTTTTTTTTTTTACTCACAACACTTTATTACATCACTTATTCCCATAGTAAATGCTCTTACAAGACTTAATTGAATGGAATCAAAATCTTACTCCTTTATTGAAGCAATTGCATCGGTCATGACACACATAAGGAAGGATTTTTAATATTCTTTCCTTTTTCATTTCTTTGGTCAATAATGTCATGCTACACCATTTATTTAAAGCAAGACTAATTTGATGAGTCACAATATGATACATCATCTCCTACACTTATTAAATCCACTTACACAAAGGAGTTCACAAATTTCTTCTCACCTCAATTCTAATAAAAAATACACGGCTACACACTTAAATCCATCAACTAATAATTGAAACCATTAATTCCCTTCTCCCTCTCTCATATACGTTGGCCATCAATTGCCAAGGGATGATCTTCATTTGTCTTATACTACACAATACCAAATGCAATACATCATGTTTAAGAGTTGTAATATTTCTTCTAACCTCAAAAGTCCATCTATGCGGCTATGACACAACCATTTCCTCCCAACTTGATTCCTTTATTTAATTCACTTAGTTTGTGTGTAATATGTCATACTACACGTTAATATACAAAGCAAAGCCTAAAGATAGCAAAATCATTCCATTAAATCCTTATGCTACAATTGCTCACGGCAATTGCACAATAAAAGTGTCAAACATATTATTTTTTTATGCTATTAGTAGCTATATAACATAATATGGGTCTTAGATGATAAATTATATCATAGGAAAAATTATTAGAATTATTTCATGTGTCAAAACCCTAATTTTCGAATTAGGGTTTTCGAAAATTATAACTTTGTTCAATAATTAATCCTTAATGTTCTAGCATTATCTTAATGCTAAATAATACTTGAATTGCATACAATAATCATAGAAATTTAAATATTATAATTCCTTGTTCATTAAACTCATTTTTCTATTCATCTCTAAACGTTAACGTTTGAAACGTCTCAAAACGTTCATTATCGACCTATCTCAAAAAGGTCGTAATAAAGTCGTAATCACTTTATTAAATTATTCCATTAATAATGGAATTTAATTCTAAGCTTCGTCACTTAGAAAATTTTACGAAATTTTAACTATCGATACTCAATTGACGTTAAAATAATACTGCCGAAACACTTTATAAAATTCTATTCCTTAATTCACAATCCTTAGTGAATATAAAATCGGAATTCGTTACTTCGGAATTAATCGAAATCATTATTCGATATATTACTAATTTAATTATTTCGACGAAACCTTAATTTACGAATTTAAATATCGTAATTAGGCATTTAATTCTTCGGGATATTACACAGAGGCTCATGTGTACACAATCCTAGGTAGGATTTCCCCATCTCCTCTAGCTTAGGATCCGAATTCGTAACTTCCTGTTGCCCCAGGCAACCCGAATGGACATATACAAAACATATAACATTTTTGGCAGACAATATCGTATCTCATCATTTGCAGTATAAGAAAGCAGTAAAGTAATAACAATAAATACTTTCGAAAAATCTCATTTTCAAGAAAGCTCATAACTTGTTTCGAAAAGAGTGCCCACCTCGAGAACTTAAAGTTCTTACGTCACTAAAGATTATTTGTCGTCTTCTTTCACCTTTGAGCGAACCTTATCAACGTAAGAATGAGATTTAGCACATCACTACGCTTTTCCGAAAATCATCGATCCGAAACAACGGACTTACTAATATCAATTCAATTATCATCAATGGATTCTTTTACCACACTTAACAACTATATTACGTCGATTACATTCGTTGTGTCTCGAAAAGAGATAATACTTCCTCCTTACATCCTTTCCTTCTGTTTACGTCATTTCGCGTAGATTACGAATCTTAATTTCATAACTAATTTTGATTACGCACTAACGTATCAACATACTTCACACATTTATACCTTAATCAAAATATTTTCAACGTCATACCATGTATTCCTTAATATTCACTTATACAACTATTAACTTATATATATATACTCTATTTCTATCGTTTTCCAATTATATTCCATAAGTCTCAATTTTTCACATTAACAACCAATCATGATCAACATATTCACATGTATGAACTTACTTTAAGCATAACACCTTATATTTCAAAACCTTACGTCTTTTAACAAATATTTCAATGTGAGCATATTATTCTTCATCTACAAATCCACATAAAATCATAGCATATCTTAAACAAAATTTTGGGTTTAAATATGTGATCATATGTAATAAAATAAATTTGAACTTTATTTTTCCTTTTTCTTTAATTTTTCGGTCCTTTTCATTTATTTACTATACTTATCCAAAAATTCCTATAAATTCATATTTCATACAATATTAACATAGGCTCCATAAAATCAAATAACATTAGACATAGAAAAATTTTGACATCATAGTTCTTTATGTCATGTTTTTCGAAAATTTCAATTAATTAACTAAACATTTTAAAAAATTTCTAATTAATTCACATAACATATTTTTATCATCATATATCCATAATATGTCATGATATTCATCATACCCAACTTGTACATCAATATTTCATGCCTTGTGATTTTCGAACATGATATTTCATTTTTTTCCAAAATTTTGATTTAAATCATACATACTTAATTATTTCTAACTATCATCATTTCATGCTCAAAACAACAATTAAAATTTATTTCCATCAACATATATTTCTTACATGGTTTCGATTTTCATGAGAAATTTTATAGCATGCTCAACTTTGTACTAAAATTATAATACATGCTTATAAACATCATATAAACATATTTAATAAACAACTTTAAACATGTAGCAAAAATTCTCAATTATTACATAAAAATTGAAAGCATGTAACTTAACATATCATGTATGAATTTCTAATATTTTTGCATATAATAAGAGGTTGTGTGATTTCTAACCTTTTGATCGGTTTTGATCGGCGTCGGCAACGTTTTTCTTTCTAGGGTCGAATATAATTTTGGAGAATACTTTCTATCTTTTTCTCTATATTTTCTCTTATTTTTCGGTCATATGGTTATGGGAGGGGTGGGCTCCTATTTATAGAATTTATAAAGTGTATTAATCATTATTTTATAAAATATCTTAGCATAAAATCAAAATTTACAACTCATACCTTATCACCTTGATTTTCGGCCACCCCTACTTGCATATGAGACAATTATTTTATCTTATCCTATAGTTTATTTAATTAATATTCAACCTTATCAAATTAGATGTCTTTATCAAAGAATTCCAAAAATCCTTCTTACCTATTTTTAGTCCAAGTTTTCGGCCACTACATACAAAATAATACATCCACTTATAATTTTAATGATTCACCTTATCTTATCATAAATAATATCTCTACATCATAATCATATAATTTAATATCACTTAAAAATTTCTTCTTTTCTCATTGCCTACATGATTTTCGGTCACTTAGGCTAAACAAGAGACAACAATTATGTCTTATCCTATCTTGATACATTATCTTATCTTATAATTAATACATGTCATTTTCATTTCTATCCTTATCACAAAATAAAGAAAATTCAACACTTTAATACACACACACACACACACACACACATATATATATATATATATATATATATATATATATATATATATATAGTTCGGTTATTTCAATAATAAAGAGATGAATTTTATCTTCATCATGCTAAGTTACAAGAATTAATATGTCATCATCAATATCATATCTTATCTTTATCCTAAGGTTTTAATTTTCTTCTTTTCACATATGTTCACACTTGTTCACATTTATTTTCTATATTTTTGGCTACTATAAGACAAAAGCTTTTACTTACTTGTTCAATTTGATAACCTACTTTATCGTATCCCTTAATAATATCTTACCATTATAATTATATCATATCATTATTAAGAGCATGATATTTTCTATTTTTTCACACTATTAGTGTGAATTTTTCGGTCTATATAGAGAATAAATGCTACATATTTTACTTTCTTTAAATAAATAGCTATGTGACATAATATAAGTCTTAGATGATAATATAAATCATAGGAAAATTGTCACAGCCCCTTAAATCCTAAGTACGGATTAACAGTGACTATAACTCTAAACAGGGACAAAAATATAAGGAGACTCTTTTTAACAATAAACGTAATACATATGTCATTTATATTCTTGGACTATATTACACAATTTAGGGTTCTTGCAGCGGAAGACATGTGATATGTACATATGACGATGTACAATCAAGGTATAAAACATTTCAGCGACAACATTCCTATTGCTCAACACTTTGCCCATCCATCATCCGCTCAACCCGCACATTTAAAACAAACATGCAGGGCTGAGTACAAGAATGCACTCAGTGGACTCATGCCAAAAACATTTTATTTTCTTTGAATTACACTGCCAACATCATGGTAAGACACAAGGGTTTTAGTTGAAAATGCCTTGTGCTTACTAAAATATTTTATCAGTTCATAAAAATCATCGCCTGGCCAGGCATTTTTCTGGTGTGTATGATCCATATCCCTTAACATCCTTTCGTCATATCATCATAGTCGAGCGTCGTGAAGGAGGCCTCCCTCTACGACGCCGTGACCGGCCGTGAATTGTCCTTACAGCACACAGTCACCTTAGGTGTACACGTTAATCCTAGCCAGGTATTGTCCTTCCGGCACAGGATCCGATATCGATTTTCATTCATAAGTTGGGAGCGACCCAACAACATTCATAACATTTCATAACATCTCATAATATCTCATGGATAGGAGACATACACAAAACATAAACCTTTTTGGCAGGTAATCTCGTAAACATTTTATCAACAGTTGAAATAAGCATCGTAAATAAATATTTGAAGCATTTTATTTTGAGTAGAGTAAAGCCCACCGATGTAGATGCCTTAATCCCATTTCTTGAATGTAAGTCCTAGCTTTAGCCTATCTATTCTTGGCCATGAGGTTTTGGGTGGAAAAATCCATTGGGTCTTAGAACCCATATTTCTATTTTAGTGTATATCATGGTATGATATACACTCAATTGACCATGTGGTAGCACCTAGTCAAATATTTCACGTTAAGGTATGCCGTGAAAATATCGTATCATGATGTTTTATCATAATTCGTACATCTTATAATGCTTTATCGTGCCTTGCGACATAACATAATGAATGCATCGATTAATAGCATGTTAGTCACATAAGGCATACTTCACATAGGGGTTTCCAACACTTTGTCAAATTTCAAGTGTTTAATTTCAGCAAAAACAGCTTGAAACAACCCAAGTGACGTACTTTGATGATCCATAACTCTCGATTCAGAATACGTATGGTCGCACAAAGATACATTCTGGAAACATCTAAACATGTACTACAAGTTCTAAGAAGGAATTAAATTCAAAAGAGTCGTGGTTCTGGAGATATAGGGTCTCAAAGTGGGCAACTCAAACAGACTTCTATACTTAGAAAAGTTTTCCAGAATTTCAAGTTTTAGCTTAACGACGAGGGGTTTTGCGAGGCTCGTAACTTTTGACTCACAATGCCAAAATGGCTGCAGGCTACCAATTTAGAAACCTTGTAACAAGTACTACATATTTCATGAAGACCATACTGGAAAATATCTGATGCATCGAGAATACATAAGTCCAAAGTTGACTACTTGAAATGGACAGTTTCAGTAGGTGACTTTGGGTCGATGAAAGGTATACCTATAAAACTTGGTTTGGGATCAAACTTTCCAGATCATAACTAGACATGGTGAGGAACATTTCTTATGAAGAAACCCAAGTCCAAATCGGGCTACAAATGGCTTGAACATCTCACGTAAAAGTCATACTCGAACAGCCTATTATATGAAAAATTCACTAAGGCAGTTTGTCCAAAACAACTTACTGTAATGTATCAACTTCAAAAATTCACCGTGAGTTCATTATAAGGAATATGGGAATGAAACCAATCATATTGAAAAGCCAATTAAGTCTAGTTTAATTCAGAAAAATCCTCACTCAATGATTCACAATAGATTGGGAGCTAAAAATATTTTACCACAAGCTATCACTCCCGTGACAGTTTTGTGCAGTTAACTTGTAAAATCTGGAATAAATAGTAAAATTTTTTAGAAAATTCTGAAAATTTACATACATCTTCTAGACATGCTGACTTATGTTTATGCCAAATTTCAGAGTTTTATCATTAGCCAAACTTAAAACGAAATCCACGGACTATGGGTGATGAACACGGCGATTTCACAGATTTGCGCGATTCTTTCGAAAAATACGATTAAAATAGCAAATCATATTGGATGGACTTGAAATTTTACAGAGGCATATTAGACACATATATTTTCAACATATTAAAAATTCACAATCATCGGACCACTGTAACTTAGTCTAATAATTTCGTGAAGTTGCTGTTCGTCCAGGTAAATCAACATGCAATCACCTATACTTATAAATCTAGCACATTCAAGCATATATGTGTACATGCATGTATGTAGCTCCAACACTATTGAGTCCAAGGTTTAGATTCTTCACCTTGGACAGGATGTATGAAGCTATAAAATCCAAGTGGAGTGGATTGAATTTGGTGGCCATCGGCCACCTTGATTTGGCCGTGAATTTGGCGATGAGCATCCCGTCGGGAGAGGTGGCTTGAGCTATCCTTGGAGCTGTTCTTGGAGGAAGAGAGAAGTGGAGGGGCGGCTGAGTGTAGGGAGAGGAATGGCTGAAGGGGGTGTGGTGGTAGAGAGGTGGGGTGGTTGCATGGGGTGGACAAGTGTTGCCTCAAGTGACAATTGTTAAACATAACTCATGCACAAACAACACCACACACCTCATGCACGAGTTTTACATATATATCTATGTATATATCTGATTTTAATTGATTAGTTAGGTTATAATTAATCACATTGTCATATAGTAGATACATGCAATAGGAAAAATCAACAAGATAAACTTGTATACATAGGTGTATAGTTTTCGGCTTTACACTATGCCAATGGGTCTAATTTTTATTTTCCATGCCAAACCTTGATATATGTTATAACATATAGTTTAGATGATAAATAATATCATAGGATAAATTAATGGCATCATTTTATGCGATAAAAATCGAGTTCGAAAATTAGGGTTTTCAAACGTTTGAAAAATTGGTCACTACCAAATCTTGATGATCTAGCATCGATTTAATGCTAAATAATACTGTAATTACATATACTAATCATAGAAAATTAATTCCTATAATTTCTTGATCGATTAAAATGCTTTTCGTTTCATCTCAAAACGTTAACGTTTGAAAACGTTGCAAAGCGTTCATTATCGACTCATCTCAAAATGGTCGTCATCACTTTATTAAATTATTCCATTAATAATGGAATTTAATTCTAAACTTAATTTCTTAGAAAATATCATGAATTTTAACTATCGATCTGAAATCAACGTTAAAGAAAATACGGCTATACACTTCATATACTCTTATTTCTTAATTCACAATTCTCGTTGAATATAAAATAGAATTCATTCCTTCAGTAAATAATCGAAATCATTATTCGATATCTTATGGATTGAATCATCTCGGTAATTTCTAATTTACGGGTTTTAAATACCGTAATTAGGCGTCTAATTCATGGTATTACATCCTACCCCCCTTAAAAGAAATTTTGTCCCGAAATTTGCATACCTCATAAAGTATGGGTATCTTAACATCATAACTTTCTATGTGCTTTTCTTTCGTCCATGGTTCTTCCATTTGACTTTCATTATAAGACCCAAACTTGCTTCTCTAATCGTTGAATCGTACGATTAAATTAGTCGTAGATTTTCATCATAACCCATCGGAGTCAAAGGTCACGTCATCATGTTGGTTTTCGTGAATTGGGTAATTTTCGTATTTCCTTAACTGTGACACGAGGAAAAACATTTCGTACTTCCCTCTCAAATGTGGTGGAAGTATCAGCTATAGGCTACTAGGCTTATCATTGTTAGGAGCTCGTAAGGTCCTATAAAACGTGGTTTCAACATTCTTGTATCTAAACTTATAATTTCTCTAGATGGAGAAATCTTAAGAAACTTTAATTCCGCATTCAAGAATTGATTCGGGTTTGGCGTACCGGCGTAAGACTTTTGTCTGTCCTGAGCTTTTCTTATTCTTTGCCTTGTTAGCAAATATCTTAATCGTTTCATTTACAATGTTAGGACATTATACCTTTTCTCACCTACTTTATTACAATAAAGTGGTGATCGATAACTCTTTTACGCATAATGCTTCATAAGGCTATATTGATCGTTGTTTGTGACTCACGGTCTATATAAACTTAACGGTGGTGCTATCGTTCCCACTTACATCTTGGTTTAACACTTATGTTCCATCATATCCTTTAGCGTTCATCTTGTCCTTTTGATCGTCCTTACGCCTATGGTGGACATCAATGTTAAGGTTCGATCTCGTGTCTAACTTCTTTTGTGAGTTAGTTCAAAATCTAGGGGTACTCTTGGTGTCTCTTATTTGCAACGATAGGTTTTGGTACTCCTTGTAAATATCGATTTCTTTTATGTACGGTCGAGCTAACTTATTGGATCTATGAGTCATCTAAATGGCGAGACAAAACATAATTGGCGAGTCGATCTACTACTAGTCATATAGTGGTGCAACTTCTTTATGACTTTGGTAAAATCTGTCACAAGATCTATTTTTATATCATTCTATTTCCATTCGTGTAGTTCTAGAGATTATACTCTCTTATAAGGCCTTTAATACAATGCCTTTACTTATTGGTAACCGAGACACTGCTCGACAATCATGGTTTCATCTCATTTCATTCCTTGCTATCTAACTTTTCTCGTGAATCATAATACATCTTAATAATGACTGGTTGGCGGTATGAGAAGGATCATGAAATTCATTCTTGGTTTCATTTCTAAGCTTATTATTGCTTGGAAATATATGTATATCTCTTCCTTAGACAATATAACACTGTCCAGCGCTCCTTAGAATCCTTCAGCTCTTCATTCCTTATCTTAATTCGTATTCTATTCTCATCTTCATTCTCTCTTTTTTGTCATATTTCACCTTGGTTGTGGGAATACTACTTACATTCGTCCCTGATTGCTCGACTATTACTGTTCTCGTTTTCTTAATCTTTCCAATGAGTTTTCCTTTTCTATAAGGACATACCATAATTTAGACTGAATTTTATAACTTAGGCATTAAATTCTACATTAACCTTCCTTAGGTGATTATTTATCACAATTATAATCTTTCTTGATTCGAGCCATCTTTTCTATCACGTATCCAAGTTTCTTTGCTCTCGTGAATAACTTCAACTTTTGTGAATTGTGAAGGTTCTTAACTTATTGTTATAGGAGTGATGTCCTCGCGACTTTGGTATTTATACTCTTGTCACTATCGAGGTAATAGATTTTGGCACTCCGTGAAGTCGTATAATCTCCTTTACATCAAATTGGGCTAACTTGATCGATAAGTACTTTGGATTGGTAGGAAGTGAGCACTCTTGGTGAGTCTATCAACAATTACCCATATGGCGGTGTTCCTCTTTTTGATTTGGGTAAGTTAAGTAGCGAAGTCCATCGTTATTTCATCCCATTTCCACTCGGTATTTCCAACTACCGTAACTTTCCGTATGGGCGTTGGTGTAACGCTTTCATCTGGCGGCAAACAAGGCGGTGTTCTCTGAAAGAAGCTATGTCTCGTTTCATGCCTTCCACCAAAACTTTTCTTTCGGTCTTGGTACATCTTAGTACTATCCGGGTGGCGGTGTAGGGTGTATCGTGAGCCTCACTCATTATTTCATTTTGAAGTTTTGCGTCGTGAACGCATATTCTTCCTTGAGACAATAAGGCGTTGTCCGACGCCTCCGGGAAGTTCTTAAATCCTCCGGCCCTTACCCTTTCTCGGATCTTTTCTAACTTTCCTCCATCCTTTGTCTCGGCGATCCTTTTCTTAAATCGATTACATCACTATTTCAAGTCATGAGTTGGGAAATTACATTCATGTGGCCTAAGTCATTGTGACGCATAAGTTATTATTTATCTCATATTAATACATAGCCTTACTTTTATTAATCCAATGAGAATTGTGACTCTATTTTGGGGTAACTATCTTATTGGTCTTGTTACCTTAGAGAGTTCTTAATGGATTTCTAACAGAAGTCAATTAATCTATAAAATTCTTGATCTTATTTTAGGTCATTGACGTCTTTCATCTTTAATTGCTTTGTCCTTTGTCAGATCTACATTGTTTTCTTCTACAGACACTATGTGCCTGAGGAATATTTCTTTAAGCCAAAATTCACAATACTTTTCTTGGCAAAATTTGCCCGGCTCTTAAAGTCGTAAGACAGCCCTTCGATTTTCTTTATGTTCTTTCTCGTCCTTTGAATAGATAAGAACATTATCCATGAGATTGAGATAAAAATTATCTAGGTATGTGTGAAACACTCGATTTTTGAGGTTCATGAGCATGGGTGGTGCATTGGTTAGTCCGAATGGCATAACTATTATCTCATAGTAGCCATGTCTTATTCGGAACAATTTGTTTTCGTAATTCGGATATCATTCTATAAAGACCATATAATATTTCATCAAAATGCCTCAGTGAGGACTTTTCATACATTACTTACGGTCGGTCACCGAAATGGTCGATTCGAGTCTAGCTCTTTTTACACTCAAAACTTTGACACTTCTTCACCATATTCATAAACTCTTCCAAACTACGTTTATTTTACATATCTTAATCACACCATTTTCATCATAAAACATTATCTACATATAAGTCTTATATGATCCTAAGATTCTATGTCTTTGAATAACCTTTGTCGAGTCGTACTCTCCTTGAAACTTGCCTTTCTCCAATGCGTTTTGCTTCATACTCACGACGATCATTCTCTTCGAGAGCAGGGGTGAAGCTCCTCGCTTCTTCTTCAATACTAGAAGTTGGTGTTACTTTTATCGAGAAAGTATGGTTGGGTTGGTAGTTGTAATTCTCCCAATCTTGAGGCGATAAGATCTGTCCTTTTACCATTCTCGTCTCTTTCGGTATAATTGACGGCACGGGGCGTGGGGCGGCGTTTGGAACATCGGTATAACCACTCCTTTATGCCGTGTTGTGTAACTTGCGAGGTCGGGACAAGTACTCGTAGGTGTCGTTTCCTACGCATTATCGTATACTTGAGCACATTGACAAATCACGGTAAGTCTGTCCGTGCTTTGGAATTTTATCATGGAGAAAATATTCTCTTGATACTTCTTTTGCAAAAATTACGCTAATCTGTTGGCAAATAGATGATCGTCGTTGGGTACCATCCTCATTTAACACTCTATAGTTACTAGTATCCATCCGAGGTGCAAAATTTTCTCAAAACTGTTCTAAATTCATTCCTAGTTCATATCAAAAGAGCCGTCTGTTCGTGTGAGTTATAATCTTGTAGGCCTTGGGGTTAACTCCTTTTCTTTTTCTTTTTACTCGTCGGACCCTTTTATTGCCACATTGTAACCATATAGTTCTAGATGAGTCCGACTTAAATTAAGCAATTGAGGGAATTTTTAATAAGAAGGATCTCTTAATGAATTATACACCTTAAGGCGTATATAACCTGTAGACTACTTGTGACACGACTCATGACACTTATCTTAATACTCATTTTACGTTTTACATCTTCAGTCGTATGTTGCCTTAAAGATATTCGCATAGGCGAACAGTGGGTACTAATATTTTGTTGTGTAAAACCTCTAACGAAAAGGTTAGGCCCAGGTCACTAATCACATGAATGACAGCCATTTCCGAAACTTCTTGTCTCTAAAATTATATCTACGTTCCACATAGATATAATGATCCAAATCTTTGGATAGCACTTTAGGTGATTCTAGGTTCAATTCTGAGCTTGAGCAACACTTGCGATGGTCAAAATTCTCGTATAGGTAAGGGGATTTTCATTTCTTAATTCGCTTACCCTGAATTGGGTTCTATCGCTTCTACGCACACTTGTGCGATGCTAAAAAGCGAAGCACCTATATCGGACAAGATCTTCTGGTATTAGAAATTTTCCTCACACCTATCCCGCCTTTTGGTTACATTTGATCATTTTCGGTCTGAAGTATAGGCTTTGGTCAACGGTCTTTCCGTTTATTCAAGTAAACATCTATTTCATATGTCCTTGTCCTTTCCATTGGGACATCATGTTCCCTTGCTATGGCCTTCTGTTGCCTCATTCACTTTATACTTCTCGGTATTAGTATCGTTATACTTTTACTAATAGCATTCATGGTTAAGTCTACATCAACCTATCCTTTGATATTGATATTTTTATAATTAAATCTTATCGTAGAGATCGTCATGTCTCTATCACTTTCATTCATTCCTAATCCAGTATGAATGATTTAATTCCCCTTTTCACTTTATCGATCTTAGGAATATATTTCTCATATATCCTTACTTTAAACTCTTTTCCTGAGAAATCCTTGTACTGGCATTTAGTGCCATCGTTTGTGATATCCCTTTTTCGATATACGTCATTTCTTCTTAATCTTTTATTGATTCATCATGCAATTTTGCATAAGATAAAATCCTTTGTCCACTGAGGATGTATTATACTTTTACCTTGACGTCAAATATCTTTACCATTTTCTCGACATTCAATGATTTCTTCATTTCCATGTCAGAGATACTTAATACCTCACTTTATTGATCGTCACAAAAATATGGGGGTAAGATTTACAATTAGGTCCACCTTAAGATCCTTCCATGTGAATCTTTTCCTGTGTTCTCTTGGATGTATTTCCTTTGCAAGATCTATAGAAACTATCTTGTTTGTTAACTATTAAGTTACACGAGACAAGCGTTTTGTGTCATTATAACTTAGGTTATTAAGATTTATTTCAAAATAATGAATCCATTTCTTAATCCGTTTCCTTACTTGAGGAATTACCTTACTTATCAAGTCATAACATTTACGAAACTTATGTCATATCGGGAACTATCTAATTGTATAGCTCGTAATTTCTTACGCTATTTTTGACATTTATGCATTTTCATGAGCATGGTATTTGAAAGAAATCTTACTTTCGTTATACTTCAGTTTCCACTTTCAGGACTAGAACCGTTATCATTGTCATATGGCTTGGTAGGGTAGTACATTCGTACACCATAACTTAATTCTAAGCATCTCATAATCATGTCTTGACTTCGGAGTTATTTCCTCCATACTTAGTTCACATACTAGGGATATCCTAGCTATTCACACATCTCGAGGGTTATGATTTCTCAATCTCATTATCATCTGTTTAACCAAGTTTCAATTACTTGGAATCGATTATGCTCAAGCATAATCTCATTAACTTAGGTATAAGGCGAGAGATTTATTTCCTGAGATGCTATCATTTCTTCATATATATATTCTTTGAAAAGAATATCTTGCATGCATCTTTATTCTTTTAAACGTGTCTAACCTACTAGCGAGGTTTCAAGGATATCCAACTATCTTAAAGATAAGTTTTAATCGCTCTCGTCATGACATAATAAGGAAATTCATATCCCGGATATCTTATACTTTTCTTTGCTTTTATTCTTGCATTTGATGCTAAAGGGTATCTTATTCATAACCTTGTTATCATAATGATCATATGAAGGCATAACTTCTTTGTCATCAATCTTTGTAAAGCCCATCAAAGGTCATCACATCCGTGTGCCATAGGAAGAATATCTCGTCTCGTCGAGATTTTCTTTACATCATAATTTCTTGATGTCTATCACTTTCTTGATCTGAAACTTTTATGTGGTGAGATAAGTTAACCTATTTCATGCCCGACATTTATCGCTTTACTAATTCGCTCTTGGGTGACAAGGTAAGTCAACTTTCATCTTACTTGATGGTTTCAAGAGTCGAGAAGAAATTATCACAACTACTTACGAGTCTTGTCTCACCCATCAAGATAACATCTTTTCAATGTTTGAATCAATATGCTCTTTGAATGAAGAAATGGGGATCTAGGGTCCGAAGACCGAATGACGACTCATCGAGATTTCTTTGGTCATATGGGGTGGCGGACCGTCACAATTATATTCTCGGTCACACAAGGCTTTGGGTTCAAAAGGACGGTTTATGAATTTTGGGTTGAAAATTCTCTTGAGAAGAAGAGAAACTCGAATGAATTCTCAATTGGAACTAGGTCGTAGAGTTAAACTCAACAGCGAAATTGGGTGTTGAATATAATTTTGAAAATTTATATACCCATAATAGGTCATCAACAAAGGTTCTCAAGTGTGTCATGGCTCTACTTGTGTTACTAGAAATCTTACTTTCTTAGTAACATCCTAAGATTCGTATCATACTATAACGTTCTTAGTCTCTATAAATCATAGAACTAGCTTCAACTGATTCTCGTGAATTCTGGAGTAGGAATCAGGAATTTGGTCCTTCATAAGAAATGAAGTTCAGTGCATTAGGGACACGTAGGCGAAAACCATACGTAAATCGGAGTTCATACGATCGAGAACTAGTCAAAACAAAATCACTGCGCAGTGCAGGGAAATTTACACGCGTTCGCGCCGAGGTCATAAGCGATGCAGACACCAAGGTCGTGCATGCCGTTACCGATGCCGAGGTAGTACAGAGTCATACCGATGGAGAGGTCGTACAGGCTACTAAAGTCGACATGTCAAATTCGATGTTACAAATTCCCGAAGTCAAAGTCGACGGTCGCACAGGCCGAGGTCGAACAATTTCGTATAGATGTTTTGCTTTTCTACACTCAAGATGGAATGAAATTCTCAAATCCATCGTTACTCTTGTTCTTGTAATTGAAGGAAGTTCTTTCTTCTATGTTCTTTCGTAAAAAAGGGATCATGCGTCTTATAAAGTCTACGTTCTGTTGAACTAGCATGCTCATCATCATAATCAACTTTGAGATTGAAGTAAAACTTTGAATATTCCTACGTAGCTCATTTGTACGCACGTATTTCGTTGAATTTCAAGAATTCAACATATCGTATTTGACAAATAAATGTCCAATCTCAATCATTTTAAAACATGGATAACATAACACTGTTCATAACAATGAACTCTTATTGAATTCCAGGAATTCAAACATTTCATCTTTGGCATATCGTGCCAAAACTTTTTCATATCATTGTCATCATCTTTATTATGTCTTCCTTCTTTTCATAACTTTCTTGACAAATCATTTGTCACAACATTCATTCTCAACCTTTCTCATAGCTTTCATTTCTTTTGAAAGATTATTTCAATTATCATTCACTTCACGACATAATATTTCATTTGCAACTTTTGCATTAAATTTCACTTTAAATAAATTCACATAACATTCATTTCACTTAAAAATTTATTCCATTTTAAAACTTTTCGTTTTCAAACCGAGAAAAATAATTTCATAAACATTCGTCTTGGCCAGGCTAATTTTCAAAACTTTGAAAAAAAAGTCATTTACCTCATTTCGGTTGAGCTTGATGTGATGGAGTGTTGAGCATTGTCAGCTGATCTCTAGAAGTCTAATGACTCAATCTAGACTTAACCCAAAAGGAGATTTTAGGTTCAAGAGCGAACCGCTCTGATACCACTCTGTCACGACCCTTAAATCCTAAGTGCGGATTAACGGGGACTATAACTCTAACGAGGACAAAATACAAGGAGACTCTTTTAACAATAAGCGTAATACATATGTCATTTATATTCTTGGACTATATTACACAATTTAGGGTTCTTGCGGTGGAAGACATGTGATATGTACATATGACGATGTACAATCAAGGTATAAAACATTTCGGCGATAACATTCCTATTGCTCAACACCGCTCCATCCATCATCCGCTCAACGCACATTTAAAACAAACATGCGGTGAGTACAAGAATGCACTCGGTGGACTCATGCAAAATATTTTATTTTCTTTGAATTACACCGCTAACATCATGGTAAGACACAGGGTTTTAGTTGAAAATCCTTGTGCTTACTAAAATATTTTATCGTTCATAAAAATCATCGCTGGCCGGGCATTTTTTGGTGTGTATGATCCATATCCTTAACATCCTTTCGTCGTATCATCATAGTCGGCGTCGTGAAGGAGGCCTCCTCACGACGCCGTGATCGACCGTGAATTGTCCTTACAAACACACGGTCACCTTAGGTGTACACGTTAATCCTAGCGGTATTGTCCTCCCAGGCACATGATCCGATATCGATTTTCATTCATAAGTTGGGGCGACCAACAACATTCATAACATTTCATAACATCTCATAATATCTCATGGATATGATACATACACAAAACATAAACATTTTGGCGGTAATCTCGTAAACATTTTATCAACAGTTGAAATAAGCATCGTAAATAAATATTTCAGAAGCATTTTATTTTTGAGTAGAGTAAAGCCCACCTGGACTGTAGATTGCCTTAATCCCATTTCTTGGACTATAAGTCCTAGCTTTAGCCTATCTATTCTTGGCCTTGAGGTTTTGGAGCTGGAAAAATCCATTGGGTCTTAGAACCCATATTTCTATTTTAGTGTATATCATGGTATGATATACACTCAATTGACCATGTGGTAGCACCTAGTCAAATATTTCACGTTAAGGTATGCTTTCGTGAAAATATCGTATCATGATGTTTTATCATAATTCGTACATCTTATAATGCTCTATCGTACCTTGCGACATAACATAATGAATGCATCGATTAATAGCATGTTAGTCACATAAGGCATACTTCACATAGGGGTTTCCAACACTTTGTCAAATTTCAAGTGTTTAATTTCGGTAAAACAGCTTGAAACAACCCAAGTGACGTGCTTTGACGATCCATAACTCTCGATTCAGAATACGTATGGTCGCACAAAGATACATTCTGAAACCTCTAAACATGTACTACAAGTTCTAAGAAGGAATTAAATTCAAAAGAGTCGTGGTTCTGGAGATATAGGGTCTCAAAGTGGGCAACTCAAACAGACTTCTATACTTAGAAATTTTTCCGAATTTCTAGTTTTAGCTTAACGACAAGGGGTTTTGCGAGGCTCGTAACTTTGACTCACAATGCCAAAATGGCTGCAGGCTACCAATTTAGAAACCTTGTAACAAGTACTACATATTTCATGAAGACCATACTGGAAAATATCTGATTCATCGAGAAATACATAAGTCCAAAGTTGACTAGTTGGAAATGGACAGTTTCCAGTAGGTGACTTTGGGTCGATGAAAGGTATACCTATAAAACTTTTTTTGGGATCAAACTTTCCAGATCATAACTAGACATGGTGAGGAACATTTCTTATGAAGAAACCCAAGTCCAAATCGGGCTACAAATGGCTTGAACATCTCACGTAAAAGTCATACTCGAACAGCCTATTATATGAAAAATTCACTAAGGCAGTTTGTCCAAAACAACTTACTGTAATGTATCAACTTCAAAAATTCACCGTGAGTTCATTATAAGGAATATGGGAATGAAACAAATTATATTGAAAATCCACTTAAGTCTAGTTTAATCCAGAAAAATCCTCACTCAATGATTCACAATAGATTGGGAGCTAAAAATATTTTACCACAAGCTATCACTCCCGTGACAGTTTTGTGCAGTTAACTTGTAAAATCTGGAATAAATAGTAAAAGTTTTTAGAAAATTTTGAAAATTTACATACATCTTCTAGACATGCTGAATTATGTTTCTGCCAAATTACATAGTTTTATCATTAGCCAAACTTAAAAAGAAATCCAAGGACTATGGGTGATGAACACGGCGATTTCACAGATTTGCGCGATGGTTTCGAAAAATACGATTAAAATAGGAAATCATATTGGATGGACTTGAAATTTTACAGAGGAATATTAGACACATATATTTTCAACATATTAAAAATTCACAGTCATCGGACCAATGTAACTTAGTCTAATAATTTCGTGAAGTTGCTGTTCGTCCAGGTAAATCAACATGCAATCACCTATACTTATAAATCTAGCACATTCAAGCATATATGTGTACATGCATGTATGTAGCTCCAACACTATTGAGTCCAAGGTTTAGATTCTTCACCTTGGACAGGATGTATGAAGCTATAAAATCCAAGTGGAGTGGATTGAATTTTGTGGCCATCGGCCACCTTGATTTGGCCGTGAATTTGGCGATGAGCATCCGTCGGGAGAGGTGGCTTGAGCTATCCTTGGAGCTGTTCTTGGAGGAAGGAGAGAAGTGGAGGGGACGGCTGAGTGTAGGGAGAGGGAATGGCTGAAGGGGGGGGGTGTGGTGGTAGAGAGGTGGGGTGGTTGCATGGGGTGAACAAGTGTTGCCTCAAGTGACAATTGTTAAACATAACTCATGCACAAACAACACCACACACCTCATGCACGATTTTTACATATATATCTATGTATATATCTGATTTTAATTGATTAGTTAGGTTATAATTAATCACATTGTCATATAGTAGATACATGCAATAGGAAAAATCAACAAGATAAACTTGTATACATAGGTGTATAGTTTTCGGCTTTACACTATGCCAATGGGTCTAATTATTATTTTCCATGCCAAACCTTGATATATGTTATAACATATAGTTTAGATGATAAATAATATCATAGGATAAATTAATGGCATCATTTTATGCGATAAAAATCGAGTTCGAAAATTAGGGTTTTCAAACGTTTGAAAAATTGGTCACTACCAAATCTTGATGATCTAGCATTGATTTAATGCTAAATAATACTGTAATTACATATACTAATCATAGGAAATTAATTCCTATAATTTCTTGATCGATTAAAACGCTTTTCGTTTCATCTCAAAGCGTTAACGTTTGAAAACGTTAAAGCGTTCATTATCGACTCATCTCGAAATGGTCGTCATCACTTTATTAAATTATTCCTTTAATAATGGAATTTAATTCTAAACTTAATTTCTTAGAAAATATCATGAATTTTAACTATCGATACGAAATCAACGTTAAAGAAAAATACGGCCTATACACTTCATATACTCTTATTCCTTAATTCACAATTCTCAGTGAATATAAAATAGGAATTCATTCCTTCGTAAATAATCGAAATCATTATTCGATATCTTATGGATTGAATCATCTCAATAATTTCTAATTTACGGGTTTTAAATACCGTAATTAGGCATCTAATTCTGCGGGGTATTACAAAAATTAATTAAGAACAATTCTATGTACTAAAGTGAAGTTATCGGCTATTAATTAGAAAATAAGATTAAATCATCAAATCTTTTATTCTTTTTAATAAATAATATTATTTTAATGAATGATTACATAAAAATAATGCTCCTGTATTATAAAATAAATTCTTTGAACAATTCTAGCATTATTCTCATCTTTTTCGAAAATTAGGGTTTTCTAGGAATTTAATTTACAAAATTCCATTCTTGCCCTAATGCATCATTTTCGAAATTTACATGATACTTATGAGATAAGATTGATCTTGAATTCATGATATTTATCAAGTATTAAAGCTTGTGAAATTAAATAAATTATTTGATAAAATATCACACATAAAATCATAGTTTTCGAAAATTTACACAAACTAGAGACAAAATATTATCTCTTATGATATTATCACATTACTACACATTTCTAAGAGATAAACATTATCTCTTAGTTACTCACAACCTTATCTTATCTTTTATAAAAATATCTTGGAAGCTTATCTCAAAAATGTCATTTTCAATTCATACTTATCTCTTATCTCTTAGTCATTATTCTACCTTATCCCATAAAATAAATATCTACCATATACATCCAAAATAATAACTCATCACATTAAATGAAGTGATCTTATACTTGATCATAATTTAATCATAGTTTATATCTATATCATTATTTTCGAAAATAATGAGCAATTAAGAGAAGACATTTCTTTTTGTCTTCCTTTGTGTAATAATAACCCACATATATTTAAAAACATACTTATTTGTTATTAAAATTTATTTTATGCGGAAATTTAAGAGAAATTTCCATTTACTCAAAATCGGCAACTATCGACGTTCATTTTCATTCTCGGCTTCATTGTAATACTCCTTCTTATTTTCGAAAATTTAATGTCCAAAAATCCGAGGTATTACATTCTACCCCCCTTAAAGAAATTTCGTCCTCGAAATTTGCGTATTCTTGTAGCGTTCTCGATTCTTTCTCCATATTGCGTTCTCACTTTTTGACGTCACCGCCTCATGTTTATTAGATCGTCGTATTACCATAACTATCTATATCGACTCCTTCTATATCTTGAAATTGCCTCGTGCTTATTTATCCGTAAACATTTCTTAATTAACAATGTCTTTAAGGACAATCAACTATCTTAAGGATGGTTCGTCGTTTGTCTTGTTATAACATAATGATCAAAAGTTAAGTCGCACACATAATCATTCTATATTCCAAGATCATTCTATACTTTCCTTAAGTTTATCTATCACTTAATGCTAGAAATATAAGTTTATTCGTAACTTATTTATTATAACACTCACACGCCGAATATAAATACATCCGATCATTGTCATCATTAAAGCCTATCAAGGGTACTTATATTTATACGCATCATAGGAAATATCTCACCTCATTGAGGACTTCTCTTCATCATAACTTGATCTATCTCTCTAACTGAAGAAAAAATATCACTCTACTGATCTGAAAGCTTAAGATAAGTCAACCTATTTCATACTTCTTAGTTTAAAGGACTGGATGAAACGTATCATGACAACTTACAAGTGGGTAAGGGTTCAAGATGACAACTTTTGAAATTTGAATCAATATGTTCTTTGGATGAATAATTGGAAGATAAGGTCCGAAGACTAGAATGACGACTACTGAGATGTCTTTGGTCATATGGGCTAGCCAGACCCATCACAAATACTTCTCAGTCACATGAAGGCTTGGTTTCAAAAGGACATTTTATAAACTTTAGGTTGTAAACTTCTTTCAGAAAAAGTGAGAAAATCAAGTGATATCTCAATTGAAACTAGGTCATAGAGTTAAACTCAATGACAGAACTTGGGTAATGAATAAAATTCGAAACATCATATAACTCGTAATGGGTTATCATAAATTGTAAGGATTCTCAAAATATGATGCATCTCAAAACTTAAATCCACATTACTAACTACAACTCTTAACTTAAACATTTTATATTCTACCGTACCAGAATCCTTTTACTGTGGATATTATTCTGCGAGAACCAACTAATAATTCGATCATGTCTCTATTAAGTTATAATAGTCAACTCGGAGTTTCATTGCGTGTGAACATCTACAGGGAAAGACTATACTCATGTTACTATCGCATAGTGACATTCATTATCTCAAAATCATCATTCCATTTCTGCCCTTTTAGTTTTCTCTACTTTGTTCTCGTTATTCTCATCTTTCCGCTTGTATTATTCCTATTCCCATCCTTGCTTTTGTTCTAATTTCTATTCCCCCTTTTATTCTCATGATAGAATAAAATTCTCATAGTTCATCTTTCTATGTTCTTCTGCAAAAAGGATCATGCATCTTAAACAGTCTACGTTCTTTTTGGGATAACCTACTCATTGACATAGATAACTTAAAATTGCTAAAGTTTAAATATAACTCGTTCATAACAATAAATCTCATTGAATTTCACGAATTTCAAAAATTTCACTTTTGACATATCACTGTCAACTCTTTCTCTGTCACAGCCCCTCTAATCAAAGGAAGATTATGGGAACTGGAACTTGGAACAGTGATTATAAGATATTCAATAGGAATAATCAAAAGATTTCAAAGTAACACCAATCGAACTACGAAATTCAAACCTTACTTACAAGGCAAAAGTGATTTACAGATATAAAGGCTACAAGTCCTTTAACAAAAGATTCGATAATTTGGATGATTAATTATCGATATCAACATCTGATAATATTATTGCGGCGGAAAGCATGTGAATGCATATATGATGATATGCACTCAAGGTTTATTTCAAAAAAAATAATAAATACACAAAAGACTTCGACTACTCAACATCTCTTCCATATCTATCTCACTCAACTCGCACATTTAAAAGCGAATATGCGGTGAGTACAAGAATGCACTTTCGATGGCTCATGCCAAAATAATTTATCAATTTTAAATTACTCGCCCATCACGGTAACACACGAGGTTTTAATTTGAAATACTCATACTTACTAAATATTTTCGTCATTTTCTATAAATATCGTTTGTGACATTTTCCATGTATGTATGATCCATATCCACCACGATAATTCATCCCACAATAATTCCCTATTTGGAGGAGGCCTCTCTCACAGGCGCCATACCTGACGAGCACCCTTTCAAAGTCACTAATAATCGGTGCACAAAATCGCTGCCATCTCGGCCAGGATCGAATTCTCCATCATCCTTGTGGGTGCTGAGGATACGAATTCAAGCATGTCGTAAAGTGAGAGCTACCCGACAATATGCATCAAATATCATGGATTGGATACATCGCAAAACATAAATATTTTGGGCGGTAATTAAATAAATCGGTTCATAAATATTGCTTGCAATAAAGCATCATAAATAAATCATTTGACAAAGATTTATCAGTTCGAGTATAGTAAAGCCCACCTCTACTTTCGAACGTTGATTCTCGAAGCGCGCGTTCTTTCTTCGTTGTTTGTGAGCGTTCACGTCCCACCTTTACGCAAAATTTTACGTTTAGTACGTTGGCACGCTTTTCGAGATTTTCAAAGTTTATTCAACTTTGATATTTTATAAAATAAAATAATAATTGAAGTCTTTAATAAAATTTAATCGTCGTTTGATGCGTATTTCAATAAAATAATTCTCGTACTTGAGAGGCGTAACATGATCTGATCTCGTATTAACCTTTTAGGTTAAACATTGACGATATAATAACGTTATTGACAAAATGATTTCAATTATGAAATCTTTCTCTGATTGAGATATTTTATAAAAGTGTCGTTTTCACGTATTAGCGTATTTAACGAGCGTATCTCATACGTCAATTTCAAAAGTCAACAATTTTGACTTTTCTTATAAATTTCTTCAAAAATTCTTATTTTTAATATCTAAATTCAATATAAATCGATTTTCAATCGATTTCTTTTCATAAAGTCTTAATTCTCGTTTTTTCATAAATCGATAAACTTCATTAATATTTTTCTTAAATATTAATTAACTTATTCATTTAACATTATTTTTCATTTCTAACGTTATTTATTATAACGTTTCGCCATAAACATAGTATTCTATGTTTATAAAATTTCATAAATTCTTAATATGTCTAAATTAATTTCTAGACATATAATTTATTATTTTCTTGATATTAAGGATTTAAAATCCTTAATATATATATCTGACTCACGGTTTTGAGCTCACTTTTCATTCTTCTTCCAAAATTCTTCTAAATTCATATAGTGTACTATTTTATCATAGTATCACTAATATGTATTAACATTAACTATAGAAAATTTTGAACATAACTTATTAAGTCCTTAGGTCTCGGTTTTGTCGAACTTTGTCCGATAAATTTTCTAAAATCTAGTTAATTTATCTGAGGTCCCAACATTAATTTATAACATAATTATAAACTATAGTCAACATATTTCATTTCTTCATCAATGAATTAATATTGATGGTTTGGTTCTTACCAACTTCATACTAAACATTTTATAAAATTCAATTTAATTACACTATGCTTATTTACTATAGTGTAACAATATAACATCTAATATCATACTAGAATCAACATAATCATGCTTAATTCAAGCTTATACCTCTCGGCCACTTTGAAATAAATGAGCAAATAATATCCAAAAATTCTAGTAAATTCCAATATCACATAATTAATACCCTAGATCAACAATATGCTAAAACATTTCTTAAATAAAAATTATACAATAACTTAGCATATTTCATGATTTTCGGTAATTTTAAGATAATTAGCATAAGATTTTTTTTTAAAATTTCCAACAATTCACTACAAGCTTCTACTACATCATATATCATCAATCCATTCTTAAATCCTTCAACAAAATTTTCGATCATCATCAAAAATTTTCATAACATGTTTAATTAAATTCTAAACATGCTACATGCTTCTACAACATCTTAATTTACATTATTAGTAAACAAGTATCATGCTTAGAATACTTTCCTACTTAAGAACACATGCTTGAAATTTTAATCTAACCATTAGAAATTTAAAAACTTAGGGTATAATCGAAGCTCGTTCTATTTCTAACCTTTTTAACGGTATCGATTTAGGGCTTAAGGATTAAAGGTCAAGGTTTTTGGCTCTTAAATGGATGAACTCCTGTAATATTCGAAAAGCGAATATCGATTACGGTATTACGAACGTAATTAGGGTTTTGCCGTATATTATCTTTTGCGACATCGAATCTTGTGACTTGATACGATATCGTTATAACGAATTCCTTTTCATAATTGATAAGGATTGTGAATTAAAGTTGAAATATTACGAAATGATTAATCGATATTTTTAAGCGTCGACCAGCAGCGTATCAAGCGTCGACTTTTCATAAAATTTACGGCGGTGAAGCTTGGGATTATTTTCCATCTTAATTCCTTTATTAAATGGAATATATTTATTTAGTAAGTATGAACTTCTGCGACCATTTTGAGATGAGTCGATTTTGAGCGTTTGAGGCGTTTTGAGCGTTAACGTCTGAGGCGTTTTGAAAAATGAGTTTAATGCTCGGGAAATTATAATAATTAATTTCCTATTATTATTTATATAATTACAGTATTAATGATTAATAAAATCAATATTGGAGTTCTTAAACTCGATAATTTCAATTTGTAATTTGAAAACCTAATCTTTTAAATAAGGGTTTTATCACATGAAATGATACCATTAAATTATCCTATGGTATCTAAACTTTATAATATGATATATATGAATAATATTAAGCATTAAATCAGATTTGTAGCCATAAAAATCGAATGATGCAGTTTTATAAAATTTAAATTCAAGCTTGCGAAATTAGGGTTTATATGATTGAAATGTGTAATAATTTTATCCTATGCTATTATTTAATATCTAAATCATATATTATGATTTATAGGTGTATATTTGGGACGAAAATTTCATGAGTATCAATAATAGGTGTAATTTATATTTTTAATCCTATTTTTGATATTTGGATCGGTAATCTGGGATTTATGCATATATTATGTTTTAATTATTTTTATGGCATGTATTATATATCTATGAACTATACTATGATTAATACATATATTATGTGTAAAAATAAAATTAAAACAGCCCTAGAACCCACGTGCATGGCTATCTTACGTCAAATGATTTCACTTTTAAATTTTGCCCAATACATGAAGAGCTCTTTTGCACTCTTTAATCATCATCTCCCTTCCCAAGTGCAGCCATAATTTCCCTATGTATGTGTGTGTGTGGCCGTGTAAGTGAGAGAGAGATTAGGGGAGAGGCTCTTCGCCTTATACTATCCTTCCGCATTTTCAAACACACAAAATACACATTTTCTCTCCATTTACGCACTTTTGAGAGAGCAACACCTCTCATTTTAAAATTTTCTTCTTCCATTTTCATCTCCATTTCTCCTCCAAACTTGATACCATTTAGTGTTCTTGACACCTAGACCCTTCTCAGGTGTACATAGTATTTAGCTTGATTTTATCCTCTTTTAAACTGAAAATTTGGCGCCTTATATATATATGTATGTGTGTTCGAAAATCTTTAGTATGTATATACATGTGTTAAATGTTCTTGAAGCATGAGCTATGGTTATCTATGTTCTTGATGATTTTTATTTTCAAAGATGTGAGTATACATGTGTAAATGAACATAGGTTGTTATATATATGAAAAGCATGAATGTATCTAGCCTATGCATTATTTTCGAACCATAGTATGTATATTGTTATAATTTTCAAAAATGGTACAAAATGTTGGGTGAGGACCGAATACATATTGATATATTCTAAGCATGTATTATTGATCTATGATATGGTTTAAGACTATAGTATTGATTTAGGAATTTTTGAAAAACCCAAGCAATTTTTAAAAATACCGTGACATATATATATAGTATCTTGATGTATAATTTTTATTTCAAGCATGCGATGACATATTAGTGCTTTAGAACCTTGATTATATGTTATATGATTTAATTAGAATTTTGAAAACCATATGCTTATTTTTTTTTATTAAGGCGAGAGCTTTATAAAAATATAGGTTGATGTATGATTTTATTTTTGAACATGCAATGGTGTATTAATGCTTTACTATAGTGTATAAACATAGTATATAATTGTTGGAATTTTTGAAAATCAAATACCATTTTTTCAAAAAAGCCGAGAGCTTGTAGCTCCATATGGTGATGATTCAAATGGTTTTGGTTGATATTATGATGTTACAATGTTATAATATAATGTTTATTGATATTGGAAATTATTTAGAATTTTTAGAAATTATTTACTATTTATTTGGTAATTACCTATAATTCTAGTGTGAAATATTGTTATATATTGAAATAAATAGTTATGATGAACTATGGGTTATGAGAATATTATATACTGATGTTGGGATGTTATAATAGGTATATACCAACTTTGGGAATTTTGGATGATTATTCCCTATTTATTGGAATTACCATGAATATTTATATATGTATATATATAAATAAATAGAAAACAGTGTTATATGAATTTCATAAATTCATATTCTGGACCATAGTGTATAATAATACACTATATTAATTTAGAAAATTTTTCAAAGATCATTTAGTATTTTTAATCTAATTATCGAAATTATCGATAATTAATAAGGATTTTAAAATCCTTTTTAAAACAGTTTATTTATGAAAATTTACTAAAATAATATTCTGGACAGTTTTCAAATATTACAAAATTTTATAAACATAGATTGCTATGTTTGAGGCGAGCGTTCATTTTGTAACGTTTTAAAAACAAAATCTGCTTTTTAATTATAAAAGAATTATTAAAAATGCGAAAATAATTATAAGTCCTTGATTTACAAGATAAATGGGAATAGGACTTCGTTTTCAAATCGATTAAATTCGATTTATAAAGCAAAATAGTGAAATTACTATTTAAAAGTCAAAATCATTGACTTTGTTGACGATGTTGACCGTTGACTTTTCAAAATCAAGCGTGCGATTAAGCGGTTGTAAATCGTCGATCTGGCGTAAGATATACTAATTGAGTATAATACCTCATTAGTAAGAAAAGTTTCATAAATGAAATCCATATATCAACGTGCTTATCGTTGAGCGTATCTCGAGAGCGAGAAAAGTCGATCGTATCGTATTAGAGGCGTATTGAATTCACTAAGGAATTGGTCTCACATCGATATGAAATATCAAAGTTATCTTAAGTTTTGAAAGTCTCGATAGACTTGGGCGGCGTACTAAAGCCTCATTTTTTCGTAAAGGTGTGGGCCTTGAGCGACATTTGGATATTGACGTCTGAGCGAACTGGGACTCAATTACAACAAACCATAGTCGGTGGGCTTCTTATCTTTAAAATGTGGGCCTTCTCTTACCCACTAAAAGCGTGACTTTCTTGCTATTTCAAATGAGTTTATTCTGACACTTATCCTACAATTGTTATTGAATGTTTCTTGCATTACACACGCGAAAATGTTTCGTTTTGTGTATGGATCTATCTGTTATGCGGGTAGAAATTGTGGAGATAGTTGGAACTATTATATCAATTGTTGTGGTAGCATGACCTTTTAATGTCGGGTCTGTCTTGGGATGATAAATGCACAGCTAGGATTGGCGTGAAGGTTGGAACTATCTGTTGTGTTAACATATGCATCTGAGTATTTGTGTCTTTGTGCGGGATTCTGGCGGTTCTGGCGTCGTAGATGGGAGGCCTCACTCTCGGCGTTTATTTATTTATTTATTATTATGTATTGTGACTATGAGATCGGACCATACACGCGAAAATGCTGGCGGCTATGTTCTGACGAAAATGATTTGGTAAGCCTGAGGCATTTTAACTAAAACCACTGTGACTTACTCGATATTGCGCGTAATCAAATTCTATCAAAATATTTTCGGCATAAGTCCACTAAGTGCAATTTCTTGTACTTAGCCTGCATGTTTGTTTTAAATGTGCGGGTTGAGCTCGATGGTGATGATGGGGATGTGTTGAGAGTCTAGTGTCCTTGACCGATTTACTTGAATGTTTGGGTTTTACCTTGAATGCATATCGTCGTATATGTATTCACACTTTCATTGCTATACTACGAACTCCTTTATTTATGTTTTATGTTGTGAATTATCAAGGCCCGTCGGATCGGGCCGAGTTTTGGGGTCCGATGGCTAAACCTTCAAAAACATTATAACATTACCTTATATTACTGCTCGAGCATGTTAGCTTATTCTTATGCATTTTATTTTACCGTGTAATCCCTAAAATACTACTCCTAGTATTAGTAGCCCTCAGGTTCGGGTTGGTCGGAATGGGGTCGTGACAGTGGTATCGAGGCGCTTTTGCTCTTTGAAAACCAGACCTTTTATTCTAAATCTAAATCAGTCCTTTGGACTTCTAGAAACCTCTTGACTCCTCTCAACACTCCATCACATCGAGCTCAGCGGGAAAAGGTAGCGCATTTCTTTCTCAAACTCGTGAAATGGAAAATTTACGCATGATGAGCAAGTTAGAGAAACTTTTGAGAAATTTCATTATTTTGAAAATTTTTGAAGTCGAAAAATTTTTCCAAAATTTTGAATTGAACCAATACAATTACTCGGTATTGAGATGGAAGTGTATGGTAGTATCGAGTTGAATGATCAACATAAACGAGCAATTCATTTAAAATGTATATGGATTGATCATGGTTGTCTTTTGAAATCATACTTCCAAATTTGCAAATAAAACTTTACTCTCAGACTTTCAAAATCTTATTTATGATGAATGATATGTTATCATGAAGCGAACTTAGACTCTAAGGAGCATGCTCACGTATCGTGAAAGAGCGTGAAATCGAACTTCTTTTCCTTATGCGAACAAAGAGCGATAGGAAGAATGAAAGTAATGATACCGCGAGCACGGACGATGGAAGGCGGCGGGCGACCCCGACCTCTAAAAGGTGAATGGCGTCGGCACTCCATCATCACCGACACAAGTGACCAGCAACACGAATCACGACATGGGCGTCACTTACGGCTTCGGGATGTGCAGCCTCGACTTAAGAACCGAAGATGATAGGCGTATTACGTCGACATACACCTTGAGTGATATTTTTGCACAATCGCGCAAATTTCCTGCACTGCGCAGTAGATTTGTTCTAGCTAGATCTCCTCGTTGGGACTCCGATTTACGCATGGTTTGCACCTCGTACTCTAACGCACTGATCTTCATTTGTTATGGAGAACAGAATCCTAATTCTGTCCCAGAATACGATAGAGTCTGTTGAACTCTAGCTTAAGTGTTTGATATAAGACAAGGGTCTCGTGGCGTATATTGAGATATCATTAGCTATATGTATGTGTTTGGGTAAGACTAAGAAGGTAAGTTGTGATATATATTGTACATTATGATGATGCCTACCTTATAGAATTGTTAGTTCTAGCCTAGTTGCTTCTCGTTATGCTATCCTTTACATTTTAAGATGGCGATAGTTGGCTACGTTAGTTTTCTTTTCTTTTACCGTGGCGGATGGAGGAGATCGCTATATCGCTAGGAGGAGGTAGGACCTCATGCCCCACCGAGGTTGATCGCACCTATAGGGAAAGTTGGATGTGTGGGGAAGACCTAGGTGAGTTTACGGCGTACTACCTTCGGTTGTGGAGGGCGCTTGAGCTATGGCGCAACCGACTACGATGGCATCAAGAGACTCTAGCTATACTCCCTTGTACAGGATGGTTATGCAGAGAGGTATCGGAGACTACATCTATCGCATTCCCGAGGTTATGATTTGATTGGGGATCGCCTGGGTTCGTGAGTCACGACTTACGTATGCGATATCTATGGAGCGCGCGATGGGACCTATCTCCTCACGGGAGTACACTTGGCGTGATGAGTCGCGGTGGCTGTACCTTGAGGTTCGAGGCAGGTTGACCCGGTGATACCCACATGCCGAGTGGGCGAGGGTAGGATGTCTGAGGTGGATAGGCGGCACATACAGAGCCTTGGGAGGCCGTGTTGCCACCGGCGATTTTTGGACACCGATCGTCGCCACTACCGCCTCTACCACTGCGTCCGATCCACCACCACCCGAAGGCGAAGAGCCCTTCCGCGACAGTAGCGGATGAGGTATTAGATACCTTCCACGGATATGACCCGACCGGTATGCTACGGTCCGATCCGCCACAACTTCGACTTATCGGCGCGGATAACTTTGGACCCTGCGCGACATACCGATGATGGAAACCCGGTGCGGGACCATCAGTGCGACCTCGTGAGGGCGATTCGGATGAGGAAGGCGACTCGAAGGAGGAAGACCACGAGGAAGGGCGGAGTAGGAAGGAAACTCGTGGAAACATGGCGATGTTTTAATTAGAATCATTTTGTTATGACTAGCATGTGTGCTAGCTTTTCCTTTATTTCAATACCATGGTTCTAAGACTTGGATTTTTTCTTTGGCCATGTGGGCGAAACCTTGTTATTTCAATTTTCTATGATTCTCTATGTTGAGACACGTGTTTTGACAAACCTTGGTTATCTATCCACATATATTTTGACCCAGTGGGGCTGTTATTGACAATTGTCTATCTATGGATGAATTGTTTTACTCTTATATCGCTTTAAGGAGAAGCTATGAAAACCTTATTTTGTTAAGTTGTAGCGTTTAATTTAACGATGGTATGTTTTATATAGCGAGAATGCCTCAGAAGAAACCGGAAAGAGAACCCGGAGGTCGAGGAAGACTGAGGAAGGGTAGAATCCCGAACAAGAACGAGAAGATAATCCCTGACCACGGCCTCACCTCGGCCCGATCGCGGGATCGAAGAACTATTCTTGAGGCAAAACCCTCCTGTTTTTAACGGAAGGGAGCCGGAAGAAGCCGAACAATGGGTTAGGGCCATTGAGCAGTTTTCACTTTCTAAGGTGCAGCACGGGAAAGGATGTCGTGTGTTACCTTCGGCTCATCGGACGGTGACTTACGGTGGGAGGCCGGAAGAAGACCTTCTGGTGAACAACTAGAAGAGTTCTCGTGGGAGGATTTGAGAGATGTCTGAAAATATATCCCAAAAGTTATAGGGAAAAAGAGGCGAAATTTTCTGCTAAAACAAGAAAGATTATCCGTAGCAGACTACGATCGCACTTCTGCGAGATGTCGAGATATCATGAGATCTGGTGAACAGGCACGAAAATGTCGGAAAAGTTGGTCGGTGAGAATGGAGATCGCATGTCTCTTGCCGACCATGGAGACCTATCTTACAGAAGCTCTACGAGCTTTGGATATTGAAGCGACTATGGCGAGAATAAGGCGAGTGTCGTCTCGGGCACGGAAGTCGGATAAGGAAAAGGGGCGGGAGCCAACGGCGGGAATAACAACCGCGGAAACTATGGAGAAGCAAGTCCTGGCGCCGTGGCGAAACCCGGCGGCGAGGACAAAGCGGAAGAAGCAGCTCATGCTCCACCGTGAGGGACCACAGGACGATCGAGGCACCTCAATGCCTAGATGCCATAGAGCACACGGGGTGTGTGCGGCAAGCGTGGTTAGGCTGTTACAAATGCGGGGTGAGCGGGCATTCGCGATAATTGCCCGATGTCACGTTCGGATGGAAGGCGAACCAGCGGGCAATGCTCGGCCGTTGAGGGCTATCTGACTTGACCCCAACCACGCGGCGGTTCCGGCCCAACCCGGCAACTCGGTGGCAAACACCCGGCCTCAACAACAACAACTCCGGCCGCGCGGTGGCGGCGGCCGCGACAACAAATCCGCAGCGGCGGTGGCGGCCACCGCCACCACAACGGCGGCGGCGACAACCCGCGCCAGCGCCGGCGGCGGCGGCAACAAGCGGCAACAACCGCCAAATCAGCAAGGACCGGCGCCCGTCGGCCTCGGTAAGCTCGGGCGAGAGCCTACGCGCACGGGAGGCGAGCGAGCAGAACCGAGGAAACTTGGCGGTATGGGAGTTCTTCTCAACCTACCTATTATAGTCTTGTTCGATCGGGTGCCGCATTCCTTCATTGCAAAATCATGCGTGAAATCTTGAACCTTAGGTGCGAAAGGTCGAGCGGGATATGAGAATCTCATCGCCTATAGGAGGAATTATGGCCGTTACACATTTACGCTCGAACCTAGAGTTGACATTAGGATCACTTAAGGTTACGGCTAACGAACTAAACATAATACCCATGGACGATGTAGACATAATCCTAGGAATGGGTGGTTAGCTAGGAATCATTCCACGATTCTCTGTAAGGAAAGGAAAATTTCGTTTCACTTTCACGGACGAAAGCTACGCATTTCCATGGGATCGGCATGGGAAGAAGAGTGCGATAGTGTCGACACTACAAGCGAGGAGGATGATGAACGAGAAGGGATGCCATGCATTCCTTGTTTATTTAAATGATGAAGATAAACCCGAAGCACGGGTGAAGACATTGAAGTTGTCAGGAATTTCGGACGTGTTTCCAATCTGCGGGACTACCTCTAACGAGACAACTAGAGTTTACCATCGACTTGGGCGGGATCAGCCCGGTGTCGAAGGCGCCTATAGGATGGCCCCAAAGGGCTAGAAGAGCTAAAATCCAAATCGAGAGCTTACGGATGCAGGATTCATTAGGCAAAGTGTTTCGCCTTGGGGAGCACTGTTTTGTTTGTTAAGAAGAAGGATGGTTCTTTGAGGATGTGCATCGATTATAGAGAACTAAATAAGATGACACTAAAGAACAAATACCCTTTACCGAATTGATGACTGTTTGATCAATTGCGAGGCGGGTGTATTCTCGAAGATTGATCTTAAGTCGGATACCACCAGCTGAAAATCTGACTGAAGATGTACGAAGGCGCATTCGAACGGATATGGCCACTATGAATTCATAGTTATGCCATTCGGATTAACAATGCACCGGCCGTGTTCATGGACCTCATGAGCAGTATTTCATCCATTTTGGATAAGTTTGTTTTGGTCTTCATAGATGACATCCTTATTTATTCAAAGAATGAAGAGGATCATAAGGAACATCTATGACGGTTTTGCAAACCTTGAGAAATGAAAGACTCTTTGCTAAGTTTAGCAAATCGAGTTTTGGTGAAGGAAGTTATGTTCCTTGGACACATTGTGTCTGTTGAAGGTATAAAAGTAGATCCGACCAAAGTAGAGGCCGTGCGGGAATGGAAATCACCTAAAACACGACCACGAAATTAGAAGCTTCCTAGGATTATTTGGTTACTATAGGAGATTCATGAAGGATTCTCCAAGATTGCAAGGCCGATAACCCGACTACTCGGGAAGGAATCAAGTTTAATTGGGTGATGAGTGCGAGACAAGTTTTCAAATACTCGAAAAAATTGACGGTGCACGGTACTAGCGGTCGAAGCGGACAAAGGATATGTGGTCTATCCGAAGCGCATCTAAGGCGGGTGGGTTGTGTTTTGATGCAAGAAGGAAAAGTGATAGCTTACGCATCTCGACAACTCGGACCCCGGTGAACTACTGACCGCGATTTGGAATTAGCGGTGTAGTTCGTACCCTAAAATTTGGAACACCATCTCTATGGTGTGAGATGTGAGATCTTCACGGATCATAAAAGTTTGAAGTATTTCTTGAACAAAGAGATCTGAACATGAGACAAAGAAGATGGCTAGAATTAGTAAAGGATTACGTTGTGGTATTAACTATCACCGGGCGAGGCGAATGTGGTGGTGGCGCCTTGAGTCGTGAAACCGTACCAGTTAGGATGTCTCTTTGTCTGAGAGGAAAAACTCGTTGAAGAGTTTGGCGGGATGAAGATTGAACTAGTTGAACCACACGAAACAATTGTGGTGTGTCGCTACACTCGCGCGACCTCGATCTAAGAAGAGAATTGTCGAGAGACGAAGGATTGAGAAAAGTTGGAAAGATCGAGAAAGATTAAGGTGCGAAGGATTGAGAATTTCAAGAGGCGCGGATAACGCCTTATTGTTTGAAGGTAGGATATGCGTTCTGACGACGGCGAGCTTGAGCGAGATCATGAGTGAGGCTCACGTCCTACACCGCCCGCGGTGGTACTAAGATGTACCGGGACACGAAGGAAAATTTTTGGTGGGAAGGCGTGAAGCGAGACATAGCAGCCGTAGAGCATTTGTCTTGTTTGCCAACAAGTGAAGGCTTTACACCAGCGACCCTACGGGAAGTTACAACCGTTGGAAATCCCGAATGGAGTGGGACGATATAACGATGGATTCGTTACAAGCTTACCCAAATCGAGAAGAGGAACACGACCGTATGGGTAATTGTGGATAGGAACACCAAAGTGCTCACTTTTACCTATTAAAGCAACATGGATCGATAAGTTGGCCGGTGTATGTTAGGGAAATTATGCGACTACATGGGTGCGAAATCTATTACCTCGATCGAGACTCCAGTTCACATCCAGTTTTGGATTAGTTTGCGAGAAGGCGGGTGCAATTAAACTTGATCTGACATTCCACCCACAAACCGAGCGGACAATCGGAGAGAGCGATCAAGCAGCTAGAAGATATGCTTAGAGCGTAATTTTGGACATGATGCGAAATGGGAAGATATTTACCTCGATTGAATTTGCTTACAACAACGGTTATCAAGCAACGATCGGCATGGCCCATCTGAAGCCTTATGCGGCAAAAGTGTAGATCACCACTTTATTGGGATGAAGTCGGTGAGAGAAAAGTCATAGGGCACGATGCGGTGAGTGAAATGATCGAAATTGTTCGACAAATTAGGATGAGGATAAAGAGGCTCGGGACGGGACGAAATCTTCTGACGATGCGCGTAGATCGAGCTACGGTTTGAGGATGGAGACAAAGTATTTCTTAAAGTCTCTCCGTCAAAGGTTGTCGGGTTTGGCACGAAAGGAAAGCTTAGACCCGTTACATAGGACCTTATGAGATCTAGAAAGGATAGGTCCGATGGCTTATAGGTTGGCTCTTCCATGAACACAGGAAATGTCCATAATGTTTTCCGTCTCACGATTACGAAAATCGTTCACGACCCAGGCACGTGATTCATCAAGGCGGCGTGATCCTCGGGCGGACATGAGCTATAAGGAAGAACCATGCCATCTTGGACCACAAAGTTCAACAACTACGGACAAGTCGATTAGTTAGTAAAAATCTTGTGGAACACCACGGACGAAGAAGCCGCGTGGGAGCTTGAAGAAGCAATGAGGAAAAGTACCCGACTTATTTTTCTAAAGGTATACAAATTTGGGACGAAATTTTTCGTGAGGGTGGAATGTAATAATCGAAAAGCGAATATCGATTACGGTATTACGAACGTAATTAGGGTTTTGCCGTATATTATCTTTTGCGACATCGAATCTTGTGACTTGATACGATATCGTTATAGCAATTCCTTTTCATAATTGATAAGGATTGTGAATTAAAGTTGAAATATTACGAAATGATTAAATCGATATTTTTAAGCGTCAACAGCGTATCAAGCGTCGACTTTTCATAAAATTTACGGCGGTGAAGCTTGGGATTATTTTCCATCTTAATTCCTTTATTAAATGGAATATATTTATTTAGTAAGTATGAACTTCTGCGACCATTTTGAGATGAGTCGATTTTGAGCGTTTTGAGGCGTTTTGAGCGTTAACGTCTGAGGCGTTTTGAAAAATGAGTTTAATGCTCGGGAAATTATAATAATTAATTTCCTATTATTATTTATATAATTACAGTATTAATGATTAATAAAATCAATAATTGAGTTCTTAAACTCGATAATTTCAATTTGTAATTTGAAAACCTAATCTTTTAAATAAGGGTTTATATCATGAAATGATACCATTAAATTATCCTATGGTATCTAAACTTTATAATATGATATATATGAATAATATTAAGCATTAAATCAGATTTGTAGCCATAAAAATCGAATGATGCAGTTTTATAAAATTTAAATTCAAGCTTGCGAAATTAGGGGTTTATATGATTGAAATGTGTAATAATTTTATCCTATGCTATTATTTAATATCTAAATCATATATTATGATTTATAGGTGTATATTTGGGACGAAAATTTCATGAGTATCAATAATAGGTGTAATTTATATTTTAATCCTATTTTTGATATTTGGATCGGTGTCTGGATTTATGCATATATTATGTTTTAATTATTTTTATGGCATGTATTATATATCTATGAACTATACTATGATTAATACATATATTATGTGTAAAATAAAATTAAAACAGCCCTAGAACCCCACATGCATGGCTATGCTTACATACAAATGATTTCAACTTTTAAATTTTGCCCAATACATGAAGAGCTCCTTTTGCACTCTTTAATCATCATCTCCCTTCCCAAGTGCAGCCATAATTTCCCTATGTATGTGTGTGTGTGGCCGTGTAAGTGAGAGAGAGATTAGGGGAGAGGCTCTTCGCCTTATACTATCCTTCCGCATTTTCAAACACACAAAATACATTTTTCTCCATTTACACACTGTGAGAGCAACACCTCTCATTTTAAAATTTTCTTCTTCCATTTTCATCTCCATTTCTCCTCCAAACTTGATACCATTTAGTGTTCTTGACACCTAGACCCTTCTCAGTGTCATAGTATTTAGCTTGATTTTATCCTCTTTTAAACTGAAAATTTGGCCTTTATATATATATGTGTGTGTTGAAAATCTTTAGTATGTATATACATGTGTTAAATGTTCTTGAAGCATGAGCTATGGTTATCTATGTTCTTGATGATTTTATTTTCAAAGATGTGAGTATCGTGTGTAAATGAACATAGGTTGTTATATATATGAAAAGCATGAATGTATCTAGCCTATGCATTATTTTGAACCATAGTATGTATATTGTTATAATTTTCAAAAATGGTACAAAATGTTGGGTGAGGACCGAATACATATTGATATATTCTAAGCATGTATTATTGATCTATGATATGGTTTAAGACTATAGTATTGATTTAGGAATTTTGAAAAACCCAGCTTAATTTTTAAAAATACCGTGACATATATATATGAGTATCTTGATGTATAATTTTTATTTCAAGCATCTGATGACATATTAGTGCTTTAGAACCTTGATTATATGTTATATGATTTAATTAAATTTTTGAAAACCATATGCTTAATTTTTTTTTATTAAGGCGAGAGCTTTATAAAAATATAGGTTGATGTATGATTTTATTTTGAACATGCAATGGTGTATTAATGCTTTACTATAGTGTATAAACATAGTATATAATTGTTGGAATTTTGAAAATCAAATACCATTTTTTCAAAAAAGCCGAGAGCTTGTAGCTCCATATGGTGATGATTCAAATGGTTTTGGTTGATATTATGATGTTACAATGTTATAATATAATGTTTATTGATATTGGAAATTATTTAGAATTTTAGAAATTATTTACTATTTATTTGGTAATTACCTATAATTACCGTGTGAAATATTGTTATATATTGAAATAAATAGTTATGATGAACTATGGGTTATGAGAATATTATATACTGATGTTGGGATGTTATAATAGGTATATACCAACTTTGGGAATTTTTGGATGATTATTCCCTATTTATTGGAATTACCATGAATATTTATATATGTATATATATAAATAAATAGAAAACAGTGTTATATGAATTTCATAAATTCATATTCTGGACCATAGTGTATAATAATACACTATATTAATTTAGAAAATTTTCAAAGATCATTTAGTATTTTTAATCTAATTATCGAAATTATCGATAATTAATAAGGATTTTAAAATCCTTTTTAAAACAGTTTATTTATGAAAATTTACTAAAATAATATTCTGGACAGTTTTCAAATATTACAAAATTTTATAAACATAGATTGCTATGTTTGAGGCGAGCGTTCATTTTGTAACGTTTTAAAAACAAAATCTGTTTTTAATTATAAAAGAATTATTAAAAATGCGAAAATAATTATAAGTCCTTGATTTACAAGATAAATGGGAATAGGACTTCGTTTTCAAATCGATTAAATTCGATTTATAAAGCAAAATAGTGAAATTACTATTTAAAAGTGAAAATCATTGACTTTGTTGACCGATGTTGACTTCGTTGACTTTTGAAATCAAGCGTGCGATTAAGCGGTTGTAAATCGTCGATGCAGCGTAAGATATACTAATTGGTATAATACCTCATTAGTAAGAAAGGTTTCATAAATGAAATCCATATATCAACGTGCTTATCGTTGAGCGTATCTCGAGCGAGAAAAGTCGATCGTATCGTATTAGAGGCGTATTGAATTCACTAAGAATTGAGTCTCACATCGATATGAAATATCAAAGTTATCTTAAGTTTTGAAAGTCTCGATAGACTTGGGCGGCGTACTAAAGCCTCGCTTTTTCGTAAAGGTGTGGGCCTTGAGCGACATTTGGATATTGACGTCTGAGCGAACTGGGACTCAATTACAACAAACCATAGTCGGTGGGCTTCTTATCTTTAAAATGTGGGCCTTCTCTTACCCACTAAAGCGTGACTTCTTGCTATTTCAAATGAGTTTATTCTGACACTTATCCTACAATTGTTATTGAATGTTTCTTGCATTACGCGAAAATGTTTCGTTTGTGTATGGATCTATCTGTTATGCGGGTAAATTGTGGAATAGTTGGAACTATTATATCAATTGTTGTGGTAGCACTGACCTTTTAATGTCGGGTCTGTCTTGGGATGATAAATGCACAGCTAGGATTGGCGTGAAGGTTGGAACTATCTGTTGTGTTAACATATGCATCTGAGTGTTGTGTCTTTGTGCGGGATTCTGACGATTCTGGCGTCGTAGATGGGAGGCCTCCTCTCGGCGTTTTTATTTATTTATTATTATGTATTGTGACTATGAGATACGGACCATACACGCGAAAATGCTGGCGCGGCTATGTTTCTGACGAAAATGATTTGGTAAGCCTGAGGCATTTTAACTAAAACCACTGTGACTTACTCGATATTGGCGTAATCAAATTCTATCAAAATATTTTCGGCATAAGTCCACTAAGTGCAATTTCTTGTACTTAGCCACTGCATGTTTGTTTTAAATGTGCGGGTTGAGCTCGATGGTGATGATGGGGATGTGTTGAGAGTCAGTGTCCTTGACCGATTTACTTGAATGTTTGGGTTTTACCTTGAATGCATATCGTCGTATATGTATTCACACACTTTCATTGCTATACTACGAACTCCTTTATTTATGTTTTATGTTGTGAATTATCAAGGCCCATCGGATCGGGGCGAGTTTTGGGGTCCGATGGCTAAACCTTCAAAAACATTATAACATCACCTTATATACCTTTCGAGCATGTTAGCTTATTCTTATGCATTTTATTTTACCGTGTAATCCCTAAAATACTACTCCTAGTATTAGTAGCCCTCAGGTTCGGGTTGGTCGGAATGGGGTCGTGACATTTAACACACAAACATCTAACAACATAAACTCATGAACAACTTATCTTATTCCTTACTTAACATTCTATTCCCCAAATTAGTATATTGTTCTAGATTAATTCGTGTAAGCAATAGTGGATTGAAATTACAGCGTAGAATTTCAAATGAAGATACTATGCCCATGTCACAAGTGACAGTCGTTTATCAAAGCTTCCATTCTTCCACGTGGCATTCAAGTTCACATTCATCAAATCGGACTTAAGAGCGTTCTAAGTTCTCAAGTTCTCGTGGTTCATCAAGCACTACGGCATAGATAGTAGAAAAATTCTTATGATCTCGTTCAATCTAAGTTCTTTGTGAAACTTAGAGTACGTCTACGTTCTTTTGGAAATCAAAACAAATTTCACAATTCCTCTTCGTTTCATAAACAAACTTGTATCCATACTCACTTGACATATAAATCCATATATGCCCATCATCAATACTCACATACCAACCGGGTATGAGCTTTAATTCCTTTAAGTTCATCACAAACAAAATAATCACATACCAACCGGGTATGAGCTTTAACTTCTTCATCACAAACAAACCACTTGTTTGTCTTATCATCAATGAATTATCAAAATTCAAAGTTATTCACTTTTTCTTTCAATGGCATGTCCATTCCTTTTTCAAAAACATCTATCACTCGAATTTCCTCAAAACTGTAACATAAACTTTTCAAAATTTTTAAAACCATACCTTCTCATTTGAAAACATCAGAAACCACTTTTCCTTTGGTTGGCGTGATGAAGATGGCGTTGGCGGTGATGACTAACTCATAGAAAGTCAGTGATTGACGGACTTTGGATAGAAATAACATTTTGGTTCAAAGCAAGCAGCGCTACGATACCACTCTGTCTGACCGATTCGGCTACTACCTTATCGGACTGCGACTTGGGGTTTTGGGTTAAGTAAATATTAAAAGAAAGAGGTTTTAACTTATTTCACATGTGAAGAAATATAGATGTTGCAAAGCGAGACGAGATTAAGTATAGAAGGAAATAGTTTATAAAAGATGGTTTCAAAGGTCCTAACAAAGCAATAGCTTTTACAAAGCTTTCAACAAAACATTCAAGAACTAACATAGTTACATAATATAAAAGAGTTCAAGAGTTTGGCAGCGGAATAAACGTGTGAGACATGCATGTGAAGATGCATTCTCAAGGTGAACCAAAACGTTCCATACTTAGTTGCAAAAAGAATTTACGCTCAACTCCGCTCCGTTCCGTCACCAGCTCAACCTGCACATTTAAAAATAAACATGCGGTGAGTACAATGTACCAATGGACACATGCGAAAACATTTACTTTTCTTTCACAAAATATTGTCTTGCCATCATCACGGTAGAACACTGAGGGTTTTATTTGAAAAGGCCTTGTGCTTACTAAACATTTTCATCATTTTCTCAAAACATCGCTGCGTAGGCATTTTCTCATACGCATATTCAGTCGGCTATGGATAGCAGGGAGGAGGCCTCCTTCATTCGGATGCCGTTGACCCGCATAGGTTCGAAGCTCATGTGTACACAATCCTAGCTAGGATTTTCCCATCTTCTCTAGCTTAGGATCCGAATTCGTAACTTCCTGTTGCCCCAGGTAACCCGAATGGACATATACAAAACATAAAACATTTTTGGCAAACAATATCGTATCTCATCATTTGCGTTATAAAGCGGAAAAGTAATAATGATAAATACTTTGAAGAATCTCATTTCAAGAAAGCTCATAACTTGTTTGAAAAAGTGCCACCTCGAGAACTTAAAGTTCTTACATCACTAGAGATTATTTGTCGTCTTCATTCACCTTTGAGCGAACCTTATCAGCGTAGAGCAGTTTAGCACATCACTCGCTTTTCCGAAAATCATCGATCGAGACAACGGACTTACTAACATCAATTCTATTATCATCAATGGATTCTTTTACGCACTTAACAACTATATTACGTCGATTATAATCGTTGTGTCTCGAAAAGAGATAATACTTCTTCCTTACATCCTTTCATTTTGTTTACGTCATTTCGCATAGATTACGAATCTTAATTTCATAACTAATTTTGGTTACGCACTAACGTATCAACATACTTCATACATTTATACCTTAATCAAATTATTCAACGTCATACCATGTATTCCTTAATATTCACTTATACAACTATTAACTTATATATATATACTTTATTTCTATCGTTTTCCAATTATATTACATAAGTCTCATTTTTTCACATTAACAACCAATCATGATCAACATATTAACATGTATGAACTTACTTTAAGCATAACACTTTATATTTCAAAACCTTACATCTTTTAACAAATATTTCAATGTGAGCATATTATTCTTCATCTAAAAATCCACAAAAAATCATAGCATATCTTAAACAAAATTTTGGGTTTAAATATGTGATCATATGTAATAAAATAAATTTGAACTTTATTTTTCCTTTTTCTTTCATTTTTCGGTCCTTTTCATTTATTTACTATACTTATCCAAAAATTCCTATAAATTCATATTTCATACCATATTAACATAGGCTCCATAAAATAAAATAACATTAGACATAGAAATTTTTTGACATCATAGTTCTTTATGTCATGTTTTTCGAAAATTTCAATTAATTAACTCAACATTTTTAAAAATATCTAATTAATTCACATAAAATATTTTTATCATCATATATCCATAATATGTCATGATATTCATCATACCCAACTTGTACATCAATATTTCATGCCTTGTGATTTTCGAACATGATATTTAATTTTTCCAAAAATTTTGATTTAAATCATACGTACTTAATTATTTCTAACTATCATCATTTCACGCTCAAAACAACAATTAAAATTTATTTACATCAACATATATTTCTTACATGGTTTTGGTTTTCAGGAGAAATTTTATAGCATGCTCAACTTTGTACTAAAATCATAATACATGCTTATAAACATATTTAATAAACAACTTTAAACATGTATCAAAAATTCTCAATTATTGCATAAAAATCGAAAGCATGTAACTTAACATATCATGTATGATTTTCTAATATTTTTTCATATAATAAGAGGTTGTATGATTTCTAACCTTTTGATCGGTTTTGATCGGCGTCGGCAACGTTTTTCTTTCTAGGGTCGAATATAATTTTGGAGAATACTTTCTATCTTTTTCTCTCTATTTTTCTCTTATTTTTCGGTCATATGGTTATGGGAGGGGTGGGCTCCTATTTATAGAATTTATAAAGTGTATTAATCATGATTTTGTAAAATATCTTAGCATAAAAATCAAAATTTACAACTCATACCTTATCACCTTGATTTTCGGCCACCCCTACTTGCATATGAGATAATTATTTTATCTTATCCTACAGTTTATTTAATTAATATTCAACCTTATCAAATTAGATGTCTTTATCAAAGAATTCAAAAAATCCTTCTTACCTATTTTTAGTCCAAGTTTTCGGCCACTACATACAAAATAATACATCCACTTGTAATTTTAATGATTTACCTTATCTTATCATAAATAATATCTCTACTTCATAATCATATAATTCTGTCACGTCCCCGCTCCAGATAACTCGGACTGGAGGGTGACTAATACTAGGAATAGTATTTTAGGGCAAAAAGGCTAAGATAAAGATACATATCAATTGTAAACTAGCATGCTTGATCATAATATAAGGTGCCAACACATCAATCCGGTGGGATGAGCCATCGGACCAAAGACTAACAATGGTCAAGCGGACCTCCACAAAATATGTCATAATATCCTCAGCGGATCCCAAAAGAATATGATGATCGATGGTGCATTAATTCACAGCGATAAACATAAAGTAAATAAGTTCGAGTTTAGCGATGGAAAGTGTGTGAATACATATATGAAGATATGTATTGGTGAAACAACAAATTCTTAATAAAGGCGGTCGAGGACCTTTGGACTCCTCAACACCTCATCCATCACCATCATGAGCTCAACTGCATTTAAAAACAAATATCACGGGCTAAGTACAAATAATGCACTCGGTGGACTCATGCGAAAACATTTGATAATTTAATTCTGCGCCAATATCATGGTAAGTCGCGAGGTTTTAGTTGAAATGCGCATGCTTACTAAAACATTCGGTTAAGTAAACATCGCTCGGCCGAGCATTTTCTTGGTGTGTATGATCCATATCCCATAGTCACATCTCATTACAATATCAAAGTTGACGTCGTGAAGGAGGCCTCCTCAGGGCCGTAACCGGCCGTTACCATCTGACACATGATCGCGTTCGGTGTACCGTTAGCCTAGCGGGCATCGTCTCCGGCATAGGACCCGATATCGATTTCATAAAAGGTTAGGCGCTACCTTGACAAAATTAATAACATTTTATATCATGTTATTCCATCCTTCACACCATTTATTTGAGATAGGATCCATACACAAAATAGAAACATTTTGGCGGTAATAGTATAAGCGGTTTATCAACGGTTGAAAATTAGCGTAATAAATAAATTCATTTGGGAATAAGAAAGCTCGTATTTTGATTTTGGAAAGAAGCCCCACGGACTATGATCCGTCTTACAAGAGTCTAGGTTTGAATTCCTCGTCGGTGTCCGTTAAATGGCGTTGGCGTCCATTACCTTCTGGCGAGGTTTTAATGCGTCGCTCGAGTTTCTCAAGACTTCCAAAACCTAAGATAAACTTGATATTCAATATCGATGTAAACTGAATTCTCAATGAATTGATACGCTTTCAAATCGTATTTCAATTGAATTATTCTCGTTTTTGAGACACGTTCAACTATTTCGATTTAACCTCTCGGTTTAAGCGTTCGGCGTATTCATCGTTTCTCGATAAAAGGATTTCATTTGTGAAATCTTTTCTTAATAAGGTATCATACTCAATTAGTACGTCTTCGGCGTATTAGCGTATTTATCGCGATATAAGCTGTCGTTTGACCTTAAAAGTCAGCGAAGTCGACAAAGGTCGACAAAGTCGACAATTTTGACTTTCAAATAGTAATTTCTTACTATTTCATTTTGTAAATTAATTTCAATCAATTTCATTTTGCAAAGTCCATTCTCTTGATTTTAAACAAATCATTGGACTTTGTAATACTTTCATAAATATTAATCCTTTTGATATTTAAAGCGTATATTTTGTTTAATAATGTTATTAAATAAAGCGTTTGTCTCAAACATAGTAATCTATGTTTATAAAATTTTATAAAATCCGAATATGTCTAAAATAATTATTAGACATATAATTTATTATTAAAGCTGAATTTAAAAGGATTTAAAATCCTTATAATTGTTAAAAACTTACGGTAATTTGAATAATTACCAAATGATTTTGAAAAATTTCCTAAATTAATATAGTGTATTATTATACACTATGGTCCGAATAAAATTAATATTATCCATATGGTATTTTTTGTCATTTATTAATATATGTGTATATATATATGCACAGTAGTTCCATTAATTATGGAATAATTGTCGATAATTCCCAAAATTGATATACACTTAGAACAATGTCCAACATTAATATATATATATATATAATATTTATAACCTATAGTCCATCATAATCAATTATTCACCATGGAATTAATCCAATTGCTCACGGTATTATCTAAACAAATACCAAACAATTATCAAACCATTTTTAAAATTCTAATTAAATTATATCATGATCAAACATTATATTATAACATTGTAACATCATAACATCAACCAAAACCATTTGAAATCATCACCATATGTAGCCTTAGCTCTCGGTTTTTTTGATTTTCAATAGGTAATTGGTTTTCAAAATTCAACAATTATATACTATGATTATATACTATAGTACAACAATATAATATCATTCATTCATCAAAACCAATTGAATCATCAGCTTGAAGAGCAATAGCTCACGCTTATTTGATTTTTAATTGGTATTTGATTTCCAAAATTCTAACAATTATACACTATGTTTATACATTATAATATAACCTTATAACATAATAACATTCATCAAAACCAAATTAAATCATCACCTCGAGGGCTTCAAAGCTCACGGTTTTTTGATATAATTGGCATTTGATTTCCAAAAATTCCAACAAAATTATACAACACACAATCAATATACTAGATCAATAATATAACATTGCATGATCAAAATAAAAATCATACACCAAGGTATCAAACTATAAAGCTCACGGTATTTATGAAATTTTATGCATTTGATTTTCAAAAATTCTAATAAATTCATAGAACATATAATCAAGGTCCTAGAGCATTAATATGTCATTTCATGCTTAAAATAAAAATTATACACTAAGGTACATACATATGTGCTCTCGGTATTAATAGAAATAAAAGCTAGGGTTTTTCAAAAATTCTAATTAAATTCCTATGAACTCTAAACACATCATAGAACAATAATCCATCCTTAAAAATATATTACAACATTCGGTTCTCATATGAACATTTTATATATTTTTCGAAAATTATTTTCAAATATGCTCAAGGTTCGAAAATCATATATATAGGCTAGATCCATTCATAAATTTAACAAGCAAGGTCATATGATCATCTAAGCATACATCTCCTATTTTTAAAAATAAAAATCATCAAGCATTGCATATACATCAATAGATCATCCATAAGAACATTTAAAATACATACACATATATATATATATATACATGTTCGAAAATCTTGAACAACAAAAGGGTAAAATCGAAGCCTTGGTCTCATGTTTACCTTTGATATAGAATGGATTCACAAGAACTATATCTAGGTATCAAAGTTGGGTGAAGGAATGGAGAAGAAAGGAGGAAAAATTTTAAAAATGGGAGGAGGTCTCGGTTTTCGGAGAAATGGAGGGAATGGGAGTGTTTTGGGTTCCAAAGTATTGAGTGAGAGAGTATAATGGAAGTGGGGTGAAGAGGAAGAGTCTCACCTATTATCCCTCTCTCTCTCTCGATTTTGCCTCAAAATGAATAAAATATGCAGCCAACTTGTTTAGTAGGAGGTGATCATTAGCTAGGAAAAGGGCTTCATGCATTAGGCGATAAAGGTGAATCCCGTGCTTATGGAGAGAGATGGTCGACGGTTTCTAGGGTCCAAAGGGTGGGATTTTATTTTATTGATCCTTAATACAACATATTAATCATAGTATAGGTCATAGATATATAATACAAGTCATAAAAATAATTAAATCATCACTTAGTGCATATATACGAAATATCGAGAAAATAGGTATAAAAATTATAAATCACACCTATTATTGATACTCATGTCAAATTCGATCTAAATATACTCATATATATCATAATATATGATTTAGATAATAAATAATAGCATAGGATAAAATAATGGTATCATTTTATGTGAAAAACCCTAGTTTAAATAAATTAGGGTTTTCGAAATTCATATATCAAAATAATCGAGTTCTCATGGTTCAAAAATTGATTTTAATGCTTGGTAATACAGTAATTATATAAAATAATAATAGGAAATTAATTATAATAATTTCCTGAGCATTAAACTCATTTTTCAAAACGTCTCTAGACGTTGACGTTCAAAACGTCTCAAAACGTTCAAAATCGACTAATCTCAAAATGGTCGTAGTAAGTTCATACTTACTTTATAAATAATATTCCATTATCATAGGAATTAATATGGAGATTGACTCCAAGCTTCTCTGCTCAAAAATTTCCATAAAATACAGATGTTCGATACGCAATCGACGTTAAAATATATTGACGAATCATTTCATAATATTTTAATTCCTTGATTCACAATCCTTAGTGAATATAAAAAGGTGTCACGCCCCCACTCCGGATAGCCCGGACTAGAGGGTGACTAATACTAGGAATAGTATTATAGGACAAACAAACTAAGATAGAGGTACATATCGATTATAATTTAGCATGCTTGACATAACATAGGAGATATCCCAATAATTCAAAAGGTTTAGGCCATCAGACCCCAAGACTTACCATGATCTGATGGACCTCAATAGTTCAAAACAGTAAACATAATGTAACAGAGTTCAGAGTTTAGCAGCGGAAAGTGTGTGAATACATATGTGATGATATGTATTCAAGGTGAAAACCAAATTCTAGATAAGCGATCGAGGACTTTGGACTCCTCAACACATCCTCCATCATCACTATTAGAGCTCAACCTGCACATTTAAAAACAAACATGCAAGGCTAAGTACAAGAAATTTCACTCGGTGGACTCGTGCGAAAACATTTGATAATATTTGAATTACTCGCGATATTAAGATAAGTCGCGAGGGTTTTAGTTAAAATGCGCTTGTCTTACTAAATCATTTTCGGTTTGTAAACATCGTTCGACCGAGCATTTTCTTGGTGTGTATGATCCGTATCCATAGTCTGATTCATAACAATATCAAAGATCATACGTCGAGAGGAGGCCTCGCCTTCTACGACGCCGTGACCGGCCGTAATCTATCTGACACGATACTCTCAAATGTATATGTTAACATATCATATAGTTCCGACCTTCACGCCAATCCTAGCCAGGCATTAAACTTCCGGCACAGGACCCGATATTAATAAAAGGTTGGGCGCGACCCAACAAATGACATAACCTGTCATGATATAGTTCGACCATCGCCACAAACCTACCGGGCATAACAGATAGGATCCATACACAAAACAGAATATTTTGGCAGGTAATGTAATAAACATTTATCAACAGTTGCAAAATAACATTTGTAAGAGAATTCATTTGGAAGAAGCGATAAAGTCACATTTTGTTTGAAGAGTAAGCCCACTTTGGACTATGGTTCGTCAATGGCGGAGTCCTAGGTTTGTTTGCACGTCGATATCCGGTCACCGTGTTTGCGTCCACAACTTTCTGGCGAGGTTTTAGTACGTCGCTCGAGTCTCTCGAGACTTTCAAAGTCTAAGATAAACTTCGATATCTTATATCGATGTAAACTGAATTCCTCAATGAATTCAATACGCTTTCAAATCGTTATTGATTGAATTGTTCTCGTTCGCCGAGATCGTTCGACTATTTCGGTTTAACCTTTCGGTTTAACGTTCAACGTATAAGCACGTTTCTCGATATAAGGTTTCTTTTGTGAAATCTTTTCTTACTAATGAGGTACTATACTCAATTAGTACATCTTACCGCGTATTGGCGTATTTATCGAGCGATATAATCGTCGTTTGACTTTAAGAGTCAGCGAAGTCGACCTTTGGTCGACAAAGTCGAAAATTTTGAATTTCAAAAAGTAATTTCTTAACATTTTATTTTATAAATCGAATTTCGATCGATTAAAACTCGTAAAGTCCTATTTCTCGATTCATCACGTAAATCAAAGGACTTATAAATCATTTCGCATTTATTAATCCTTTTAATAATTAAAAACACGTATTTTCGATTTAAAAAACGTTTTTAAATATACGTTTGTCTCAAACATAGTAATCTATGTTTATAAAATTTTACAAAATTCAAATATGTCTAAAATAATTATTAGACATATATTTTATTAATAAACTGAATTAATAAGGATTTAAAATCCTTATAAATAATCGAAATATTCTCGGTAATTATAAAAATTTACCAAATGATTTTCGAATTTTTTTCTAAATTAATATAGTGTATTATTATACACTATGGTCCAGAATAAGAATTAATATCATCCATATGATATTGTTTGTCATTTATTAACATATGTATATATATATATATGCTTCGGTATTTTCGAAAATTAGGAATAGTTGTCCAAAATTCCCAAAATTGATATATAAATAGTATAATATCCCAATATCAATATTTATCACAAATATAACCTATAGTACATCATAACCATTCATTCATGAATAACTCAAATCATTCAAGGTAATTTCGAGTTTAATACCAAACAATTATCAAATAATTTCTAAAAAAATTCCAAATAATTTATGACATAATTAAACATTATATTATAACATTGTAACATCACAACATCAACCAAAAACATTTGAATCATCACCATATGGAGCTTAATAGCTCTCGGCTTTTTTGATTAAATGTAGCAATTGGTTTTCAAAAATTCCAACAATTATATACTATGCTTATACACTATAGTATAACAATATAACATCATTTAATCATCAAAAACCAATTAAATCATCACCTTAAAGAGTATGGTAGCTCACGGCTTCTTTGATTTAAATATGGTATTTGATTTCCAAAAATTCTAATAATTATACACTATGTTTATATACTATAGTATAACAATAATACATCATAACATTTATCAAAACTAATTAAATCATCACCTTCAAGAGTATGGTAGCTCACGGTATTATTTGATTTAATATAGCATTTGATCTCCAAAAATTCCAATAAAATCATACAATACATAATCAATACACTAAAGCATTAATACACCATTGCATGATCAAAATAAAAATCATACACCAATATCTATACACTATGTGCTCACGGTATTATTAAATAAATAGGCTAGGGTTTTCCAAAAATTCTAAATAACATAACATAGGCTTAAAACATATAATAGATCAATAATCCATCACTAAAAATACTTTAGAACAATCGGTCATAACCATATCATTTTATAATGTTTTCAAAAATTATTTCAATATATATTCTATGGTTCGAAAATCATGAACATATCTAGATCCGTTCCAAAATTTTAATATACAACACTATATGATTATTCTAACATATATTTACATATTTGGAAATGAAAATCATCAAGAACAATATATATAACCATAGATCATTCATAAGGACATTTAAAACATATAAACATATATGTATGCATTCGAACACACATATAAACACATACATGTATACAATCGATTTTTCTTGCAAAAAGGAAGATGAAATTTGTACTTAGAATCCTTTGTTTACCTTGAGAATGATATAGAATCCAAGAGTAATATTAGGGTGCTAGAGTTTTGAATGGGAGAAGAAAGGAAGAACAAATTTTTAGAAATGGGAGGAGGAGCTCTCGGTTTTCACAGCAAAATGGGAGAATGGAGAGTGTTTGGGTGCTCTAAAATTTTAGGAAGTGAAAATGAGTGTAATGAGGTTTGAAGGATGATATACTCTCTCTCTCTCTCGCCGTCCCTCTCTCTCTCTCCCTTACTCAATTAAAGTGCTGCAGCCCCTTGGAAGTTGGAGGTGATGATTGAGGAGTGTAAAAGGAGCTCTTCATGCATTGGGTGATAGGGAGGTGACCATCATGCCATGCCATCTCATGATGGCCGACGACTATATAGGGGTTTAAGGGTGGGATTAATTTTATTTTTGTACCATAATACAATGTATTAATCACACATGATCATAGGTATATAATGCAAGCCATTACAATAATTAAATCAAACATATAGTCACTAATTCGAAATTACCGAAAATAAATGGGAAAATAGGAATAAAATTATAAATTACACCTATTATTGATACTCATGTCAATCACGATCAAACATACTCATATATATCATATTATATGATTTAGATAATAAATAATAGCATAGGGTAATTTAAATATATCATTTCATGCAATCAAAACCATAATTTTTTTTTAAAATTAGGGTTTCGAAACCCATATATATAAATATTGAGTTTTAATGCTCAAAAATTGATTTTAAAGCTTAATAATACTCATATATATCATAACATATAGTTTAGATACCATAGGATAATTAATGGTATCAATTCATGTGAAAAACCATAGTTTAAGCAATTAGGGTTTTCGAAAAACCCATTTCCAAAATATCGAATTTAAATAGATAAAAATTCAATTTTATAATTAATAATACTGTAATTATATAAAATAATAATAGGAAATTAATTATAATAATTTCCTGAGCATTAAACTTATTTTTCAAAACGTCTCGGGCGTTGGCGTTAACGTCTCAAAACGTTCAAAATCGACTCATCTCAAAATGGTCGTAGTAAGTTCATACTTACTTTATAAATGAAATTCCATTATCATAGGAATTAATATGGAAGTTAATTCCAAGCTTTACTGCTCAGAAAATTCCATAAAATACTGATGTTCGATACGCGATCGACGTTAAAATATATTGACTAATCATTTTCGTAATATTTCAATTCCTTAATTCACAATCCTTAGTGAATATAAAAGGAATTCGTTATAATAATCTTGAATCGAAATCACAATATTTGATGTCGAAAAATAATAATATCTGGCAAATCCACAATTTACGGGTTTAAAATACCGTAATCATACGTTCGTTTCTTTGGAATATTACATTCCACCCTTAAAAGAAATTCCGTCCGAATTTGCATACCTCTATAAAAATAAGTGGGTATCGTTCTTTCATCGCTTCTTCAAGCTCACGTGGCTTCCTAACGTCGTGGTGTCTCCATGAAGACTTTGACTAACGGAATTGACTTGCTCCGTAGTTGTTGGATTTTATAATCGAGGATTGCCGCCGGTTCCTCTTCCTAGCTCATGTCTGGCTTGAGAGTCACGTCGTCTTGGTGGATCACGTGCTTTGGATCGTGAACGTATTTTCGCAATTGCGACATGTGAAAAACATTATGCACGTTCCCTAGGTTTGGCGGCAGAGCCAACCTATAAGCTACTGGACCTATCCTCTCTAGGATCTCATATGGTCCTATAAAGCGGGGTTTCAGCTTTCCTTTCAATCCAAACCTGACAATTCCCTTCGATGGAGAGACTTTAAGAAACACTTTGTCTCCATCTTCAAATTGTAGCTTTCGGATCCACAGCGTCGTCGGTAAGATTTTGTCTATCCCGAACTTCTTTTATTCTCAGCCTAATTTGTCGAACGTTCTCGATCATTTCGTTCACTGCATCAGGCCCTATGACTTTTCTCTCACCGACTTCATCCTAATAAAGCGGTGATCTACACTTCTTGCCATATAAGGCTTCGTATGGGGCCATGCCGATCGTCGCTTGGTAGCTGTTGTTGTAGGCAAATTCAATGAGAGGTAAAATTTCTTCCTATTTTGCACCTCGATCCAATACTACTGTTCTAAGCATGTCTTCTAGCGTTTGGATCGTTCTTTCCGATTGCCCATCAGTTTGTGGATGAAAAGCCGTACTGAAATTTAGTTTAGTACCCAATTCTCTCTGCAAGCTAATCCAGAATCTGGGTGTGAACTTGGAGTCTCTATCAGAGGTAATAGATTTTGGCACTCCATGTAGTCGTATAATTTCCTTAACGTAATGCTGGGACAATTTCTCAGATCCATAAGTGCTCTGAATCGGTAGAAAGTGAGCACTCTTGGTAAGTCTATCCACAATTACCCATACGGCTGTGTTTCCACTTTTCGATTTGGGTAAGTTCATAACGAAATCCATCGTTATCTCGCCCCATTTCCCTCGGGTATTTCCAGCGGTTGCAACTTTCCGTAAGGTCGTTGATGTAACGCCTTCACTGGCGGCAAACAAGGCGTTTACTGAAAAGCTATGTCTCGTTTCATGCCTTCCCACCAAAACTTTTCCTCGGTCTTGGTACATTTTTCTTGCTGGGTGGGCGGTGTAGGGTGTATCGTGAGCATCACTCATGATTTCATTTGTAGCTCTGCGTCGTCCGGACGCATATCCTTCCTTCAAATAATAAGGCGTTGTCGGCGCTCTTGAAATTCTTAAATCCTTGAGACCTTACCCTTTGTCGATCTTTTCTAACTTTTCCTCCATCCTTTGTCTTTCGACAATCCTTTTTCTTAGATCAGATGTTAGTGTGAGTGTAGCGATACAGCTCACAATTATCTCGGGTGGTTCAACCAGTTCGATGCTCAGTCTTCCAAACTCTTCAATGAGTTTTTCCTCTTCTACAAAGAGACATCCCAGCTTGGATTGGCTCTTACGACTTAAGGCGTCAGCTACTACATTCGCCTTGCCCGGGTGGTAGTTAATACCACAGTCGTAATCCTTAACTAGTTTAAGCCATCTTCGTTGCCTCATGTTCAAATCTCTTTGCTCAAAGAAGTACTTCAGACTCTTATGGTCTATGAAGATCTCACATCTCACTCCATAGAGATGATGTCTCCAAATTTTCAGAGCATGAACTACAGCCGCTAATTCCAAGTCATGGGTTGGGTAGTTCAGTTCATGCGGTCTGAGTTGTCTGGATGCATAAGCTATCACTTTCCCATTTTGCATTAAAACACAACCCAGTCCAGTCTTAGAAGCGTCTGTATAGACTACATATTCTTTGTCCGCTTACGGGCTGCTAGGGTGGTGCACTTGTCAACTTCTCCTTGAGTATTTGGAAACTCGCCTCACATTCGTCAGTCCAGTTAAATTTGATTCCTTTTCGGAGTAGCTAGGTTATTGGCCTCGCAATCTTGGAGAATCCATCGATGAACCTTCGATAATAACCAGCGAGTCCTAGGAAACTTCTAATCTCGTGTTGAGTTTTTGGTGATTTCCACCCTTGCACTGCTTCTATTTTGGTTGGGTCTACCTTTATGCCCTCTGCAGACACGATGTGTCCAAGGAACATAACTTCCTTTAGCCAAAACTCACATTTGCTAAACTTAGCAAAAAGTCTTTCATCTCTCAAGGTTTGCAAAACCATTCTCAGATGTTCCTTGTGATCCTCTTCATCCTTCGAATAAATGAGGATATCATCTATGAAGACCAAAACGAATTTATCCAAAAATGGATGAAATACCTTGTTCATAAGATCCATGAATACGGCTGGTAAATTGGTTAATCCGAATGGCATAACTATGAACTCATAGTGGCCATATCTGGTTCGGAATGCAGTCTTAGGTACGTCCTCAGACCGTATTTTCAGCTGATGGTATCGACTTAAGATCAATTTTCGAGAATACACACTGCCTCATGGCGATCAAGCGGTCATCAATCACGGGTAAAGGGTATTTGTTCTTTAGCGTCATCTTGTTTAATTCTCGATAATCGATGCACATCCTCAAAGAACCATCCTTTTTCTTGACAAACAAAACAGGCGCTCCCCAAGGTGAAACACTTGGCCTAATGAAACCTAGATCCAACAATTCTTGAATCTGGATTTTCAGTTCCTCCAACTCTTTTGGGGCCTTTCTGTAGGGTGCCTTCGACACTGGAGCCGATCCTGGTTCCAAGTCGATGGTAAATTCTAATTGTCTATCAGGGGGTAATCCTGGTAGATTCTGGGAAATACATCCGAAAATTCTCGAACAACTTCAATGTCCTCAATTCTCGCTTCGGGTTCATCCTCCCCGTTCAAGTAGACAAGGAATGCATGGCATCCTTTCGGTTCATCATGTAGAGCGATCGATCGAACTCTTCTTCCCATGCGATTCCATGGAAATCGTGGCTTCTTGTCGAGAAAGTGAAACAAAATTTTCCTTTCCTTACATAGAATCGTGGAATGATTCTTAGCTAACCGATCCATTCCTAGGATTAAGTCTACATCGTCCATGGGTATTATGTTCGATTGTTAGCGAACCTTAAGTGACCTAGTGTCGATTCTAGGTTCGAGCAAAAGTGTGTAATGATCATAATCCCTCCTATAGGCGATGAGATTCTCATATCACGGCTTGCCTTTTCGGACCTAAGGCCCGGCATTTCGCATGATTTTGCTATAAAAGAATGCGAAGCACCGTGTATCGAACAATACTATATGATTATGTTGAGAAGAACTCCCATACCGCGGGTTTCCTTGGTTTTGCTCGTTCGCCTCCGATGTAGGCGTAAGCTCTAGCCTAAGCATTTGAGGCGACGGTATTGGTCCTTGCGATTCGGTGGTTGTTGCTGGCTTTATTCTTCTTCTTCTTTGTTGGCGTTATCGCGGTGGTGCCGCCTCTGTTGTTGAGGTGGTGGCTGCCCTTCTTATTCTTGATGATTCTTTGCCATTGTTCTGCGGCACCAATTCTTGGGGTTCTTTGCCCTTGTGGTTCTTGGTTTGAAATTTGGAATTGGATAGCCCTTAGTGGTTGTACATTCTTCGGGTTGGTTTGGCCTTATCTCGATCGTGACACGGACAATTGTTGGCGTAATGCCCTTTTGCCTTAACTTGTGACTTACCACATTTGCCGTGCACACTCCTTTGTGCGCTCTATGGCATCTAGGGCATGGAGGTGCCTTTATCTATTCTTCGGTCCCCTTGCCGGTGGAGCATAAGCTGCTCTCTTCGATTACGCCTACAGGCTGCGCCCGGTTCCTTGCGGGGTCGCTTGTGGCTTGCATTCTCATAGCCTCCCTGCTATGATTGCCGCGATTGGGTTCCCACTTCCCTTTTCCTCGTCCGTAGTATTGTGTGTGCGAGCCGACGCGACCTATCTTCGGACATTGTTGCCTCAATATCAGCTCGTGCAAGAGCTTGATGTAAGTTAGGTCTCCATGGTGGCAAGAGACATCCGTATCTCCATTCTCGATCGACCTAAACTTTTCCGACATTTTCAAGTCGGTGTCCACCGCCGGTGCATATCTCGACATCTCGCATGAGCGCGATCATAGTCGATCACTGAGACAACCTTTCTTGTTTTAGCGGAAAAATTCTGCTCCTTTCTCCTCTTATAGCTTTTGGGGATGTATTTCTCATACGGTTCCTCTTGAAGTCCTCCATGAGAACTCCTCTAGTTGCTCGGCAGTAAGGTCTTTTCACGGCCTCCCACCGTAAATATGCGGGTCCATTTAATTGGAAAGCAACACAGGACAGTCGCTCCTGTGTCGTGCATCATAGAAAATCAAAGATCCATTCAATGGTTCGGACCCATTGTTCCGCTTCTTCGGGGTTACCCTTCCCGTTAAAAGTAGGTGGGTTACGTCTTAGAAACAACTCTTGATCCTGCGATCGGGTTGAGGTGGAGGTGGTGGTTGGGGAATGTCCTCGACTCTTGTTAGAATTCTACCCTTCCTCTAGGCCTTCCCGACCTCGACCTCTCGGGTTCTGCTCCGGATTTCTTCTCGGAGGCATCTTTGCTATAGAAAGCAGGTAATTATCAGACACTTATTCTTTCCATAACTCAACATACACAATACTATCATAGCCTTCTCAGAAAGCGATTCTAAACAAAATATTTCACCCTTAACAAACATAATTTGCCGCAAAAGCCCTATCAGGGTCATGTATATATATATCCAAAAATTTCTGCCATAGGCAGGATGTTCAACACCAAAAGTTATAACGAAAATATAAATCCCGGCCCACACGGCCTTCCAAGAATCAAGGTTTCTAGTCCCATCAAAACCAAACATAGAAAAAGGAAAACAACGGAAGCTTAGACATAACAAAATCTATTTGAAGCTTGAGGGTTGCGCATCATGCATCCTCCCTTTTCGTCCTCTCCGGGATCTTCCTCTTCTCGGAGTCGTCCTCACTGTCGGAAATGTCCATGCGGGGTAGTCCCCTAGATGGTCCCGCTCCATCGCCTTCCACCATCGGTATGTCCCGCATGGGGTTGAAGTCGTCATCGCCATATAGCTCATAGTCGTGGCGGATCGGGCTGTAGGTATAGCGGATCGGGCTATAACCATCCGATGGGTCTATCACTCTCATCCGCGCCGTCTGGCGGAAATGCTCGACTGGCGGTACGGGTGCGGCCATAGGCGGTGGAGGTGGTATCGGTGGACGTCAGGGGTGTCGATGGGTAGAGGAGGAACAGAGCTCTCCCGAGGCCTGGGCGTCTGCCTCTCCAAGCGGGCGGGCTGCCCTCGTCAAAGGAATGGAGGCACGGCGGGTCGATCTGCCTCGGAACCTCCGTGTATAGCCATTACGGCGACTCATCCCGCCGGTGTACTCTCGGGGAGGAGGTAGGGTCCTCTCGGTGCTGCCCGTAAATCTTGTACACGTAAGTCGGTGATTCTGAATCTGGACAAATCTCCCACCAAGTCATAGCTGCCCATCGCCCGGTAGATATAATCCCCGATACTTCCGGGCATAGTCCTCCCAATCACAGGGAGTATGGCTAGGAGACGCTGATGCCATCATAGTCGATGTGCGTGGGCTCGGGCGTCTCTCAAAGGCGGAGGTGTCGCATGTAAACTCGCCCAAGTCCTCTCAAGCACATCCGGTGGGCGATAAATGCTCATCACCTCCTCGGGGTCGGGTGTGGTCCAATCCTCCTCCGAGCGATATATCTCATCCCCTCCATCTGTCACGATCAAAAATAACATAAGTCAACTATCGTCATCTCAAAAGCAGAAAGGATAACTTAAGCATAACGAGAAGCAACTAGGTTAGAACTAAGCAATCCATAAGGTAGGCAACATCATAAGGTACAACACATATTACAACTTACCTTCTTAGTCTTACCCATCGTATACATATATACCAATAACATCTTAATATATAGGCTATGCTATGAGATCCTTGTCTTATACCAAACATTTCAACTAAAGTTCAACGGACTCTAGCGTATTCTGGAGACAGAATTAGGGATTCTGTTCTTCATAACAAATGAAGATCAGTGCGTTAGGAGTACGCAGGTGAAAACCATGTGTAAATCGGAGTCCTAACGAAAGAGATCTAGCTAAAACAAGTTTACTGCGCAGTGCAGGAAATTTGCACGATCGTGCCAAAAATAAAATTCGAGGCGTATGTCGATGTAATGCGTCTACCACATCCACGTCCTTATGTTGAGTTTGAACATTCTGAAGTCATAGTTGATGTCCACATCATACCCTATGTCGACGGTCGCTCATGTCGAAGCGGTGATGAAATGTCGACGTCGTTCATCTTCAAGGTTGAGATCGTCCTCGTTTATCCTTCTCGTCGTTCGGGCTCGAGGCTATCATCACTTTCATTCTTCCTATCGTTCTTTTGTTCTCGTAAGGAAAAAGAAGTTCATACTTCTATGTTCTTTCACGATACATGAGCATGCTCCTTAGAGTCTAAGTTCTCTTCGTGATAACATATCATTCATCATAAACAAAATTTTGAAGGTTGGAAATAAAGTCTCATTTGAGAATTTGGAAATACGGTTTCAAAATGACAATCATGGTCAACTCATATACATATCAAAAATGAATTCATTCATTCCATGTTGATCAATCAACTAGTACCACTATGTACTTTCATCTCAATACTTGAGTACTTGCATCAGTTCAACTCAAGGTTTTGGAAAAATTTTCTTGCTCAACTTTCATTTCATCATCAACCTCATAATATCATATCCTTTCCTCCAAGGATAACCCTTTCAATTTCTTTCAAAAGTTCTTCCAACTCGCTCAAAAACTTTTTCATTTCATGAGTTTGAGAAAGAAATCAGTTACATTTTTCCCGGTTGAGCTCGATGTGATGGAGTGTTGAGGGGAGTCACTAGGTTACTAGAAGTCCGGTGACTCGATCTAGACTTAAATTTAAAAGTTTGGGTTTTCAAAAGCAAAGTGCTCGATACCACTCTGTCACGCCCACTCCGGATAGTCCGGACTAGAGGGTGACTAATACTAGGAATAGTATTATAGGACAAACAGACTAAGATAGAGGTACATATCGATTATAATTTAGCATGATTGACATAACATAAGGAGATATCCAATAATTCAAAGGTTTAGGCCATCGACCCCAAGACTTACCATGATCGATGGACCTCAATAGTTCAAACGATAAACATAATGTAATGAGTTTAGAGTTTAGCGGTGGAAGTGTGTGAATACATATGTGATGATATGTATCAAGGTGAAACCAAATTCTAAATAAGCGATCGAGGACACCTGGACTCCTCAACACATCCTCCATCATCACCATCGAGCTCAACTGCACATTTAAAACAAACATGCAGGGCTAAGTACAAGAAATTGCACTCAGTGGACTCATGCCGAAAACATTTGATAATATTTGAATTACACTGCCAATATTAAGATAAGTCACAAGGGTTTTAGTTAAAAATGCCTTGTGCTTACTAAATCATTTTCAGTTCGTAAACATCGCTCGGCCGAGCATTTTCTTGGTGTGTATGATCCGTATCCCATAGTCACAATTCATAACAATATCAAAGATCAAGCGTCGAGAGGAGGCTTCCTTCTACGACGCCGCGTGACCAACCGTAATCCCATCTGAAAGACAGTCGCTCTCAAATGTATATGTTAACATATCATATAATTTCGACCTTCACGCCAATCCTAGCCAGGCATTAAACTTCCGGCACAGGACCCGATATTAATAAAAGGTTGGGCGCGACCCAACAAATGACATAACCTGTCATGATATAGTTCCAACCATCGCCACAGCCCTACCCGGGCATAACAGATAGGATCCATACACAAAACAGAATATTTTGGCAGGTAATGTAATAAACATTTATCAACCGTTGCAAAATAACATTTGTAAGAGAATTCATTTTGGAAGAGCAGTAAAGTCACATTTTGTTTGAAGAGTAAGCCCACCTGGACTATGGTTCGTCAGAATGGCGAGTCCTAGGTTTGTTTGCTGCGTCAATATCCGGTCGCAGCGTTTGCGTCCACCGCTTACGAAAAAGCGAGGTTTTAGTGCGTCGCTCGAGTCTCGAGACTTTCAAAGTCTAAAATAAACTTGATATCTTATATCGATGTAAACTGAATTCCTCAATTAATTGATACGCTTTCAAATACATTATTGATTGAATTATTCTCGTTCCTCGAGATACGTTCAACTATTTCGGTTTAACCTTTTCGGTTTAACGTTCAACGTATAAGCACGTTTCTCGATATAAGGATTTCTTTTGTGAAATCTTTTCTTACTAATGAGGTACTATACTCAATTAGTACATCTTACGCGTATTGGCATATTTATCGAACGTATAATCGTACGTTTGACTTTAAGAGTCAACGAAGTCAACACTGGTCAACAAAGTCAAAAATTTTGACTTTCAAAAAGTAATTTCTTAACATTTTATTTTATAAATCGAATTTCGATCGATTAAAACTCGTAAAGTCCTATTTCTCGATTCATCACGTAAATCAAAGGACTTATAAATCATTTCGCATTTATTAATCTTTTAATAATTAAAAACGCGTATTTTCGATTTAAAAAACGTTATTAAATAAACGTTTGTCTCAAACATAGTAATCTATGTTTATAAAATTTTACAAAATTCAAATATGTCTAAAATAATTATTAGACATATATTTTATTAATAAACTGAATTAATAAGGATTTAAAATCCTTATAAATAATCGAAATATTCTCGGTAATTATAAAAATTTACCAAATGATTTTCGAAATTTTTTCTAAATTAATATAGTGTATTATTATACACTATGGTCCAGAATAAGAATTAATATCATCCATATGATATTGTTTGTCATTTATTAACATATGTATATATATATATATATGCTTCGGTATTTTCGAAAATTAGGAATAATTGTCCAAAAATTCCCAAAATTGATATATGAATAGTATAATATCCCAATATCAATATTTATCACAAATATAACCTATAGTCCATCATAACCATTCATTCATGAATAACTCAAATCATTCACGGTAATTTCGAGTTTAATAGCAAACAATTATCAAATAATTTCTAAAAAAATTCCAAATAATTTATGACATGATTAAACATTATATTATAACATTGTAACATCACAACATCAACCAAAAACATTTGAATCATCACCATATGGAGCTTAATAGCTCTCGGCTTTTTTGATTAAATGTAGCAATTGGTTTTCAAAAATTCCAACAATTATATACTATGCTTATACACTATAGTATAACAATATAACATCATTTAATCATCAAAAACCAATTAAATCATCACCTTAAAGAGTACGGTAGCTCACGGCTTCTTTGATTTAAATATGGTATTTGATTTCCAAAAATTTTAATAATTATACACTATATTTATATACTTTAGTATAACAATAATACATCATAACATTTATCAAAACTAATTAAATCATCACCTTCAAGATTATGGTAGCTCACGGTATTATTTGATTTAATATAGCATTTGATCTCCAAAAATTCCAATAAAATCATACAATACATAATCAATACACTAAAGCATTAATACACCATTGCATGATCAAAATAAAAATCATACACCAATATCTATACACTATATGCTCACGGTATTATTAAATAAATAGGCTAGGGTTTTCCAAAAATTCTAAATAACATACCATAGGCTTAAAACATATCATAGATCAATAATCCATCACTAAAAATACTTTAGAACAATCAGTCATAACCATATCATTTTATAATGTTTTCAAAAATTATTTCAATATATATTCTATGGTTCGAAAATCATGAACATATGCTAGATCCATTCCAAAATTTTAATATACAACACTATATGATTATTCTAACATATATTTACATATTTGGAAATGAAAATCATCAAGAATAATATATATAACCATAGATCATTCATAAGGACATTTAAAACATATAAACATATATGTATGCATTCGAACACACATATAAACACATACATGTATACAATCGATTTTTCTTGCAAAAAGGAAGATGAAATCGGTACTTAGGGCCCTTTGTTTACCTTGAGAATGATATAGAATCCAAGAGTAATATTAGGGTGCTAGAGTTTTCGAATGGGAGAAGAGAAAAGGAAGAACAAATTTTTAGAAATGGGAGGAGGAGCTCTCGGTTTTTCACAGCAAAAATGGGGAGAATGGAGAGTGTTTTGGGTGCTCTAAAATTTTAGGAAGTGAAAAATGAGTGTAATGAGGTTTAAGGGTGAAGGATCCCCCCTATACTCTCCCTCTCTCTCTCTCGCCGTCCCTCTCTCTCTCTCCCTTACTCAATTAAAGTGTTGCAGCCCCTTGGAAGTTGGAGGTGATGATTGAGGAGTGTAAAAGGAGCTCTTCATGCATTGGGTGATAGGGAGGTGACCATCATGCCATGCCATCTCATGATGGCCGACGGTTATGTAGGGGTTTAGGGGTGGGATTAATTTTATTTTTGTACCATAATACAATGTATTAATCACACATGATTATAGGTATATAATACAAGCCATTACAATAATTAAATCAAACATATAGTCACTAATTCGAAATTACCGAAAATAAATGGGAAAATAGGAATAAAATTATAAATTACACCTATTATTGATACTAATGTCAATCACGATCAAACATACTCATATATATATCATATTATATGATTTAGATAATAAATAATAGCATAGGGTAATTTAAATATATCATTTCATGCAATCAAAACCCTATTTTTTTTTAAAATTAGGGTTTCGAAACCCATATATATAAATATTGAGTTTTAATGCTCAAAAATTGATTTTAAAGCTTAATAATACTCATATATATCATAACATATAGTTTAGATACCATAGGATAATTTAATGGTATCAATTCATGTGAAAAACCATAGTTTAAGCAATTAGGGTTTTCGAAAAACCCATTTCCAAAATATCGAATTTAAATAGATAAAAATTCGATTTTTATAATTAATAATACTGTAATTATATAAAATAATAATAGGAAATTAATTATAATAATTTCCTGAGCATTAAACTCATTTTCAAAGCGTCTGCGGGCGTTGGCGTTAACGTCTCAAAGCGTTCAAAATCGACTCATCTCAAAATGGTCGTAGTAAGTTCATACTTACTTTATAAATAAAATTCCATTATCATAGGAATTAATATGGAAGTTAATTCCAAGCTTTCTTTGCTCAGAAAATTCCATAAAATCGGCGTTCGATACGCGATCGGCGTTAAAATATATTAATGAATCATTTCGTAATATTTTAATTCCTTAATTCACAATCCTTAGTGAATATAAAAAGGAATTCATTATAATAATACTGAATCGAAATCATAATATTTGATGTCGAAAAATAATAATATACAGCAAAACCCTAATTTACGGGTTTAAAATACCGTAATCATACGTTCGTTTCTTTGGAATATTACAAAAGGAATTCGTTATTACAATACTGAATCGAAATCAATATTCGATGTCGTACAGAAATAATATACGGTAAAAACCCTAATTCACGGGTTTAAAATACTGTAACTAGTCGTTCGTTTCTTTGGAATATTACATTCCACCCCCTTAAAAGAAATTCCATCCCGGAATTTACGTACCTCTAGAAAAACAATTCGGGGTATCGTTCTTTCATCGCTTCTTCAAGCTCCCACATGGCTTCTTCTTGTCCGTGGTGTCTCCACAACACTTTGACTAATGGAATCGACTTGCCCGTAGTTGCTGAATCTTGTGGTCAAGTATCGCCGCTGGTTCTTCTTCATAACTCATGTCTGGCTTGAGAATCAAGTCGTCTTGGTGGATCACGTGCTTTGGATCGTGTACGTATTTTCGTAATTGTGACACGTGGAACACATTGTGAACATTCCCCAGGTTTGGCGGAAGAGCCAACCTATAAGCTACTAGACCTATCCTCTCAGGATCTCGTAAGGTCTATAAAGCGGGTCTCGGCTTTCCTTTCGGTCAAACGACTATTCCTTTCGATGGAGACTTTAAGAAACACTTTGTCTCCATCTTCAAAGCGCAACTTTCGGATCTACGGCGTATCGGCATAGGATTTACGCCTATCTTGAGCTTCTTTTATCCTCGCCTAATTTGTCGAGCGATCTCAATCATCTCGTTCATCGCGTCCGCCCTATGACTTTCCTCTCACCTACTTCATCCCAATAAAGTGGTGACCTACACTTCTTGCCATACAAGGCTTCGTATGGGGCCATACCAATCGTCGCTTGATAGCTGTTGTTGTAGGCAAACTCAATCAGAGGTAGAATATCTTCCCATTTTGTACCTCGATCCAACACTACTGTCCTCAGCATATCCTCTAGTGTTTGGATCGTTCTTTCCGACTGCCCATCAGTCTGAGGGTGAAATGCCGTACTGAAGTTCAGTTTTGTACCCAACTCCCTTTGTAGGCTAATCCAGAATCTGGATGTGAATTTGGAGTCTCTATCCGAGGTAATGGATTTTGGTACTCCATGTAGTCGTATAATTTCTTTGACGTACAGCTGGGCTAACTTGTCAGATCCATAAGTGCTTTGAATCGGTAGAAAATGAGCACTCTTGGTAAGTCTATCCATAATTACCCATATGGCTGTGTTTCCTCTTTTCGATTTGGGTAAGCTCGTAATGAAATCCATCGTTATCTCGTCACATTTCCACTCAGGTATTTCCAACGGTTGCAACTTTCCGTGAGGACGTTGATGTAACGCTTTCACCTGTTGGCAAACAAGACATCGTTCCACAAAAGAAGCTATGTCTTGTTTCATGCCTTCCCACCAGAATTTTTCCTTCAGGTCTTGGTACATCTTAGTATTGCCTGGGTGGGCGGTGTAGGGTGTATCGTGAGCCTCGCTCATGATTTCATTTTGAAGATCGGCGTCGTCTGGAACGCATATCCTCCCTTCGAATAATAGGGCGTTGTCTGACGCCTCTTGAAAATTCTTAAATCCTTCAGACCTTACCCTTTGTCTGATCTTTTCTAACTTTTCCTCCATCCTTTGTCTCTCGACAATCCTTTTTCTTAGATCAGATGTCAGCGTGAGTGTAGTGATACCACTCACGATCGTCTCGGGTGGTTCAATCCTCAATCTTCCAAACTCCTCAACGAGTTTCTCCTCTTGTACAAAGAGACATCCTAGCTTGGTATGGTTCTTACGACTTAAGGCGTCAGCTACTACATTCGCTTTGCCCGGGTGATAGTTAATACCACCGTCGTAGTCCTTCACTAGTTCGAGCCATCTTCTTTGCCTCATATTCAAATCTCGCTGCTCGAAGAAATACTTTAAACTCTTATGATCCGTGAAGATCTCACACCTCACTCCATAGAGATGGTGTCTCCAAATTTTCAGGGCATGAACTACTGCCGCTAATACCAAGTCATGGGTTGGGTAGTTCAGTTCATGGGGTCTGAGTTGTCGGGATGCATAAGCTATACCCTTTCGTTTGCATCAAAACACAACCAGATCCAGTCTTAGAAGCGTCGTATAGACTAAATACTTTTGTCCGCTCGAGGCTGCTAGAACTGGTGCACTTGTCAACTTCTCCTTGAGTATTTGAAAACTCGTCTCACATTCATCGGTCCAGTTGAACTTGATTCCTTTTCGAAGTAGCTGGGTTATTGGCCTTGCAATCTTGGAGAATCCTTCGATGAATCTCCGATAATAACCAGCTAGTCCTAGGAAACTTCTAATCTCATGTTGAGTCCTTGGCGATTTCCATCCTCGCACCGCTTCTACCTTGGCTGGGTCAACTTTTATGCCTTGGCGAACGATGTGTCAAGGAACATAACTTCCTTCAACTAAAACTCACATTTGCTAAACTTAGCAAATAGTCTTTCATCTCTCAAGGTTTGCAATCATTGTTCTCGGTGTTCTGGTGATCCTCTTCATTCTTTGAGTAGATAAGAATGTCATCTATGAAGACTAAAACAAATTTATCCAAAATGGATGAAATACTACATTCATGAGATCCATGAATACGGACTGGTGCGTTGGTCAATCGAGCGGCATAACTATGAACTCATAGTGGCCATATACGGTTGAATGCGTCTTAGGTACATCCTCGGGCCGTATCTTGATTGGTGATATCGACTTGAGATCAATTTTCGAGAATACTCCTTACTCGCAATTGATCAAACAAGTCATCAATTCTTAGTAAAGGGTATTTGTTCTTTAGTGTCATCTTATTTAGCTCTCGATAATCGATGCACATCCTTAAAGAACCATCCTTTTCTTAACGAACAAAGCAAAGCGCTCTCAAGGTGAAACACTGCCTAATGAAACCTAGATCCAACAATTCTTGAATTTGGATCTTGATTCCTCAACTCCTTGGGGCCATTCTATAGGCGCCGACACTGGAGCCGATCCGGGTTCCAAGTCGATGGTGAACTCTAGTTGTCTATCAGGAGGTAACCCTGGTAGATCCTCGGGAAACACGTCCGAAAATTCTCGGACAACTTCTATGTCGTCAATCCTCGTTTCGGGTTTATCCTCCTCATTCAGGTAAACAAGGAATGCGTGGCATCATTTCTGGTTCATCATCTTTCTCGCCTGCAGTGCCGATACAATCGGGATTCTTCTTCCCATGCTGATTCCATGGAAATGCGTGGCTTCATGCCCAGGAAAGTGAAACGAGACTTTCCTTTCCTTACAAAGAATCGTGGAATGATTCTTAGCTAACTAATCCATTCCTAGGATGATATCTACGTCATCCATGGGCATTATGTTTAGATCATTTTCCAGAACCTTAAGTGATCCTAGTGTCAACTCTAGGTTTGAGCGATTATGCAATGATCATAATCCCTCCTATAGGTGAAGAGATTCTCATATCCTGACTTGCCTTTTCAAACCTAAGTCCCAACAATTCTACGCATGATTCGGCAATGAAAGAATGTGAAGCACCCGTATCGAATAATATAATAACTGGTATGTTGAGAAGAACTCCCATACCGCGGGTTTCTGATTTTTCTCGTTCGCCTCCGGTGTAGGCGTAAGCTCTAACTGGGCCGACCGAGGAAATTTGTCGAGTGCTTGCTCTGTTGGTTCGGTGGCTTTGCTGAAATTCTTTATTCTTCTTCTTGGCGTGGTCATGATGGTTGACGCCTTTGCTATGGAGGTTGCTGCCACTGCTGCTGATGGGGTTGCTGTTGGAGTTGTTGTTGAGGCTGGGGTTGGGCATACGGAGGTTGGGTTTGAACCCATATAGCCCTAAGAGGTTGGGCATTCTTTGGGTTGATTTGCCCTCGTAATTGCTTCCGGGCGTACCCCTGAGCAATTATTGGCGTAATGCCCTCTCGCTCCGCACTTGAAGCAGTTCACAACGTTTGCCGTGCACATTCCCTTGTGCACCCTATGGCATTTAGGGCATGGAGGAGCCCTTATCTGATCCTGCGGGCCTCTTGCTGGTGGAGCAAAAGCTGCCCTCTTCCAGCCTTATCCCGGTTGGACCATATTCCCTTGCCACGGGCGTTTGTAGCTAGCATCCCCATAGTTCCCTCGGTTGTTATTTCCGCGATTAGGTTCCCACTTCCCTTTTCCTTTGTCCATCGCGTTGTGTGTCTGAGCCGACACTGACTTATCGTCGGACATTCTTTGCCTCAATATCTAAAGCTCGTGCAAGAGCCTCGATGTAAGTCGGTCTCCATGGGTGGCAAGAGACATTCGTATCTCGACCTCGGACCGATCTAAACTTTTCGACATTTTCAAGTCGGTGTCACCGCTCTGGTGCATACCTCGACATGTCATGACGCGATCATAGTCGGTCATCGATAGTTTCTCTTGCTTCAGCGGAAAAATTCTGCTCCTTTCTCTTCTATAGCTCTTAGGTATGTATTCTCATCTGACTCTCTCTTAAAGTCCTCCATGAGAACTCTTCTAGTTGCTCGGCGATAAGGTCTTCTTTCGGCCTCCCACCGTAAGTCGCGGGTCCGATAAGTTGGAGCGTTACACGTGACGATCGCTCTGTCTGTGCATCATCGAAAATTGAATATCCTCTCAATGGTTCTCACCCATTGCTCCGCTTCTTGAGTGCCTTTTCCATTGAAGGCGGTGGATTACGCCTTAGAAATAATTCCTCTACCCGCGATCGGGTTGAGGTGGAGGTGGTTGGGGTATGTCTTGACTTCTTGCTCGGGATCCTACCCTTCCTCTAGGTCTTCCCGACCTCCGCCACGGGTTCTTGTTCGGGTTTTTCTGAGGCATTACGCTAATAAAACATATAATCGTTAATCACTTGTCTCTTTCATAACTTAGCATGCATAAAATCATCATATCCTCATTGCATAACGATTTTAAATAAAACGCTTCGTCATTCTCATCCAAAATTTCGCTGCAAAAGCCCACTCGGGGTCGTATATATATAGATAACCAAGCTCTGCCAAAAGCAGGATGTTCAACACCAAAAGCCATAAAAACAAAACATGAATCCCGGCCCACACGGCCTTCCAAAAGGTCGAGGTTCTAGTTCCATCAAAACCATGCACAAAAAGAAACAACATAAACCATCCATAACAAAATTCTAACTAAGCTTCATCTAGTGCCTTTATCAGGCATCTTCCCACTGATCGTCCTCCTCGGGGTCTTCCTCTTCCTCGGAATCGTCCTCGCCGTCAGAATCGTCCTCGCGGGGTCGTACCCTAGATGGTCCCGCTCCATTATCTTCCACCATCGGTATGTCGCGCATGGGGTTGAAGTCGTCGTCGCCATATAGCTCGTAGTCATGGCGGATCGGGCGATAGGCGTAGCGGATCGGGCTATAGCCGAAAGCGTTTGTCGACTCATCCGCGCTGTCGGTGAAATGCTCTCACCGAGGTACGGAACTCCATGGGTGGTAGGGGTGGTAGTGGCGGACGACGGGTGTCCAACATGTAATGGAGGAAGGCGGCACTCCCAAGCTCTTGGGCGTCGCCTATCCAAACAGCGAGCTGCCTCGTCAAATCGGTATGGAGGCCCAGGCGGGTCAACTGCCTCGGGACCTCAATATATAGTCACTCCGCGACTCATCCCGCCGGTGTACTCCCGTGGAGGAGATAGGGTCCCATCGGTGCGTTCAGTAAATCAGATATCGTAAGTCGGATGACTTACGAATGCGAAGCAGATCTCCAATCAGGTCGTAGCTGCCAACTGCCCGATAGATGTAATCCCCCGACACCTCTCGGGCATAGCCCTCCCAAGTGTAGGGGAGTATGGCTAAGAGACGTCGGATGCCATCATAGTCGGTTGCGCCATAGGCTCGGGCGTTCACACCACGGAAGGTGTCGCTAGAAACTCGCCTAGGTCCTCTCCAGCGCACATCCAACTCTCGCGATAAGTACTCATCACCTCCTCAGGGGTAGGGTGTGGTCCTATCCTCCTCCTAGAGATATATCGCATCTGCTCCATCTATCACGATCAAAACTAATCATAAGTCAAACTAGCGTCATCTCAAAAGCAGAAAGGGTAACTTAAGCACAACGAGAAGCAACTAGGTTAAAACTAAACAAGCTATAAGGTAGGCAACATCATAAGGTACAACACACATCATATCTTACCTTCTCACTCTTACCCGAACGTATACATATAATCTAATAACGTCTTAATATATAGGCTATGCTATGAGATCCTTGTCCTATACCAAACGCTTGAACTAACGTTCAACAGACTCTAGCATATTATGGAGACAGAATTAAGGATTCTGATCTTCATAACAAATGAATATCAGGGTGTTAGGAGTATGCAGGTGAAAACCATGCGTAAATCGGAGTCCTAACGAAAGAGAACTGGCTAAAAAACATTTACTGCGCAGTGCAGGAAATTTGCGCGATCGTGCCAAAAATCCGAGGCATAAGCCGACGTAATACGGCTACCATATCCACGTCTTTATCTTGAGGCTGAAAATTCTGAAGCCGTAATTGATGTCCACATCATAACCCATGTCGACGGTCACTCATGTCGAAGTGGTGATGTAATGTCGACGTCGTTCATCTCCAAGGTTGAGGTCGTCCTGGTTTATCTTCACGTTTGCCTTTTGTCATTTGAGTTCGAGGCCATCGTCACATTCATTCTTCCTAACGTTCTTTTGTTCTTGAAAAGGGAAAGAAGTTCATACTTCTACATTCTTTCACGATACGTGAGCATGCTCCTTAGAGTCTAGGTTCTTCTTGTGACATCATATCGTTCATCGAAGATAAAATTTTGAGTTTGGAAATAATGTTTCATTTGAAAATTTGGAAGTAAAGTTTCAAAATGACAATCATAGTCAACTCATACATGTATATCAATATTTGAATTCATCCATTCCATGTTGATCATTCAACTTGTACCACCATATACTTTCATCTCAAACTTGAGTACTCGCATCAATACTTATGGATTTCAAATCAAAGTTTTTGAAAACTTTCTTGCCCAACTTTCATTTCATCATCAAAACTCCATAATATCATAACCTTTCTTCCAAGAATAAATTTTCCATTTTGTTTCAAAACTCTTCATTTCACTCTTTATTTGAGTTTGAGAAATCGATCCACCTTTTTCGGTTGAGCTCGATGTGATGGAGTGTTGAGAGAGTCGATGATTTCTAGAAGTCGGTGACTCGATCTAGACTTAGATTTTAAAAGAATTTGGGTTTTCAAAGAGCAACAGTGCTCTGATACCACTCTGTCACGTCCCCACTCCGGATAACCCGGACTGGAGGGTGACTAATACTAGGAATAGTATTTTAGGGCAAAAAGGCTAAGATAAAGATACATATCAATTGTAAACTAGCATGCTTGATCATAATATAAGGTGCCAACACATCAATCCAGGTGGGATAAGCCATCAGACCCAAAGACTAACAATGGTCCGACGGACCTCCACAAAATATGTCATAATATCCTCCAACAGATCCCAAAAGAATATGATGATCTGAAGGACTACATTAATTCACAACAGTAAACATAAAGTAAATAAGTTCAGAGTTTAGCAGTGGAAAGTGTGTGAATACATATATGAAGATATGTATTCAAGGTGAAACCACAAATTCTTAATAAAGACGGTCAAAGACACTGGACTCCTCAACACCTCCTCCATCACCATCATCAGAGCTCAACCTGCACATTTAAAAACAAATATGCAGGGCTAAGTACAAATAATGCACTCAGTGGATTCATGCCGAAAACATTTGATAATTTAATTCTTACCGCCAATATCATGGTAAGTCACAAGGGTTTTAGTTGAAATGCCTTGTGCTTACTAAAACATTTTCAGTTCGTAAACATCGCTCGGCCGAGCATTTTCTTGGTGTGTATGATCCATATCCCATAGTCACATCTCATTACAATATCAAAGTTCAAACGTCGTGAAGGAGGCCTCCCTCAACGACGCCGTAACCGGCCGTTACCCATACAGCACACAGTCACGTTCAGGTGTACACGTTAGCCCTAGCCAGGCATCATCCTCCGGCATAGGACCCGATATCGATTTCATAAAAAGGTTGGGCGCTACCCAACAAAATTAATAACATTTCATATCATGTTATTCCATCCTTCACACCATTTATTTCAGATAGGATCCATACACAAAATAGAAACATTTTGGCAGGTAATAGTATAAACAGTTTATCAACAGTTGAAAATAAGCGTAATAAATAAATTCATTTGGGAATAAGAAAGCTCGTATTTTGATTTTGGAAAAGAAGCCCCACCTGGACTATGATTCGTCTTAACAAGAGTCCTAGGTTTGAATTCCTCGTCAGTGTCCGGTCGTCGCGTTCGCGTCCACACCTTTACGAAAAAGCGAGGTTTTAGTACGTCGCTCAAGTTTCTCAAGACTTTCAAAGTCTAAGATAAACTTCGATATTCAATATCGATGTAAACTGAATTCCTCAATGAATTCAATACGCTTTCAAATACGTATTTCAATTGAATTGTTCTCGTTTTTTGAGACACGTTCAACTATTTCGGTTTAACCTCTCCGGTTTAAGCGCTTGGCGTATTCATCGTTTCTCGATAAAAGGATTTCATTTGTGAAATCTTTTCTTACTAATGATGTATCATACTCAATTAGTGCGTCTTACGCAGATTAGCGTATTTATCGCGACGATATAAGCTGCACGTTTGACCTTAAAAGTCAACGAAGTCAACAAAGGTCAACAAAGTCAACAATTTTGACTTTCAAATAGTAATTTCTTACTATTTCATTTTGTAAATTGAATTTCAATCAATTTCATTTTGCAAAGTCCATTCTCTTGATTTTAAACAAATCATTGGACTTTGTAATACTTTTCGCAAATATTAATCCTTTTGATATTTAAAACGTATATTTTTGTTTAATAATGTTATTAAATAAAACATTTGTCTCAAACATAGTAATCTATGTTTATAAAATTTTATAAAATCCGAATATATCTAAAATAATTATTAGACATATAATTTATTATTAAACTGAATTTAAAAGGATTTAAAAATCCTTATAATTGTTAATAAACTTACGGTAATTTTGAATAATTACCAAATGATTTTTGAAAAATTTCCTAAACCAATATAGTGTATTATTATACACTATGGTCCAGAATAAGAATTAATATTATCCATATGGTATTTGTTTGTCATTTATTAATATATATGTGTATATATATATGCCACGGTAATTCCATTAATTATGGAATAATTGTCCAATAATTCCCAAAATTGATATACACTTAGAACAATGTCCAACATTAATATATATATAATATTTATAACCTATAGTCCATCATAAACAATTATTCACCATGGAATTAATCCAATTGCTCACGGTATTATCTAAACAAATACCAAACAATTATCAAACCATTTTTAAAATTCTAATTAAATTATATCATGATCAAACATTATATTATAACATTGTAACATCATAATATCAACCAAAACCATTTGAAATCATCACCATATGGAGCCTTAGCTCTCGGTTTTTTATTTTCAATAGGTAATTGGTTTTCAAAAATTCCAACAATTATATACTATGCTTATATACTATAGTACAACAATATAATATCATTCATTCATCAAAAACCAATTGAATCATCACCTTTGAAGAGCAATAGCTCACGGCTTATTTGATTTTTAATTGGTATTTGATTTCCAAAAATTCTAACAATTATACACTATGTTTATACATTATAATATAACCTTATAACATAATAACATTCATCAAAACAAAATTAAATCATCACCTCAAGGAGCTTAAAGCTCACGGTTTTTTTGATATAATTGGCATTTGATTTTCAAAAATTCCAACAAAATTATACAACACACAATCAATATACTAGATCAATAATATACCATTGCATGATCAAAATAAAAATCATACACCAAGGTATCAAACTATAAAGCTCACGGTATTTATGAAATTTTATGCATTTGATTTTCAAAAATTCTAATAAATTCATAGAACTTATAATCAAGGTCCTAGAGCATTAATATGTCATTGCATGCTTAAAATAAAAATTATACACTAAGGTACATACATATGTGCTCTCGGTATTAATAGAAATAAAAGCTAGGGTTTTTCAAAAATTCTAATTAAATTCCTATGAACTCTAAACACATCATAGAACAATAATCCATCCTTAAAAATATATTACAACATTCGGTTCTCATATGAACATTTTATATATTTTTCAAAAATTATTTTCAAATATGCTCAAGGTTCGAAAATCATATATATAGGCTAGATCCATTCATAAATTTAACAAGCAAGGTCATATGATCATCTAAGCATACATCTCTATTTTTAAAATAAAATCATCAAGCATTGCATATACTTCAATAGATCATCCATAAGAACATTTAAAATACATACATATATATATACATGTTGAAAATCTTGAACAACAAAAGGGTAAAATCGAAGCCTTGGTCTCATGTTTACCTTTGATATAGAATGGATTCACAAGAACTATATCTAGGTATCAAAGTTGGGTGAAGGAATGGAGAAGAAAGGAGGAGAAAATTTAAAAATGGGAGGGAGGTCTCGGTTTTTGTGAGAAATGGAGAGGGAATGGGAGTGTTTTTGGGTTCTAAAAGTGTTGAGTGAGAGAGTATAATGGAAGTTGGGTGAAGAGGAAGAGTCTCACCTATTATACCTCTCTCTCTCTCTCGATTTTTGCCTCCAAAAATGAATAAAAATCTGCAGCCAACTTGTTTAGTAGGAGGTGATCATTAGCTAGGAAAAAGGGGCTTCATGCATTGGGCAATAAAAAGGTGAATCCCATGCTTATGGAGAGAGAGATGGTCGACGGTTTCTAGGGTCCAAAAGGGTGGGATTTTATTTTTATTGATCCTTAATACAACATATTAATCATAGTATAGGTCATAGATATATAATACAAGTCATAAAAATAATTAAATCATCACTTAGTGCATATATACGAAATATCGAGAAAATAGGTATAAAAATTATAAATCACACCTATTATTGATACTCATGTCAAATTCGATCTAAATATACTCATATATACCATAATATATGATTTAGATAATAAATAATAGCATAGGATAAAATAATGGTATCATTTTATGTGAAAAACCCTAGTTTAAATAAATTAGGGTTTTCGAAATTCATATATCAAAATAATCGAGTTCTAATGGTTCAAAATTGATTTTAATGCTTAGTAATACAGTAATTATATAAAATAATAATAGGAAATTAATTATAATAATTTCTGAGCATTAAACTCATTTTTCAAAACGTCTCAGGCGTTGGCGTTAACGTCTCAAAACGTTCAAAATCGACTCATCTCAAAATGGTCGTAGTAAATTCATACTTAATTTATAAATAATATTCCATTATCATAGGAATTAATATGGAGATTGACTCCAAGCTTCTCGCTCGAAATTTCCATAAAATCTAGGGCGTTCGATCTGTGATCGACGTTAAAATATATTAATGAATCATTTCATAATATTTTAATTCCTTAATTCACAATCCTTAGTGAATATAAAAGGAATTCGTTATTACGATCTGAATCGAAATCAATATTCGATGTAAATGCGAAATAATATCGGTAAAACCCAATTCACGGGTTTAAAATACCGTAACTAGGCGTTGCCTTTAAAACATACAAAATGCGGATTAGCGGTATGCCTGTTACTAATTACGGGATTAACAACAGAACAAAGACTTAATTATGGGCGTGAGGTATATAATAGACAAATTCTCGAAACTTTATATCATTTGGTGTGACACATATATAAATACATCTGGCTGGATCATTTAGACTCTTGACTAAAGGGTTAGACTCGAAACATAACCTATATAACTGCGGCGGAAAGACGTGTGATTACACATATGACGATATGTAATCAAGGCTATACTTATCAACGATAGAAGACTCCAACTGCTCAACACTGCTCCATCCCATCCATCAGCTCAACCTGCACATTTAAAACAAACATGCGGTGAGTACAAATAATGCACTTGATGGACTCATTGCGAAAACATTTTCTTTAAATTACACGCCCATAAGTAAGACCTGAGGGTTTTATTGAAAATGCCTTGTGTTTACTAAAACATTTTCTCATTTCTCAAAACATCGCCTGCAGGCATTTTCTGGTATGTATGATCCGTATCATCTGTATTACTTTCTCATAACTCTGTTCACGCTGTAGAGGTAGGCCTCCCTCTACAGACGCTGTGACCGGCCGAAGATGTTGCTAACGGCTCACAGTCACCTATGGTGTACACGTTAATCCAGGCTAGGAATTCTGCATCTAGCACAGGATCCGATATCGATTTTCTATAAAGTTGGGAGCGACCCAACAACTGATAACTTTCATGGTTCGCTAACCATCTCATGATAGGATCCATACATAAAACATAAATACTTTGGGCATGTAATAACAGTTCATAATTATTTCTCAACTGAAAGCTTGTAAATAAATACTTTTTGAAGAAAGCGTCGTAAATAAAAGGGTTTTTGAGTAAAGCCCACCTGGTACGTAGCTTTTTCAATAACGTTCCTTTCTAAGTCGAAAGCTCAAGTCCACGTCCCACCTTAACGTAAGAACTATTTTAGTACGTTGATCACGTTCGAGAGAGACTAACATAGTCTATAACGATCTACGCGTCAAATAAGGCTAACGCCGGACTTATTTTGTCGTTTCCTAATCAATTAATGTCGATTATGAATTTTCTCAATTTATAAGAGATATTCTACCTTTTTAATATATACTGTACGTTTTAATGTACTTACGTAACGTAAGTCACATTTTTACTAAACGTACTACGTCACATAGATCACGTATTATCGAATTACGTGCCCTTTGACCTTGGTCAACGTTTTTGGTCAACAATTTTGACCAAGTCAACATTTAGTCAACAATTTTGACTTTAGTCAACTCAAAGTCAACATTTTGACTTTTTCAATTTCTTATGAAATTTTCGATTTTAATGTACAATTCTTGTTCCAAAAATTCCTATAAAATCATATTATGTCTAAAACATCATTTTAGATCATATTATGTAATTACTTTGGTCAAATAAAATCATATACCTTAGAATTATCTATATGGTTTTAGTTTTCATAATTCACTAAGTAAACCATTTTTTAAAAATTCCAATAAATTCACATAACACTTAATCATCCTTAACTATGCTTACTATAACATAATTGTTATTTATTATGAACTATTGAATTTTATTTACCTAAGTCATATTTTGAAACTTTGACTTAGGTCAATTAATTTTATAAATTTGATAAATTCACACAACCATATATTATGAATCTACGTCATCAATATGACATGATAGCATTTAAATATGGATTATATCACAACCTACTATCACATATTATAAATTTCGAAAGTCTTGGACTTAGGTACTAAAGTTCTCCAAAAATTCTATATAAATTCATATAAGCTTGTTTAATACCCTAGATTATTATTCCATGCTCAAATTAACAATTAAAAATCAAAATCATCAACATATGACCTTCCTATATTTTCGGTCCAAATTTTAAATTTAATAGCATGCTTAATTTCATGATATAATTATACTATATGCTTAATAACATCATATAAACACAATATCTAAACATATTAGCATAAGTTATGTAATTTTCGAAAATCATAAGAACATACTAAGCTTATAACATAAATTCTAACGTATATACAAAGCTTGTAAGAAATCTAACCTTTTAATCGGATTAGAAACGATCGGCGAACGTTTCTTTGTTCTAAGCTCGGGTTTGAAAGGATTGGAGAACACTCTCTTTTCTCTTATGATTTTGAAATCTTGGTGTAGTATGAAGAAATGAGAGCCTTCTTTGGGTATTTATAGACTTAGGTTAATTATTTTATTATTATTTTATGAAAATATCTAAGCACACTTGTTGCAACCTTATCTCTAACCTTATCAAGAATCTTATCAAGAACCTTATCATATCTTATCTTTTATTTGGTGCATTGAATTATTCATACACTTGTATCACACTTGTCTTAAAATAATTAATTCACAATTTTATAATATTTATCTAGCAATTTTCGGCCAATAGGGAAGCAAGGCTTAGGTTACTTGATCAAATTGTATACTACTACTACTTTACACCTCATAATATGATAAGATCATATCTTATCTTTTTCATTAATTGTAGTAAGATTTTTGTTCACAAAATCTTATAAAAATGTGCAATTTTCGTCCCTATGTACAAGTGTGCCTCCACTTGTGCCACTTGGTATAATACTATATATTATCCTTAATAATATCATTTTAATATAATAATTATGATACATCATTAATTGGATAAGAATTAAATTAAATATCATGCTTAGAAAACCCTAGTTTTCGCCAATCACCATATAGATGTCACCCAACTTGTGCAACTTGTAATACACCTCATTTTATCCTTAATGATGTCATAATAATATAATAATTATCATATATCATTAATTGAATAAGAATAAAAATCAATTTGTACTTAGAAAACCCTAATTTTCGAAAATCACTAAGTTGTTCCCAAACATTTTATTTCTTTGTATAAAATAGCTATTACATATTTATGTGACATATTATATGTCTTAGATAATAAATTTAATCATAGAAAAGTATTAAAAATAATTTAGATTCACAAAACCCTAATTATTGGGGCTTTAAATTCTAAAATTTTCTAGCTTTATTTTGATGATAAATAATGCTCTTATATCATAAAATAATCATAGGAATTTGTATTTTATAATTCCATGATTGTTTGGCTGAGTTATCGACTCATCTCTAAAAACCGACGTTTGAAACGTCTCAAAATTCTCATAGGCGAATTATCTCTATAACGTTCAAAATAAAGTTTGTTACAACTTTATTTATTCCTATAATAATAGGAATTTCAAAATTAAGCTTAACAACTTAATAATACTGTAAGACGTAACTGTCGAATTTATCCGATGTTAGAATATTACGTTCAAGGAATATTGGAAATTATATTCCTTAATTCACTAAGCGTCAGTGAATATCACACAGAAATTATCCAATTATGCTTGGTCAAAGTCAAGCATTGACTAATTAAGATTTTAATTATCGAGGCTAAAACCCTAATTACGATTTATATTATCGTAATTAAGCGTTTAAATCTGCGGGATATTACATTCTACCCCCCTTAAAAAAAATTTCGTCCTCGAAATTTGCATACCGTAAGAGTACGGGTATCTTTGCACTATAACGATCTCAAGTTTCCACGTAACTTTCTTTTTGTCCATGGTCTCTCCATTGGACTTTTACCAATGGTATAAGCTTATTCCTTAATCGATGAATTTGGCGATTAAACAATCGCAGATTCTTTCTCACAACTTATATCTCGATTTGAGAACAATGTCATCATGATGATCATGTTTTAGACCATAACGTATTTTCTCTAATGGTAACTCGTGGAAAACATTCTGTATACTTTCCAAGCTTGGTGGAAATGTCAACCTATAGGCTATCAGGCCTTATCATTTCTAGGATCTCACAGGGTCCTATAAAACGAAATCTCAACTTCCTTTTTCTCCAACATTGGAATTCTTTCAATGGAGAACTTTAATACACTTATTCTCTGCATTCAAGATGCAGCTCATGTCTACGCATATCAGCGTAAGAATTTCGTCTATTATGAATCTTTTCTTTCGTTGCCTAATTCGGCAAACATCTTAATCATTTCTTTCGCAGAATCGGCTTTAAAACTTTCCTCTTATTTTCTTTATCTTAATAGAGAAATGATCGATACTTTCTTTTATACTATGCCTCACATGGGCCATGCTGCTCGACAGTTATTGTCGTAGGTAAACTTAATAAGTGGAAAAATACATTTCCAAGTTGTACGCTAATTCTTTCTCTTTTAAGCCAATTCATATTCTAAAGATAACCTCAAAATCTTTATACGATGCGAGATGTATGATTTTCTTAGTAAACTACCGGGCTAACTTATCAGACCCAGAAGTAGCCTAGATAGGCATGAACTGAACCTTTTTGGTAAGTCGATATATTACTATTCATATAGTAGTGTTAACTTTTGACTTTGGAAATCTTATCTCAAATCCATTGTTACGTCATCCCATAGGATCGTTGATACTATGCCTTCATTTACAGGCAATTGAGACGATGTTCGACAATTTCTATCTTCATTCTCTTAAACTCTTTAATGAGTTTTTCTTTTATACATGGATTTATCATTACTTAGACTGAATTTTTCAACATAGGACATCAGTCACTATATTAACTTTTCATAGGTGATAATTTATATCACATTCGTAATTTCTTACTAATTCGAGCCATGTCTCTTGCTTGAAGAAATATCTTAAATTTTTATGATCTATGATGATCTCACACCTCACTTTATAGAGGTGATGTTCTCAAAATCTTAATTCGTTTTACTATTGCGTTATCAGCCTTGCGATCTTAGAGAGTCTTCAATAAATTTTCGGTTGCAGCCAGCGAATCCTATGAGACCTTTGCTCTCGTTTGGGTCGTTGATTGTTTCGAACCTTTTTGACTTTTGCCGGATCCACATGGATTCCTCCTGAAGACACAATGTGTCTAAGGAATGTTACCTCTTGAGACCGAATTCACCTTAGATAAACTTGGTAAAAATCTATTCGAATCTCAATGTCAGCAAGATAGTTTCTCATGAGTTCTTCATACTCTTTTCTTACCCTTCGAATAGATGGGAATATCGTCCATGATGACTAAAATAATTGTCTAAGTGTGCGTAGAACAATAGATGAGGTTCCTGAACCTGGCTGGCGCATTAGTTGATCCGAATGGCATGACTATAAACTTATAGTAGCCATCTCTTGTTTGGAAAGCCATTTTGGGTACATTGTCAGTTTGTACCTTGAGTTGATTATAGTCCAATCGAGATCGATTCTCAGGACTACTCTTACACCTTTTCCTTTGACCGAATACTCATTTATCCTTGGTAATGGATTATTAACTCTCGATAATCTATATACTTTCTTAATGGGCTATCTTTCTTTTTTTGACAAGCAAGTCGGGTGTTTCTTAAGGTGATACACTAGGTTCGATGAAACTTAGATTTTATAGCTTTCAAACGTGAGTCTTTATCTTTTCACTTTCCTTGAATCCATTTGATAAAGGTACTTTTAACTTGGTTTAATAATGGTTCCAACTTGATGGAAAAATTCTAGCTGCTTATCAGGGGTAGTCTTTGCTAAGTTGTCAGGGTATCTCTAGAAATTCTCGAAAAATTTTCACATCCTCTACCTTCATTTCCGCTATCCATCCTTTGCTTAGATAAACAGGGAAGGCTTGACATCTCTCTTTGTTTAATAATTCCCTTATTTGTAGTGTGGGTACGGTTGGAATTTTCTTTCCCCATGTGGATTCCATAGAAATTCGCAACTTCTTATCCGGAGAAATGGAACGAAATTTCCTTTTCACCTTTCTGAGATTGTGGAATGGTTTTCGACTAATCAATTCTTTCTTAGGATTATCTCTAGGTCTCATATAGGTACTTTGTTCAAGTTCTTTACCAAAGTTTTAGGTGATTCTTAGTTCAATTCGAGTAAATACGTATGGCGACCATGATCCTTCTTTTAAGTGGAGAGATTCTCATTCTTTGATTTGCTTATTCTGATTTGAGCTCTAACGTATCCACGCATGCTCTTACTATTCTTGTAATAATGAAATGTGAAGCACATGTCTTCGAACCAAAGTATCTTAGGTATACTGAGAAGTTTTCTCATACCTACAATTCTTTCCTGGTTTTTGTTCATTCTGTCATTATCATACTTTCTTAACCAGTATGAATGATTCAGCTTCCTTCTTCCTCTTTATCGTTCCTTAGAATATATCTTCCATATATTCTTTCTTTTACAATTCTTTCAAGAAGAATCCCTATATTAGCATTTATTATGTTATCATGCGTAATATCCTTTTTGGATATACGTCATTTCTCTTAATCTCCATTGGTTTGACTAAGTGGTTTCGCATAAGTTAAAATCCCTTGTTTGCTGAGAAAGTATCATACTTTTGCCTTGACGTCATATATCTTTACTATTTTCTCGACTTTCTATGTTTACTTCCTTTCAATGCTAAGGTACCCAATATTTCACCTTATGGGTCATCTCATAATTACGAGGAAACTCTTTTCAATTAGATTCATCTTAAGGTCCTTCCTTGTGAATTCTTTCCTTTATTCGCTTGAGCATATTCCCTTCGCAAATTTCTTTAAAAGTTATCTCACTTGATTAATTACTAAATCACGCATAAGGTAAGCGTTTTGTCTCTATAAACTTAGGGTACGATGGTTTCATCTCAAATATCAAATCTACTTCTTGATCCACTTCTTTCCTTCCAAGGAATTACTTTGCTTATCGTAATCAAACTGTGTGCAAAACTTATCTCATGTTCCGGGCTATCTTATAATTGTATAGCTGGTAATTTCCTCAGCTATTCTTATTTTCTTGCCCTTTTCTTGAATATGATATCCGAAAGTTATATTACTTTCGTTATATTTTGATTCTCACTTTTTGGATTAAGATTGTCATCATTCTAATCTATACGGGTAAGGTAGTACGTTTGTACATCATAACTTATATTCCAAGTACCAATGTCCTATTGCCAAATCTCAACTTTGGGGTATCTCTCTCATTCTTGGTTCAAATCTAGGAATAGCCTAGCTATTCACATATCTCATTATTGATCCGTTGATCATACTATCTTTGGTTTAACCAAAGCCTCAAATTCTTGGAATTAGATCCGCTCAAGCATAATCCTATTGATTTAGGGATAACAAGAGGCTTATTAATGGAGATGCTTCCATTCCTTGTATATTCATAAAATGAGTTTCATTTACCTCCATACTTTAAACATGTCCAACCTACTAACGAGGTCTTAAGGACAAACAACTATCTTAAAAGATAAGTTGTATTCTTTCTCGCTATGACGTAGATAGGAGGGGTTTATATCTCAAGGATATCATATACTTTTCTTTACTCTATTCCAGCACTAAATGCTAAAGAGTATCTCGTTCATAACTTAGTTATCATATACTCACATGGAGATACAACTTTACTGTTTATCAATATTGGGAAAGCCCATTAAGGGTTAATCCATCTATGTGTATCATAAAAATATATCTCGTCTCATCGAGAACTTCTTTACATCATCTCTTGATGTCTATCTCTTTATTGATCTGAAACTTTTAATTGACATGATACGTCAACCTATGTCAAACTTATTGGTTTCATAGATCGAAGAAAATTTCATCATAACAACTTTCAAGAGGTATGGTTTCACCATTTAAGATGACAACTTTGAAGGTTTGAATCAACATGTTCTCTGAACTAAATAATTGGGAGATAGGGTCCGAAGACCAGAATAACGAGTACTGAGATTTCTTTGGTCATATGGGGTGGCCAGGCCCGTCACAAATACTTTCTCAGTCACATGAAGGTTTGGTTTCAAAGAACACTGTATAAAATTTTGGTTTTGTAAACTTTTTTCCAAGAAAATGAGAAACGCAGGTGGTTTCTTAATTGAAACTAGGTCATAGAGTTAAACTCGATGACAGAAATTGAGTAGAACTTGAAACTTTATACAGCTCATAATAGGTCATCTACAAAAGTTCTCATGTATGTCATATCTCTTCTTGTACTACTGGGAATCTTATTTTCTAACAACATTCTAATATTCTTGCTATACTGTAAGGTTTTCGTTTCATGGACATCATAGGACTAGTCTTTGACTGATTCTCACGAATTCTGAAGGAGGAATCAAGGATTTGGGTCTTCATAAGAAATATAGTACCCTGTGATAGAGAGTGCGTGGCGAAAACCGTCAGAATCGAATTTAAACGAGGAGAACGAGCTAATGTCAAAACAATGCGCAAGACAGTTTTGCTGGCGCCGAAATCAGGCAGCCAAGGTTGAACTGAATTGCTAAGATCTAAATTAAAGAGGTCGACGCTAAGTCGAAGCTGGCAAGGTCAAAGTTGAAGTCGAGCATATAAATGCCGTCGTGGTTCACTTGATACTTCTTTCTTTTCGTTTTGAAAACTTGTAATGTTTTCATTGATCTTTGTTCTCGTTCTCATGTCGGTACTTACTTTCGTACTCGCAAAGAACTAAAGTTCTCAGATTCTTACTTCTATGTTCTCGCGATAGTGATCATGCTTCTTATCATGTCTATGTTCTTTTGGGATATCATACCCATCAGTGAAATAACTTTGAACTTTGAAATAAACATTTCAAAACTGTAATATAACTCATGCCTTCTTTGAATTTCAAGAATTCAACATATAACACTTTTGACATATCAATGTCAACACTTTCTCATATAACATTATCATAACATAATCATATGTTGGTAGCGAATCAACATCTTTCAATATCATCATAACATCAAAATATATTGGTAATGCACCAATAACAATTTAATCTCGTCATAACAATATCATACGTTGGTAGCGAACCAACAACTTTCAATATCATCATATCAGATCAATCCTAGCCAGGTATAATCCTTCCGGCTTAGGATCCAATATCAATTTCTCATAAAACTTCATTGCAATGTTTGCAATTACTTTCACTTTCAATAGTTCTGATATCTTTCATCTCTTTGGAAATATCATTTTCCATGTTCAAACTTCTCATTTCTAAACTTTGAGAAAGGGGCATGTACTTTCAAACTTTTTCATTTCCAAAACTGAGAAAATCATTTACTCAACGCTTTATCAAATTCTTTAAGTCTTCCATGAATATGTAGTCCCATACCTACATATTCGTGGAATCACTGAACTTTCTTGAATATGCAGTCCCATACCTGCATATTCTTAGAATCTCTCCTAATTCTAGCTTTTATTTTCTTGAAAAATCATTTCATTTTAATAACTTTCACCTTCAACTTCTCATTTTTATTCTCAAAACTTTAAGAAAATCATTTACCTCTTTTCCCGGTTGAGCTTGATGTGATGGAGTGTTGAGCATAGTCGGCTGATTTCTAGAAGTCTAGTGACTCAATCTAGACTTAACTTTTGAAAGAAATTTTGGGTTTAAGGAACGACCGCTCGATACCAAGCGTAATGACCGCCTTTCCAAAGTACGGATTAGCAGAAACTGTTACTAATTACGGGGATTAACAACAGGAACAAAGACTTAATTATGGAACTGTGAGGTATATAATAGACAAATTCTCAGAAACTTCATATCATTTGGTGTGACACATATATATATACATCTGGCTGGATCATTTAGACTCTTGACTAAAGGGTTCAACTCGAAACATAACCTATATAACTGCAATGGAAGGCGTGTGATTACACATATGACGATATGTAATCAAGGCTATACTTATCAACGATAGAAGACTCCAAGCGCTCAACACCGCTCCATCCATCCATCGACTCAACTCGCACATTTAAAACAAACATGCAGGGCTGAGTACAAATAATGCACCCAGTGGACTCATTGCCAAAAACATTTTCTTTAAATTACACTGCCCATAAGTAAGACACAAGGGTTTTTATTGAAAATGCCTTGTGTTTACTAAAACATTTTCTCATTTCTCAAAACATCGCCTGCAGGCATTTTCTGGTATGTATGATCCGTATCATCTGTATTACTTTCTCATAACTCTATTCACGCTGTAGAGGTAGGCCTCTCCTCTACGACGCCGCGACCGTCGAAGATGTTGCTAACGGCTCACGATACCTATGGTGTACACGTTAATCCGTGCTAGGAATTACGCATCTAGCACGGGATCCGATATCGATTTTCTATAAAGTTGGGGCGACCCAACAAGCGATAACTTTCATGGTTCGCTAACCATCTCATGATAGGATCCATACATAAAACATAAATACTTTGGGCATGTAATAACGATTCATAATTATTTCTCAACCGAAAGCTTGTAAATAAATACTTTTCAAGAAAGCGTCGTAAATAAAAGGGTTTTGAGTAAAGCCCACTGTGCGTAGCTTTTTGATAACGTTCCTTTCTAAGTCGAAAGCTCGAGTCCACGCCCCACCTTAACGTAAGAACTATTTTATACGTTGATCACGTTCGAGAGAGACTAACATAGTCTATAACGATCTACGCGTCAAATAAGGCTAACTTGGGACTTATTTTGTCGTTTCCTAATCGATTAATGTCGATTATGAATTTTCTCAATTTATAAGAGATATTCTACCTTTTAATATATATCATGCGTTTTAATGTACTTACGTAACGTAAGTCACATTTTTACTAAACGTACTACGTCACATAGATCACGTATTATCGAATTACGTGCCCTTTGACCTTGGTCAACGTTTTTGGTCAACAATTTTGACCAAGTCAACATTTAGTCAACAATTTTGACTTTAGTCAACTCAAAGTCAACATTTTGACTTTTTCAATTTCTTATGAAATTTTCGATTTTAATGTACAATTCTTGTTCCAAAAATTCCTATAAAATCATATTATGTCTAAAACATCATTTTAGATCATATTATGTAATTACTTTGGTCAAATAAAATCATATACCTTAGAATTATACTATATGGTTTTTAGTTTTCATAATTCACTAAGTAAACCATTTTTAAAAATTCCAATAAATTCACATAACACTTAATCATCCTTAACTATGCTTACTATAACATAATTGTTATTTATTATGAACTATTGAATTTTATTTACCTAAGTCATATTTTGAAACTTTGACTTAGGTCAATTAATTTTATAAATTTGATAAATTCACACAACCATATATTATGAATCTACGTCATCAATATGACATGATAGCATTTAAATATGGATTATATCACAACCTACTATCACATATTATAAATTTGAAAGTCTTGGACTTAGGTACTAAAGTTCTCCAAAATTCTATATAAATTCATATAAACTTGTTTAATACCCTAGATTATTATTCCATGCTCAAATTAACAATTAAAATCAAAATCATCAACATATGACCTTCCTATATTTTCGGTCCAAATTTTAAATTTAATAGCATGCTTAATTTCATGATATAATTATACTATATGCTTAATAACATCATATAAACACAATATCTAAACATATTAGCATAAGTTATGTAATTTTCGAAAATCATAAGAACATACTAAGCTTATAACATAAATTCTAACGTATATACAAAGCTTGTAAGAAATCTAACCTTTTAATCGGATTAGAAACGATCGGCGAACGTTTCTTTGTTCTAAGCTCGGGTTTGAAAGGATTGGAGAACACTCTCTCTTTTCTCTCTTATGATTTTCGAAATCTTGGTGTAGTATGAAGAAATGAGAGCCTTCTTTGGGTATTTATAGACTTAGGTTAATTATTTTATTATTATTTTATGAAAATATCTAAGCACACTTGTTGCAACCTTATCTCTAACCTTATCAAGAATCTTATCAAGAACCTTATCATATCTTATCTTTTATTTGGTGCATTGAATTATTCATACACTTGTATCACACTTGTCTTAAAATAATTAATTCACAATTTTATAATATTTATCTAGCAATTTTCGCCAATAGGAAGCAAGGCTTAGGTTACTTGATCAAATTGTATACTACTACTACTTTACACTCATAATATGATAAGATCATATCTTATCTTTTCATTAATTGTAGTAAGATTTTGTTCACAAAATCTTATAAAATGTGCAATTTTAGTCCCTATGTACAAGTGTGCCTCCACTTGTGCCACTTGGTATAATACTATATATTATCCTTAATAATATCATTTTAATATAATAATTATGATACATCATTAATTGGATAAGAATTAAATTAAATATCATGCTTAGAAAACCCTAGTTTTCGCCAATCACCATATAGATGTCACCCAACTTGTGCAACTTGTAATACACCTCATTTTATCCTTAATGATGTCATAATAATATAATAATTATCATATATCATTAATTGAATAAGAATAAAATCAATTTGTACTTAGAAAACCCTAATTTTCGAAAATCACTAAGTTGTTCCCAAACATTTTATTTCTTTGTATAAAATAGCTATTACATATTTATGTGACATATTATATGTCTTAGATAATAAATTTAATCATAGAAAAGTATTAAAAATAATTTAGATTCACAAACCCTAATTATTGGGGCTTTAAATTCTAAAATTTTCTAGCTTTATTTTGATGATAAATAATGCTCTTATATCATAAAATAATCATAGGAATTTGTATTTTATAATTCCATGATTGTTTGGTGAGTTATCGACTATCTCTAAAACCGAGCGTTTGAAACGTCTCAAAATTCTCATAGGTGAATTATCTCTATAACGTTCAAAATAAAGTTTGTTACAACTTTATTTATTCCTATAATAATAGAATTTCAAAATTAAGCTTAACAACTTAATAATCTTGTAAGGCGAATCGTCGAATTTATCCGATGTTAGAATATTACGTTCGAGGAATATTGGAAATTATATTCCTTAATTCACTAAGCGTCAGTGAATATCACACAGAAATTATCCAATTATGCTTGGTCAAAGTCAAGCATTGACTAATTAAGATTTTAATTATCGAGGCTAAAACCCTATTATTACGATTTATATTATCGTAATTAAGCGGATTAATTGTGCACCACGAGCTCGCTCGAAAACTACGTTTTGCATAAATAGGGATAAATTATTTTACTTTTAAAACCTCCCTATGATATGTGGTTTAGCATGCACTTTCCTCAACTGCTTATGAATTGTTCTTTATTAAAATGAGGTACTCGATCCCACTGAGTACGCTAGTACTCATCCCAAAATCTTTTCAAATATTTTTAGGTCGATGAGCTAGCATGGCAGAGTATGTTATGCTTTTGGAAAATCTACCATCCACTATATTCATGAGACGGTGGACCTGGGCACTAACTGCGCCAAGTGTCTGCTTTTTGCCTTCGAGCTGCATAGCCAAAAACGCATAGGCCCCCTTCTCTGGGATGTCATTTGCATCACCCTGATTTTATGTCAAGATTTTGAATATTTTTCTTTTCATTTGAGTTAATTTCCTTTTAACCTTTCTACTTGCTAGAAGTGTTGTTTGTAACTGATTTATGTTACAATATTTCTATCTATATATATATATATATATGACTACATAGGAGCGACTTTCATCCTTTTTCTTTTCTTTTCTACTTTTAAATTTTAACCCCTGATATCCCTCTGTCCCAAGCAGACTTGTCGGTGGGATATTACAGTGGCCGAATATGATAGGGAATTTTGCACCCTATCTCGTTATGCTCCGTACAAGATAGAAATAGACGAGAAAATGGCTGAACTGTTCCGCTCAGGTTTACGTCAAGAAATAAGAATCATTTTGGCAAGTCAACCTGCCCTATCATATGCTGAAACATTGAACAGGGCTTTAGACATGGAATTAAAGATGCAGGCAGAAAAGATGGCCCCTGAACCAAATCCAACTCCATCTCAAAGCCAAACCCCACAAAAGCTGATGCCCCACAATTAACGTTTTAAAGGAAAGAGAAGATGGGAGACAAGAGACTTCCCAAATAAGAAACCCTGGCAAAGATCAAACCAACCTGTTTCAAGTTCCTTCCGACTACCCTTCCAAAATCAACCATCACTAATCGCAAATCCTCCCAAAATACCTTTGTGCCCAAAATGTAATAAAGCTCATACCGGAATATGTAGATGGGGTACCAATAGTTGTTACAATTGTGGCTAAATAGGTCATTATGCTAACAACTACCCAACCAGACAAAGACTACCGGAAAGTGGAAGAAAGTCAACCTCTACTAAACAAATGCCACAAATGAAGGCTATAGGTGGTTGTTTTCAACAGCAAGCCCGATCGACATCGGTACCACAATATCAGATGATTTTACCACCTCAGCCTCAACCAACTCAACCTCAATATCAGAGGGCATTCGCCTTAAACTCAAGGCGACAGGAGCAGAATGCTGAAAATCTAGCAGGTATGGGAACATTAAACGGCATACCTATTGTAATTCTCTTTGATACGGAGCTTAGATTCTTTTATTTCTACGACATGTGTAGATGTTTTTAAGCTGAACATAGAGCGAAGTAACCAAGATTTGAAAGTAATGACTCCTTTAGGTAAATCTACAGTAATTTCCCACATATGTTCCGACTTAGAATTTGAGTTGGGAACTCTCAAATTGAAAGCGAGATCTTTACAAGTAATATCAATGTGGGATGTAGATATTATCTTAGGAATGGATTGGTTAACAAAAAATCATGCCGTAATTCGATGCGAACGACGAGAAATTTCGTTCCATCCTCCAGGAAAAGAACCTACCTGTTTTTATGGTGTGGAGATGAAAGAAAAAAGAATTCCCATAATCTCAGTGTTGAGTGCTAAGAAACTGATGAGGAATAAGGAAACTCGCGCCTACTTAGTATATTTGAATCTTGATGATAAGAAGAAGGAAAGAAGAATTGAGGACGTGCCGATAGTTCAGGAATATCCAGATGTTTTTCCTGAAACTTTCCGGGATTACCTTAAGATAGGCAATTGGAATTTGCGATCGATTTAGAGCCATGGTACGGGACCTATTTCAAAAGCACCCTACCGTATGGCACCCAAAGAGTTACAAGAGTTGAAAATCCAACTTCAAGAACTTTTGGACTTGGGATTTATTCGACCCAGTGTGTCTCCATGGGGAGCACCTGTTTTGTTCGTGAAAAAGAAGGATGGTACCCTAAGAATGTGTATAGATTATAGAGAATTAAACAAGCTCACCTTGAAAAACAAATATCTTTGCCTCGGATAGACGATCTATTTGATCAGTTGAAAGGAGCTAGTATTTTCTCTTAGATTGATTTAAGATCAGGGTATCATCAGCTAAAAATTCGTTTAGAAGATATTCCTAAGATGGCTTTTCGAACGTGATATGGACATTATGAATTTGTGGTGATGCCTTTTGGATTAACAAACGCTCCTGCCGTGTTCATGGATTTAATGAATCTTGTTTTTCACGATTATCTCGATAAATTTATCTTAGTATTTATCGATGATATTCTTGTATATTCGAAAGATGAACAAGAACACACAAGGCATCTAAGAGTTGTATTAGAAACTCTAAGAGCTGAAAAGCTATATGCAAAATTTAGTAAATGTGAATTTTGGCTGAAAGAAGTAAACTTCCTTGGACATATCGTATCGGTAGAAGGAATAAAAGTAGATCTGCTAAGGTGCAAGTCAGACAAGAATGGAGATCGCCACGACACCAAATGAAATTCGAAGTTTCTTAGGACTGGCAGGCTACTATCGACGATTCATCGAAGGATTCTCCAAACTCACAAAGCCAATGACTCAATTACTCTGGAAGGGAGTAAAATTTCAATGGACCAAGGAATGTGAAGAAAGTTTTCAAGAACTTAAGAAGAGATTGACTACAGCACCTGTATTGATGGTACCAGAACCTGATCGAGGATTCACCCTTTTTACCGATGCGTCAAAGAATGGACTAGGATGCGTACTTATGCAGGAAGGAAAAGTCATCGCTTATGCTTCACGACAACTGAGACCGCACAAACTTAACTATCCAACACATGATCTAGAATTAGCTGCGGTAGTACATGCGCTAAAGATTTGGAGGCACTATTTGTATGGATCGAGATGTGAAATTTTCACAGATCATAAGAGCTTAAAGTACTTCTTTGAGCAAAAAGATTTGAACATGCGTTAAAGAAAGTGGCTTGAACTCGTCAAAGATTATGATTGTGAAATCAAATATCACCCTAGAAAAACAAACGTGGTAGCAGATCCTCTGAGTCGAAAAGTCAAGGGCATTTAGGAATGATTCTCACCCAAGAACAAGAGTTGATAAAAGATTTTGAGAAATTGAAGATAGAAGTAGTACTTCCACCCGATACCACTGCGAGTATCATATCAATGTTAGTGGTTGTACCAGACTTAAGGATGAGAATCATAAATGCTCAACGAAAAGATGAACAGTTAGAAAAGTTACGAGCCAAGATCAGAACGAAAGGATTATAAGATTACTACGAAGCTCGGGACAACGCAATTATGTTCCGAAAAAGGATAGTAATACCCAACAACCAGGAGCTGAAAGATGAAATCATGAGTGAAGCTCATAACTCGCTTTATACATCGCACCCTGGAAGCACGAAGATGTATCAAGATCTCAAACAACAGTTCGTATGGACGGGAATGAAGCAGGAGATAGCATTATTCGTGGAGCGATGTCTAGCATGTCAACAAGTCAAAGCAATACATCAACGACCATATGGGAAGCTGCAACCTCTGGAAATTCCTGAATGGAAATGGGACCACATAGCCATGGATTTTGTAACAGGTTTACCAAGATCAAAGCATGGAAACACTGCTATATGGGTAATTGTGGATCGTCTCACCAAATACGCCCATTTCATTCCAATTCCTGCTACTTATGGAGCTAACAAGTTAGCTCAAATATATGTTCGTGAAATAGTACGGTTACATGGAGTACCTGTATCTATCACCTCAGATAGAGACTCCAAATTTACCTCGCGATTTTGGTTAAGCTTCCAGGAAGAAATGGGGATGCAATTGAATTTTAGTACAGCTTTCCACCCTCAAATGGATGGTCAGACAGAAAGAACTATTCAAACACTTGAGGATATGCTCCGAACTGTAGTACTAGATCGAGGCGAACAATGGGAACAAGCCTTACCGTTAGTAGAATTAGCTTATAATAATAGTTATCCAGCTACAATCAATATGGCGCCATACGAAGCTCTCTACCGTAAGAAATGCAGATCGTCTCTTTATTGGGATGAAGTCGGAGAAAGAAAAGTGTTGGGACCGGAAGCCATCGAAGAAATGATCGAAATCGTACGACAAATCAAGAAAAGGATTCAAAAAGCTCAAGATCGCCAAAAGTCGTACGTGGATGTTCGCCGTACAGAACTTAACTTCGAAATTGGAGACAAAGTTTTCCTAAAAGTTTCTCCAACCAAAGGCGTATATCGATTTGGAATAAAAGGGAAATTAAAACCGAGATTCATAGGACCATACGAAGTTCTGGAGAAAATCGGACCTGTGGCATACAAGCTTGCATTGTCGCCAAATTTTGGCAATATACACAACGTCTTCCATGTGTCGCAATTATGAAAATATGTGTTTGATCGAAACACATCATTCATCAAGAAGACATAGTTCCTGAGCCAAATCTAAGCTACGAAGAAAAGCCAGAGTGTATTTTAGATCGAAAAGAACAACAACTAAGGAATAAATCTATTCCTTTAGTTAAAGTGCAGTGGAAGCATCATGGCTCAGAGGAAGGGACTTGGGAACTAGAAGAACAAATGAAATAGAAATATCCCAAACTATTTATCTAAGGTACTAAATTTCGGGATGAAATTTCTTTAAGGGGGAGGGAATGTAATGCCCCAAACTTTTAATTAGTAATTAGTTAACGATTAAAGGTTAAACAGGGCATTGCATCCTTAATAAGAAAGAAAATAGACATGTTTATGATCTAATGTATATAATGTCACTTAGTAAAATGAAATGTGATTGACAATTGAAATTTTTAAAGTTAGAATGAAGGATTTTGTTTAGAAATTTAAAATAATATGTAGATTTATTATTTGATCTTAATGGTCAAATAAATGCTATAAATTTAGGAAAGTTTAAATTTTCTATTTTGGGTGTTATATTTTCATGTTATATAGTAAACATAATTATATGAATGTGAAATTATAATGAAAGTATTTTATGTCCTAAAGTAATGAAATTAAGAACATAAGTCATATATATATGGTTAGTAATATTAAATGGAATATCTATACATAATACATTATTAAAATTACATAGGATAAATATTTAGTATTGAGCATTAAATAAGAATGCTCTAGAGAAAAATGACTAAGTATATACATTTATTATACTTGATGACCAAGCAAGTGTATTAAATAATTTGGATGAATAATCAATTATTAAATTTAATCAAAAATGAAATAGAAATTTGTTATATAAACAGAACTCTTCTACACTATTTCACACTTTATAAAAATCTCCCAAATTCCTCTCTAAACTCATGCATACACACACTAAACACACACTAAGATAAAAATTTTCCCTAAGTTATTTTCTTCCATAATTTCACTTCTAAGTTTGATTTCAAGGTTGAACAAGGTATACTTCTAACCTTTCTTTAATCTTTAAGTTTAATTATTTATATATATATGTAAAATTAGTGAAGATGTTGGTCGAAGGATTTTGTGTATTATATGATAATTGTGGGTGAATATTGATATTATATGATGATATGGATGAATTAATGTAGAAGTAGTGAAATATTGATGGTTTAGTTGTAAGATTAGTGTTGAAATTGAAAAACCCTAGTTCACAAGTCTTATGTTAAAGTGATGAAATATTGATGTTATGTTAGAAATAAGTTATAATTATGTGTTTAAAGCATGTATAGATAGGTAAATTGAAAGAAAAGATAATAAAAATAAATTTAGAACATATATATATATTTTCAAAATTTTCAAAAAAATAGAGAAGTGATATATTGATTTTATTTTCTTCAATTAACTTAATATATGAGTTTAATATGATGATTTAAACATTATGTGAATTTATTAGAATTTTCTAAGTTCATATGTTGAAAATGAAAAATTTTAGTTTATGAGTTTAGTTGTTATGTTTATGTTAAGGTTAATATGAGTTTATTTTCTTCAACTAGTTGTTATATGATACTAGTTGATTAGTAATGATTTGTACACCTAAAGTATACTAATAGTAAGAGAAATATTATTAAAGTAAGTTGATTGCATATGACTTAGTTTGTATGAAAAGTTTAAATTAGGCGATTAATTAAAACGTTATGCTTCAATAACTTAATAAATGAATATAGTGCTTAAACAAAGAAAAGAAGGTGAACTGAAGTTACTAATGTATAATAATGATTAGTTGTTCTTTGAATATTAAATAGACTCGTGAAAGTCAAATAAGATAAGATGTAAAGAAAGTTTAAAATAATAATAATAATAAAGGATGCAATGACCGAAAGATTTAAATTCTTATAGGTAAAAGTTTAGACAAAAATGTATAAACAAAATGTAAGAAATGAAAAAGAATGAATAGGAAGAAATTATAGATGTTTGATGGATAAGAAATGTTGTTTATATGAATACTAATATTATCAAATAATTAAAGGTACATCGAGAAAAGGGAAGGCGATTAAGGAGGAAGATGAAGAAGAAAAAGGAAAGTTTAGTAAGCTTACCGAGTAAAAGTAACAGGTGGGCTTTTGAACTAAACTATAGCACGTGCTAATTTATATTATTTCATCATATATTGCATGACATTTAAAATTATTAACTTGTCGAATGTTTGAGCATGAGCATGATGCATTACCTATCCACGGAAAGGAAAAAGGAAAAGAAAGAAAAGAAAGAAAGAAAGAAAAGAAAAGAAAGAGAGAATGAAAGAAAGTATGTACCGACGTCGGGTATGGACCTTCGGGTCAATGGTGTTTGAGAAGGAGGCCTACTTCTCAACACAATGAAAGTACGTGGATATGGGAAGAGAAATATGTCTGCAGACAAAGATCATGCATGTGCATTTGTTTTAAAATTATGAAAATGAAAACAAGTAAGTGTTATTTTGAAAAGCATGCACAGGTTTTTCACTAAAACCCCTGTGTATTGCAAAGTTATGGCAAGTCAATCTTATAGCTCTAAGAGCAAAGTTTTAAATGTTTTCGGCATGTGTCCACTGAGTGCTTATGTACTCACGCCCTGCATGTATTTCTAAACATGCAGGTTGAGCTTGGATTTCGGAGATGGAGTTGGAAGTGAACACTGTGGTTTTTGCTCGTAAATGTTCATATGTTGTGATTAACCCTTGTGATCGAATTACTTTATGGAAATGGTTGTTGATAATGGAGTCGAACTCCTTATTATATTTATGGTTTGGAATGTGCTTGGTTTGAATGGTTGTTTAGATCTGTGAATAAAGTTGAAGCCAACTCTTTATATCCTTCGTTATTGAGGCATATTTGATTGGGTTGTGGTTATGATTCTCGGAAATTGTTGAAGCCGAAATCGTTTATTTCTAACTTGTTTGAAAGTTGTCTTGAAAAACCGTTGTCCATTTTGTTGCCTTGCTGATAATTAGGAACCCTATGCGAATTGTTATACTTTGTTGCCTCGAGTTATATGTCTTCACACATGTAACTCAACTACCCTTTCTGTTGCCATACTCTGACTTAAATAATGGTTATGTGATTGTTGTTTTGATGGAAAGAAAATTTCCTGTTGTACAAAGGTTGATTTTGTTGATTATTATAGCTTGGTTATTTCTTTTATTCGTTTGACCTCATGGATTAAGTGGACATGACCAAATTTAATACCTCAATTGATGTCATTCCTTAATTAATCTCCATAATTATTGTTGTCTCAATGTCACGAACCGACTACTTAATCAGGTAATTAGGCTGTGACTCGGGGTTAAGAAGAAAATTTAACGACAACGGGCTCAAACATACATCATGATAAAAGATGAAAACAACTTTCATCATGAATGAATCGAACATTTACGGTTCGAAGGTAAAATATAAAGTTGAGCGAAGGATGAATTTATGGTCCTCAAATCACAATAAAGAATCGAACGAAAAGAATAACGACTGAGGACAATAATCACAACGAAATAATCACTATCAAGGAGGTACATATTTGAGCATGCTTCGAAAACTTTGAGAATTTATATAACAGCCCCTAAATCCTAAGTACGATTTAGCGGGGATTATTACTCTAAACAAGAATGAATGAACATAAAGACTATTTATCAATAAACTGTGATACATAAATCAAGTATGTTTTTGGACTTTCTACATAACTTATGTTCTTTCAGCGGAAGACATGTGATATGTACATATGACGATGTACTATCAAGGTATAAACTTTTCAGCGACAACCTTTGTAATATCCCAAAGAATTAAATGCCTAATTACGATATTTAAATTCGTAAATTAAGGTTTCGCCGAAGTTATTGAATAATATATCGAATAATGATTTCGATTAATTACGAAGTAACGAATTTCTATTTTATATTCACTAAGGATTGTGAATTAAGGAATAGAATTTTATAAAGTGTTTGTAAAGTATTATTTTAACGTCGATTGAGTATCGATAGTTAAAATTTAAGTAAAATTTTCTAAGTGTGAAACTTATAATTAAATTCCATTATTAATGGAATAATTTAATAAAGTGATTACGACTTTATTACGACCATTTTGTGATGAGTCGATAATTAACGTTTTGAGACGTTTCAAACGTTAACGTTTAGAGATGAATAGAAAAATGAGTTTAATGATCAAGGAATTATAATATTTAAATTCCTATGATTATTTTATGTAATTAGAGTATTATTTAGCATTAAAATAATGCTAGAACATTAAGGATTAATTATTGAGCAAATTTGAAATTTTTGAAAACCCTAATTCGAAAATTTGGGTTTTCACACATGAAATGATACTAATAATTTTTCCTATGATGTAATTTATCACCTAAGACATATAATGTGTCATATAGCAATTAAATGCAATAAAATAAATATTTAACACTTTGTCTATAAAAGTGTCGTATGTGGGTTTAATAGAAAATTAAATAGATCTTTGGTTATCAACTGCCATGTACGTACACCATGTAGAAATGGGATATTGTTTTTACACTAATCAAGTTACTATTTGAAGAATCAATTAAAGGTATTTTGGATGCTTTGTGAGGTCATGGCCGTGTGGTTCATCGACTAAAGAGGTAAGAAGTAATATCAAAACACTTGATTGATTATTAAAGTGCATTTGGCATTGTGAAGATATTAGATATCTTGTATAAGACAAATAAATAAAGCTTCTCCCTTTTTGAAGTGTGGTGACCGACGGCTATAAGGATTCAAAGTGTAGGATTTGTTTCTTTCAATGTGTAGTTAATGTATCCTAAGTGATGTATTATTGATGAGTCATCAAAACAAAAAGGCTTGCAAATTGTTTGAGAAAGGAGACGCATACATTGAACAAAAGTGATAGGATAATAAAACAATATATCATCTCATTCCTTTATCTCTATTACCGTGAGGTGTAAAGAAAAGAAAAGGGAATATATTTTTCATAAAAATTTTAAGGATAGGAATTAAATTAAAGGTACGATTATCAAAAGCACAAAGACTTCTCTCATTCATTGAGAAGTACCGAGAGCCTTAAGTGTACATAAGTATATAGATAAAATAGAAACAAAACAATCACCACTTTTCAAACACCCTCACTTGCTAGTGAGCATATTGAGAGAAGAAGAAAGAGTGTTCTTCATTTTCTTATTCCAATCCTTGGTACTAAAATCCTTGTGCACTAAATCGACACCGTTAAAAAGGTTAGAAATCGAACGAGCTTCGATTATACGTTAGAATCTCCAATTTTTAATGGTTCGATCTTAATTTATAAGCATGAGTTCTTAGTAAGAGATTATGCTAACATGTTTAATTGTTAGTTAATAATGTTTAGTATAGTGTATATACTTCATTTATGATATTCTAAGTACGAACTAAGCATGTTAAGAATCTTAGCATGGTGATCGAAAATTGTTAATGTTCATTTGTTAATGGAATTATGCTATATGATAGCCAAGGAGCTTATAGTGATTATTTGGAAATTTTTGGAAACTATATGAAATATATATAATACTGCCGAAAATTTGAGGAAAGTATAAGTTGGTGTACAATTTTTATTTAAGAAATGTTATAGCATATTGTTGATCTAGGGCCTTAGTTATGTACTACATGATTTTATTAAGAATTTTAGAAATCAATTGCTCCATTTTATCAAAGAGGCCGAGAGCTTCAAGCTTGGATTAAGGCATGATTTGGTTGATTTTAATGAATATTATGATGTTATGTTGCTACACTATAGTATATAAGCATAGTGTAATTTTGTTGAAATTTTATAAAATGTTTAGTGTATAGTTTGGGAAAGGACCGAAACCAAGAACAATAATTCTTTGATGTAGAAATTGAATATGTTGGACCTTATGTTATAAATATGTTATAAATCAATGTTGAGGCCTTGTATAATTCAATTAGAATTTTAGAAAATTTATTGGACAATTTTTGCCCAATAGCCGTGACCTATAAGGTTAAGTAGGTGATGTCCAAATTTTCTATAGTTAATATTAATACATATTAGTGATACTATGATAATATAGTACACTAAATGAATTTAGAAGAATTTTTTTGAAAAAAAGATTGAAAATTAAGCTTAAGAACCGTGAGCTTGATTAAGAATATTGAGGATTTTAAATCCTTAATATCAAGAAAAATAATACATTATATGTCTAGAAATTATTTTAGACATATTAAGAATTTATGAAATTTTATAAACATAGAATACTATGTTTATAGCGAAGCGTTATATTAAATAACGTTAGAAATGAAAAATAATGTTTAATGAATAAGTTAATTCATATTAAAGAAAATATTAATGAAGTTTATCGATTTGCGTGAAAAATCGGGAATGAAGCTTTATGAAAAGAAATCGATTGAAAATCGATTTATATTAATTATTCATTAAAATGTGTTTTATTAAGGATTTATAAAGAAAAGTCAAAATGGTTGACTTTCGAAATTAACGTCTGAAATCGTTCGTTAAATACACTAATACGTGAAAACGTATTACTTTTATCGAATATCTCTTTGGAGAAAAGATTTCATAATTGAAATCATTTTATTGAATAACGTTATTATCGTTAATTATTTAACCTAAAGGTTAAAATGAGGCCTAGATCATATTCTCTCTCAAATACGAGAATTATTTTATTGAAATCAGCGTTGAAGCGACGTATTAAGATTTATTAAGACTTGAATTATTATATTATTTATCAAAGTTGAATGAACTTTGAAAATCTCGGCGTGCAATGTGCTAAGCGTAAATTTTTGCGTAAAGGTGGGACGTGAAAGCTCACACGCAACCAGAGGAGAACACGCGTATCGAAATTCGAAGTTCAAAAGTAAAGGTGGGCTTCTTTTCTTATCCTCAAGGATAAAATGCTTTATTCGATGCTTTCTTGAGTGAAAAGTATCTATTTATGATGGTCTCTTTGAGAAGTATGATGAAATGTTTATGAAATTACTCCCAAAATGTTTATGTTTTATGTATGTATCCAATTCATGATTGTTGATGCATAATGTTGGGTAGCTCCCACTTTATGACATGCTTGAATTCGTATTCTTGGAAGTACCCCCAAGGATGATGGAGAATTCGTATCTGTCTTGAGATGGCCCGGATTTTGTGCAGCGATTATTTGTATTTGTGTCTTTGAAAGGGTGCTCGGCGGTCACGGCGTCTGTGAGAGGAGGCCTCTCCGGTAGCAGAAGTGTGTTGAATGAATTATTGTGGTGGATATGGATCATACATACAAGGAAAATGTTTGGCAGAGATTTAATCTTTATGGAAAATGAAAGAAAATATTTAGTAGCACCTAGTATTTTGAATTAAAACCTCGTGTATTCTTGTGATGGGCGAGTAATTCAAATGTGATAAATTATTTTGGCATGAGCCATCGAGTGCAATCTTGTACTCGACCACCGCATGTTTGTTTTAAATGTGCGGGTTGAGCGGATGATGGATGGAGATGTGTCGGAGCGGTGGAACCCATTTTGAATACAATATATTTAGAAACCTTGAATACACATCGTCATATGTGTATTCACACGTTTTTCCGCTGCAATTGAATTAATTTATCTTATGATGTTGATTAGTTGAATACTTCTGAACATATGAGTCTTGTATATATATTGGATAAAGTTTCCTTAATTATTATTCCAAGTATTAGCCCTGCTAAATCGTACTTAGGATTTAGGGACTGTTACAAAGTGGTATCAGAGCAGTTCGCTCTTTGAATCCAAAACCCCATTTATGAATTAAGTCTAGATTGAGTCACTAGACTTCTAGAGATCAGCCGACACTGCTCGACACTCCATCACATCAAGCTCAACTGGGAAAAGGTAAATTATTTTCTCATCTTTGAAAAGAAAAATTTGAGATTTATGAATTTGATTTGGTGTCGATAGAACATTATCGACAAATGCTTTATGAATTTGATTTGGTGTCGATAGAACATTATCGACAAATGCTTTATGAATTTGATTTGGTGTCGATAGAACATTATCGACAAATGAATTGAAAAAGGTTGTAAATAACCATGATTTATTGATTGATTGAAAAAAAATTTCGCAAGAAATGCGTTTGTTTAAAATGAACTATGTTCGTCATATTGAAATTTTATTCTGTAATTCTCCATATTGTTTTGATTAATGACTATTGTCATCCCAAATGAAGTTATGAGAATTGATAATGAAAGTCGTTGGCTCGCCACCAATGTATGATAATGTCATACGAGAATGTATGGACAAATTTTGGGGATAAAATGTTTGAATTCATGTAAATCAATAGAAATTTATTGTTATGAATATTTGAAAATTTTATTTCAATTCCCAAGGATGTTTACGATGATGGGTATGTTATCCCAAGAGAAGCGTGATCGTTTAAGGCGCATGATCCCAATTGCGAAGAACATAGGAAGATGAATTATTAGAATTTTATTCCATCACGAGAATCTCGAATTGATAGGCGAGAAGAAAATTTAAGCTCGAAATGGAAAAGATGTCAAGGCGATGAATGTCACTATGCGATAAGTGACACGAGAATGATCTTTTATTTGGAAGTTCACGCATGACGGAACTCAAATCATCTATGACTCTTCGTTGGAAGCGAAGTAAAAATGTGATCAAAGAATTCGTTAGAGTCAGTTAAAGACTGAACTCGCGATCATGCTCAGTCGACCTTGACCTCGACTCCGGCTTCGGCACCAGCATGTATAATTTTCAATTTCGCTTTCGGTCAGTTCAGTCCGACCTCATTGTTCAAACTTGGCGGGCAACCTCGGTTGTTCGACCTTGTCAGTCCACCTCGGCTTTGAGCTCGGCAGGTGCGACCTCGGCAGAAGCGAGCCCGGTGGGTATGAGCTCGGCTTCTGACTTCGGCAACGGAAGGTGTGACATCCACCTCGCCAATTTATCTTGACATCAGCCAGCTCACCTCTACCTCGGTGATCAACCTCGGCGTCGACCATGCGCCTTTGGCTTTGGCGTCGGCATTATCATATACGATTTCGGCATTGACATATGCGCCCTCATTGCGGCGTCGATACCTTCGACTTCGCTTCAAGTCGGTCTAAATGATTCGTCATTATGTCGATAACCTCGGCAATGACCTCGGCATTGGCAATTGACTTCGGCAACAACCGACATCGAGATACTTACGACCTCGGTATCCCGAGCTCGGCATCGGCAAATCTTTTTTGCGCAATGTTTTTGTTTTAGCCCGTTCTTCTTCGTTTGAACTCTGATTTACAAACGGTTTACACCTACGTACTCCTATCACGGAGTACTATAATTCTTATGAAGAACTAAATCCCTGATTCCTTCTCTAGAATTTTCGAGGGTCAGTTAAATTTAGTTTATAGTTTTATAGAATGGGAAATATTTTTTTTTTTTTTTTCAGTGCGATTAGAATCTTAGAATGATACTAGAAAGTAGTATTTCAAATAGTAAAAGGAGCGCTATGACATATAGGGGAACCTTTGATGACGACCTATAATGTGTTATATAAAGTTTAAATTCTTTTCATTACCAAATTTACATCATTGAGTTTAACTCTCATGACCTAGTTCAAATTGAGAAATCATATAAGTTTCTCACTTTTACGTAAGAAAATTTTCAACCGAGAATTTATAATGTGTCCTTTTGAAACCAAGTCGTTGTGTGTGAGAAAATATTTGTGACAGGTGCAGCAGCCCATATGACCAAAGAAATCTCGATGAGTCGTCATTCGGTCTTGGGACCCTAGATCCCAAATTATTCAGTTCAAGGAATAAATGGATTCAAATAGTAAGATATGTTATTTTGAATCACGAACCCATATCTTTTGGAAGTCGACATGATGCAATTTCTTGATCACGGAGACAATAGGTGAGATGAAGGTTGATTTATCTTGTCACCTAAGTTTTGAATTAGTAAAGTGATAAACATCGGTATGATGTAGGTTGACTTATTTTGATAACTTAAAGGTTGCGAGATCAAGAAGGTGATGAGACATCGAGGAGATATGATGTAAATAAGATCTCGATGAGGCGAGATATTTTCCTATGATGCACATGGATGCAATGACCACGATGGGCTTACGGATATTGATAACGATTGAAGTTATATCTTCATGTATTTGTGATGATAATGAAATGTTATGAATGAGATACTCTTTAGCATAGAATGCAAGAATTGAAGAAAAGGGAAGTGCATGATATCCTTGGGATATAATTTCCCCTTATTATGACATAACGAGAGATTACAACTTATCTTTAAGATAGTTGATTGTCCTTAAAACCTCCTTAGTAGGTTGGACATGTATAAAGAATGGAGATGCACGATATTCTTTTCAAAGGATATATATGTAAAAAGCGATAGCATCTCGGATAACTAATCTCTCGTTTATACCTCAATCAATGAAATTATGCTTGAGCATAATCAATTCCAAGTAATTGAGACTTGGTTAAACCAATGATAACGAGATTGAGGAATCATAATCATTGCGATGTGTGAGCAGACTAGGATAGCCCTAGCATGTAAATCAAGTATGGAGAAATATCTCCACAATGAAGACATGGTAATGAGATGCTTGGAATTTAAGTTATGGTGTACAAATGTACTACCTTACCAAGCTATATGACAATAATAGCGGTTCTAGTCACGAGAGTAAGAACCAAAGTATAATGAAAGTAATATTACTTTCGACACCATGCTCAAGAAAAGGGACAAAAGTCAAAATAGTGAAGAAATTATGAGCTATACAATTATGAGATAGCCACAATATGAGATAAGTTTCACAATATTATGACTTCGATAAGTAAAGTAATTCCTTTGGAGTAAAGAAGCGAGTAAAGCAGATTCATTATTTGAAATGGATCTTAATACTCTAAATTGTATTGACACAAAACACTTGTCTTGTGTGTCTTAGAAATTAACAAACAAGACAGCTTCTTTAGACTTTTGCAAAGGAAATGTTTTTTTTTCAAGAGAACAAATGAAAAGATTCAAATGGAAGAATCATAAGATGAATCTAATTGTAAATCTTACCCCTCATACTTTTGTGACGATCAATAAAGTGGAATATTAAGTATCTCTGACATGGGAATGAAGCATTCATCGAATGTCGAGAAAATGGTAAAGATATTTGACGTCAAGGCAAAAGTATAATATGTCCCCAGTGGACAAAGGATTTTATCTTATGCAAAATTGCATAATGAATCAAAAAACATAAGAAAAAATGACGTATATCCAAAAAGGGATATTACAAATGATGGCGCTAAACGCCGGTATAAGGATTTTCTCTGGAAAAGAATTCAAAGTAAGGATATATGAGATATATATTTCTAAGATCGATAAAGTGAAAAAGGGAATTGAATCATTCATACTGGATCAGAAATGAATGATAGTGTCAGGTACATCATGATCTCTACGATGAGATTAAGTTATCGAGATATTAATATCAAGGATATGTCGATATAAACCTAACCACAGAATGCTATTGATAAAAGCATAATAATGCGACACCGAGAAGGATATGATTAACGAGGTAACAGAAAGCCATAGCAAGAGAACATAATGTCCCAAGGGAAAGGACAATGATGTATGAAATAGATGTTTAATTGAAGCAGGCGAGAACACGTAGACCGAGCCTATACTTGCACCTAAAGCAGGACGAATAGAAATCGGGAAGGCTAATAGATATGAGAAAAATTTCTCATGATACTTATAATTTTTCATTCAATATAGGTGTTTCGTTTTCTAACATCGCACAAGTATGCGTAAAGCGATAGAACCCAATTCGGGGTAAGCGAATTGAGAAATGAAAATCTCTTCGCCTATCGAGAATTATGGCCATCGCGGTGTTGCTCGAGTATAGAATTGGACCTAGGATCGCCTAAGGTTCTAACAAATGAGTTAGATCATAATATCTATGTGGAGCGTAGATATAATTTCGTAAATGAAGTTTCAAAAATGGATGTCACTCACGTGATTAAAAGCACGGACATAGTTTCTCCATTTGAAATTCTATACAACGGGATTTTGAATCCTCAATTGCTTTAATTTAAGGTTGGCTCATTTAGAACTATCCGTTTACAGATGGTAAGAAAATAGGGTCTGACAAGTAGAAAGTTAAACCCAAGGCCTACAAGTATAAAGCTCACACAGAAGTATCGACTCTCTTATTATAAACTGGGCATGGGTTAGGACAGTTTTGGAGGAATTTCTACATCATGGATGAATGATCGTAACTATGGAGAGATGGATGAGGATGACATCCAATAATTTATCCATCGTTTGCCAATAGATTGGCAGAATCTTGCAAAAGAAGTATCAAGAAAATATCTTCTCCAAGTAGAAAATTCCAAGACTTGGCGGACTTAACAGATTCGTCAGCGAGGCTCAAGTATACATATAATGCGTGAGGAGCGGCACCCACGGTACTTATCTGGTCGGCAAGTTACAAGAGGTATAAAGGAATGGTTGTACCACGATGTTCCAAATGCCGCCCCCGTCTGCTGCCGTCTATTATACGAGAAAAGAGGCGAGAATGGCAAAAGGACGGGATCTTATCGCCCTCGAAAATTAGAGGAATTACCGTTATCAAATCGACCTTACTTTCGATAAAAGTAACACACATACGGAATCAAAAAGTAATAGGGAGCAATGTGACCCCGGCTATTTGAAAAGAAAGATCGTCGGATATATGAGGTAAAAGCGTGCACGGAAATAGGCAAGTTTCTAAGCGAAAGGTGCGATTTCGTGAAAGCCACTCGAGACATAAGTCCTATGATAATATGAGACTCATATGTAAATGGTGGCTTATGTGTAAATGGTATCGATGTATGAAAGCAAAATTTTTCGAATAAGATATGGTTACTATGAGATTATAGTCATGCCAATCGGAAGCTAGTACACTGACCTATTCATGAACCTCAAAAATCGAGTGTTCCATATGTACTTAGACAATTTTGTCTAAATTTTATGAGCGATGTTCTTATCCATATGAAGGACGAGAAAGAACCTAAAGAACATCGAAGGATGTAGACACGGACTTCTAGAGTCGAGCAAAATTTTGCCAAGTTTAATATATGAATTTCGACAAGAAGGAATAGAAGGGTTTTAAAACCCGACAATGTCATATTGTCTAAGGAAAGGTTATATATATTTCAAGCGGAGGCGACTAATACTAGGAGTAGTATTTTAGGGATTACGGGTAAAATAAAAATGCATAAGAATAAACTAACATGCTTGAATAAACTAACATGCGAGCGAATATAGGGTGATGTTATAATGTTTTGAAAAGGTTTAGCCATCGGACCCCAAAACTTGGCACGATCCGATGGGCCTTGATAGTTCATAACATAAAACATAAATAAAGGAGTTTGAGTATAGCGGCGGAAAGTGTGTGAATACATATATGACGATATGCATTAAGGTATAACGAACATTGAGTAAATCGGCGAGGACACTAGACTCTCAACACATCCCCATCATCACCATCGAGCTCAACTGCACATTTAAAACAAACATGCGGGGCTAAGTACAAGAAATTGCACTCGGTGGACTTATGCGAAAATATTTTGATAAATTTGGATTCTGTTGCCAATATCGAGTAAGCGCGAGGGTTTTAGTTAAAATGCCTTGTCTTACCAAATCATTCGGTTAAGTAAACATAGCACTGGCGAGGCATTTTCTTGGTGTGTATGGTCCGTATCTCATAGTCACAATACATAATAATAAATAAATAAATAAGCGTCGAGAGGAGGCCTCCCGTCTGACGCCGTGACCGGCCGTAATCCGTCGACCACGGTCACTCTCTGCAAGCATATGTTAACACAGCGTAGTTCCAACCTTCACGCCGATCTGGCGGGCATTTGTCATCCGACACGGGACCCGACATTAAAAGGTTGGGTGCTACCACAACAATTAATATAATAGTTCAACCATCTCCACAGCCCTACCGGGCATATGAGATAGGATCCGTACACAAAGCGAAATATTTTGGCGGGGTAATGCGGTAAAACATTTGATAAACAATTGTAGTATAAGTCTTTGTAAATAAATTCATTTGATATGACGATAAGGTCATATTTTTGAAAACAAAGTCCATTTTGAGATAAGAAGGAAAAGGCCCACATTTTAAAGGTAAAGCCCACGGACTACGGTTCGTTGTAAAAGTACTAGGTTCGATCGTTAGTCAAAATCCCGTCGTTGCGTTTGCGTCGCGCTTCTGGCGAGGCTTTAGTCGTCGCTCAAGTCTATCGAGACTTACGAAAACTTAAGATAACTTTGATATTTCATATCGATGTGAGACTGAATTCCTTAGTGAATTGATACGTCTCTAATCGTTATATCGATTGACTTTTCTGGTTCGCCGAGATCGTTCGGCGTATAAATGCGTTTTCGATATATGGTTTCATTTATGAAATCCTTTCTTACTAATAATTATTATACTCAATTAGTATATCTTCACAGCGTCTTGACGTATTTACAACCGTTTAATCGTGCGTTTGACTTTTGAAAAGTCGGCGAAGTCGACATTAATCGACAAAGTCGATGATTTTGACTTTTAAATAGTAATTTCTTACTATTTTGCTTTATAAATCGAATTTAATCGATTTGAAAGCGTAAAGTCCTATTTCTCGATTTATCTTGTAAATCAAGGACTTATAATTATTTTCGCATTTTAATAATTCTTTTATAATTAAAAAGCGTATTTTGGTTTTAAAGCGTTACAAAATGAGCGTTAGTCTCAAACATAGCAATCTATGTTTATAAAATTTTGTAACATTTGAAAACTGTCCAGAATATTAATTTACCAAAATTTATAATTAAACAGTTTTAAAAGGATTTTAAAATCCTTTTTAATTATCGATAATTCGATAATTAGATTAAAAATACTAAATGATCTTTGAAAAATTTTCTAAATTAATATAGTGTATTATTATACACTATGGTCCAGAATATAATTTATGAAATTCATATAACACTATTTTCTATTTATTTATATATATACATAAAAATATTCATGGTAATTCAAATAAATAGGAATAATTATCCAAAATTCCCAAAATTGGTATATACCTATAATAACATCCCAACATCAGTATATAATATTCTCATAACCCATAGTTCATCATAACTATTTATTTCAATATATAACAATATTTCACACGGTAATTATAGGGTAATTACCAAATAAATAATAAATAATTTCTAAAATTCTAAATAATTTCCAATATCAATAAACATTATATTATAACATGGTAACATCATAATATCAACCAAAACCATTTGAATCATCACCATATGGAGCTACAAGCTCTCGAACTTTTTGAAAAAAATGGTATTTGATTTTCAAAATTCAACAATTATATACTATGTTTATACACTATAGTAAAGCATTAATACACCATTGCATGTTCAAAAATAAAATCATACATCAACCTATATTTTATAAAGCTCTCGGCCTTAATTAAAAATTAAGCATATGGTTTTCAAAATTCTAATTAAATCATATAACATATAATCGAGGTTCTAAAGCACTAATATGTCATTGCATGCTTGAAATAAAAATTATACATCAAGATACTCATATATATATGTCACGGTATTTTTTTAAAAATTAAGCTATGGTTTTTCAAAAATTCCTAAATCAATACTATAGTCTTAAATCATAACATAGATCATATATTCATCATAAAAATGCTTAGAACATGCTCGGTCACTACCATATCATTTTTAACTATTTTCGAAAATTATTTCAATACATACTATGGTTCGATTATTTCATATTCATGCTAAATCCTTACAAACATGTCATATATGATAACCTATGTTCATTTCAACATATATGTTCATATTTTGAAAATAAAAATCAACAAGAACATAGACATATCCATAGCTCATGCTCAAGAACACTTAAACACTTATATAAAAATTTCGAACACACATATAACATACATGAACATGCTCGATTATTTCTTGAACAAAGATGATAAAAGTCAAGCTTTTGTGTCTCGTTTACCTTGGATATGGTATGGAATCACAAGAACAATGCTAGGTATCAACCTTGGTGGAGAAATGGAGAAGAAAAGAAGAAAATATTTGAGAAATGAGAGGTGGAGCTCTCGGTTCTTGGCAGATTTTGGGGAGAGGTGAAGTGTTTTGTGTGTGTTGGTGTTTGAGTGTGCATAGATAGGAGTGGGGTGAATGGGAAGAGTCCTACTACTCTAAGCCTCTCTCTCTCTCGATTTTGCCAGGAGAAGGAGAATCAATGCAGCCAAATGATGAGGATTTTGTGATGATAGGCTAGAGCAAAAGGTAAGCCATGCATTGGGTAGAATTTGAAAAGAGCATCTTGTCTCTAGGTGGGTGCGGCGCATGGGGGTTGAGGGTGTGATTTAATTTTGTTACACTATAATACTATGTATTAATCATATTATAGGTCATAGATATATAATACATGTCATAAAAATAATTAAAACATAATATATGCACACATTGCTATTCTGGATCGAAAATTAGGAATAATAGGATAAAATTATAAATCACACCTATTATTGATACTCATGCCCAATTCGATCAATTATACACATATATATCATAATATATGATTTAGATATTAAATAATAGCATAGGATATAATTATTACACATTTAGAAATAAAAACCTAATTTGAAAATAAGATTTGAATTTTATAAAAATCATTATCGATTTTAATGACTTAAAACTGATTTCATAGCTTAATAACACTCATATATATCATATTATAAAGTTTAGATATCATAGGATAATTTAATGGTATCATTTCATGTGATAAAACCACTTATTTATAGGATTAGGGTTTCGAAATTACAAATTGAGATTATCGAGTTTAATAACTCAATTATCGATTTTAATAATCATTAATACAGTAATTATATAAAATAATAATAGGAAATTAATTATTATAATTTCCGAGCATTAAACTCATTTTCAAAGCGTCTCAGGCGTTAACGTTAACGTCTCAAAGCGTTGAAATCGACTCATCTCAAAATGGTGCGATAAGTTCATACTTACTAAGTGAATATATTCCATTTAATAAAGGAATTAAGATGGAATTTAATTCCAAGCTTCCTTTGCTCGAAATTTTCATGAAAAGGCGGCGTTCGATCTGCGTTTGGCGTTTAAAAATATTGACGAATCATTTCGTAATATTTCAATTCTTTAATTCACAATCCTTATTGAATTATGAAGGAATTCGTTATAACGATATCGTATCGAAATCACAAGATTCGATGTCGTAATAAGATAACATCTGCAAAACCACAATTACGGGTTGAATCTGTGTCGTATATTCGTTTCTTTGGAATATTACATTCCACCCCTTCGAAAAATTTAGTCCGAAATTTGTATACCTTTAGAAAAATAAGTGGGGTATTTTTCCTCATTCTTCTTCAAGTTCCCGTGGCTTCTTCTTGTCAGTGGTGCGCCATGACACCTTAACTAACGGAATCGACTTGCTCGTAGTTCTTTGAACTTTGTGGTCAAGTATGGCTGCGGGTTCTTCCTTATAGCTCATGTGCGGCTCGAGGATCACGTCGTCTTGGTGAATCACGTGCCTTGGGTCGTGAGCGTATTTTCGTAATTGTGAGGCGTGAAAACATTATGGACATTTCCTAGGTTTGGCGGAAGAGCCGACCTATAAACTCTTGGACCTATCCTTTCTAGGATCTCATAAGGTCTATGTAGCAGAGGTCTAAGCTTTCCTTCGGGCCAAACGACAATCCCTTTTGATGGAGACTTTAAGAAATACTTTGTCTCCATCCTCAAGCGTAGCTCGGATCTCAGCGTATCGGTAAGATTTCTGTCATCTGAGCCTCTTTTATCCTCGTCCTAATTTGTCGAACAATTTCGATCATTTCACTCACCGCATCAGGCCTATGACTTTTCTCTCACCGACTTCATCCCGATAAAGTGGTGATCTACACTTTTGCCATCTGAGGCTTCGTGTGGGGCCATGCCGATCGTAAACGATAGCTGTTGTTGTAAGCAAATTGACGGTAAAATATCTTCCCATCTTGCACCTCGATCCAAAATTACAGTTCTAAGCATATCTTCTAGCGTTTGGATCGTTCTCTCCGATTGTCCGTCGGTTTGTGGGTGGAATGCTGTACTGAAGTTTAATCTCGTACCCAGTTCTCTCTGCAAACTAATCCAAAATCTGGATGTGAACTTGGAGTCTCGATCAGAGGTAATCGATTTTGGCACTCCATGTAGTCGTACAATTTCCTTAACATACAGCTGGGCCAACTTATCAGATCCATAAGTGCTTTGAATAGGTAAAAAGTGAGCACTTTTGGTAAGCCTATCCACAATTACCCATATGGCTGTGTTCCCTCTTCTTGATTTGGGTAAGCTTGTGAAATCCATCGTTATATCGTCCCACTTCCATTCGAGGATTTCAGCGGTTGTAACTTCCCATAGGGTCGTTGGTGTAAAGCCTTCACTTGTTGGCAAACAAGGCGGCGTTCTGAAGGAAGCTATGTCTCGTTTCATGCCTTCCACCAAAATTTTCCTTGGTCTGGTACGTCTTAGTACTACACGGGTGGGCGGTGTAGGGCGTGTCGTGAGCCTCGCTCATGATTTCGTTACGAAGCTCTGCGTCGTCGAGAGCATATCCTACCTTCAAACAATAAGGCGTTATCCGGCGCCTCTTGGAAATTCTTGAATCCTTGGACCTTAATCTTTCTCGGATCTTTCCAACTTTTCCTCAATCCTTTGTCTCGACAATTCTCTTTCTTAGATCGGAGGTCGGTGTGAGTGTAGCGTCTGACTCTGGTGTTTGGTGGTTCAACTAGTTCAATCTTCGTCTGCCAAACTCTTGACGAGTTTTCCTCTTGTACAAAGAGACATCCTAACTTGGTATGGCTCTTACGACTCAGCGTCGGCTACCACATTCGCCTTGCGGGTGATAGTTAATACCACGGTCGTAATCCTTTACTAATTCTAGCCATCTTCTTTGTCTCATGTTCGAGATCTCTTTGTTGAAGAAATACTTCAAACTTTTATGATCGTGAAGATCTCATCTCACACCATAGAGATGGTGTCTCCAAATTTTAGGGCATGAACTACATTTGCTAATTCCAAATCGTGGGTTGGGTAGTTCAGCTCGTGGGGTCTGAGTTGTCGAGATCGTGGCTATCACTTTTCCTTCTTGCATCAAAACCTGACCAGTCCGGTCTTAGATGCGTCGGTATAGACCACATATCCTTTATGCCTTACGGGATTGCTAGTCTTGGTGCCTTGGTCGATTTTCTTTGAGTATTTGAAAGCTTGTCTCGCACTCATCGGTCAATTAAACTTGATTCCTTTAGGAGTAGGTTGGGTTATTGGCCTTGCAATCTTGGAGAATCCTTGATGAATCTCCTATAGTAACCAGCTAATCTAGGAAGCTTCTAATTCGTCTTTGGGTTTTAGGTGATTTCCATTCTGCCTGCGGCCTCTACTTTATTTGGATCTACTTTTATACCTTGATGAGACACAATGTGTCCAAGGAACATAACTTCCTTGACCAAAACTTCGCATTTGCTAAACTTAGCAAAAGTCTTTCATTTCTCAAGGTTTGCAAAACCGTTCGTAGATGTTCATATGATCCTCTTCATTCTTTGAATAAATAAGGATATCATCTATGAAGACCAAAACAAACTTATCCAAAATGGATGAAATACTACATTCATGAGGTCCATGAATACGGTGGTGCATTGGTCGATCCGAATGGCATAACTATGAATTCATAGTGGCCATATACGGTTGAATGCGGTCTTGATACATCTTGAGGCCGTATCTTGGTTGGTGGTATCGACTTAAGATCAATCTTGAGAATATACCCCTTTCTCGCAATTGGTCAAACGGTCATCAATTACGGGCAAAGGGTATTTGTTCTTTAGTGTCATCTTATTTAGTTCTCTATAATCGATGCACGTCCTCAAAGAACCATCCATCTTCTTAACGAACAAAGCAGGTGCTCCCAAGGTGAAACACTCGGTCTAATGAATCCCGGATCCGAGCTCTTGGATTTGGATTTTCAGCTCTTCTAGCTCCTTTGGGGCCATCCTATAGGGTGCCCGACCTTTGGGGCTGATCACGGCTCCAAGTCGATGGTAAACTCTAGTTATCTGTTAGGAGGTAGTCTGGCGATTTTTGGAAACACGTCAGGAAATTCTCGGACAACTTCAATGTCTTCTACCGTGCTTGGGTTTATCTTCATCATTTAAATAAACAAGGAATGCATGGCATCCCTTACGGTTCATCATCCTCCTAGCTTGTAGTGCGGATACTATCGGGATTCTCCTTCCCATGCGATCCGTGAAAATCGTAGCTTCTTGTCGAGGAAAGTGAAGCGAAATTTTCCTTTCCTTACGAGAGAATCGTGGAATGATTCCTAGCTAACGATCCATTCCTAGGATTATGTCTACATCGTCCATGGGTATTATGTTTAGTTAGTTGGCGAGAACCTTAAGTGATCTAATGTCGACTCTAGGTTCGGCGAGTAATGTGTGATCATAATCCCTCCTATAGGCGATGAGATTCTCATATCTGGCTTGACCTTTCAGACCTAAGGTTCAGCATTTCTCGCATGATTTTGCAATGAAGGAATCTGAGCACCCGTGTCGAACGATCTACTATAATAGGTAGGTTGAGAAGAACTCCCATACACGCCAAGTTTCCTTGGTTACATTAGATTCTGCCTCACTGTCGGGCGTGAGGCTCGGCTTTGAGCATTTGGTGACAGGTATTGGTCCTTGTTGATTTGGCGGTTCTTTGCTGGCTTATTCTTTATTCTTTGGCGTTTAGCGGTGGTGTCGCCTCTCTATTTGTTGTGGTGGCGGTGGCTGCTGCCTCTATTTTGAGATTTGTTGTTGTGGCGGTGCCCTTTGTTGCTTATTTGGAGTTGTTGTTGTTGGTGGGGTGTTTGCCCTTTGGAGTTCTTGGGGTTGAAATTTGGGCTGCTGCGGTGGTTGGGCTGGTGTATAGCCCTCAATGGTGAGCATTGCCGGTTGGTTCGGCCTTCCATCCGAGCGTGACATCGGGCAATTATTGGCGTAATGCCGTTCACCCGCATTTGTAACGACTAACCACGTTTGCCGTGCACACACCCTGTGTGCTCTATGGCATCTAGGGCATTGAGGTGCCTTTGGTGGTCTGTGGTCCCTTGCCGGTGGAGCATGGCTGCTCTCTTCGACTTTGTCCTGCTGCGCGGGTTTCCTTGCCACGGCGCTTGTGACTTCTTCTCCATAGTTTCAGCGGTTGTTATTCCAGCGGTTGGGCTCAGATTCCTTTTCCTTATCCAATTTCCGTGTGCACGAGGCGACCTTTGTCTTATTCTCGCTCATTTGCTTGATATCAAGCTCGTCTAGAGCTTGATTGTGAGATAGGTCTCCATGGTGGCAAGAGACATGCGTATCTCCATTCTCGTACGACTGAACTTTTCCGACATTTTCGGTCGGTGTCTACAGATCTGGCGCATATCTCGACATCTCGCGAGAAAGTGCGATCGTGAGTCGATTCTGGATAATCTTTCTTGTTTTAGCGGGAAAAATTCACGCCTCTTTCCCCTATAACTTTTGGGAATATACTTTTAAATCTGACTCTCTCTTGAAATCCTCCACGAGAACTCTTCTAGTTGTCCGGTGTAAGGTCTTCTTCGGCCTCCCACGGAAGTCGGTGGTCCGATGGTGGAAGGTAACACACGACATCCTTTCTGTGCCGTGCACCTTAGGAAAGTGAAAATCCGTTCAATGGCCTAACCCGTTGTTCGAACTTCTTCAGGGCTCCCTTTTAGTTAAAAGCAGGAGGGTTTGCCTCGAGAATAGTTCTTGATCCTGCGATCGGGTTGAGGTGGAGGCGTGGTTGGGGATTATCTTACGGTTCTTGTTGGGATTCTACCCTTCCTCTAGGTCTTCCTCGACCTCTGGGTTCTCTTTACGGGTTTCTTCTCGGAGGCGTTACGCTATATAAAACATACCATTGTTAATTATTAAGCGCTACAACTTAACAAAATAAGGTTTTCATAGCTTCTCCTAAAGCGATATAAGAGTAAAACAATTCATCCATAGCATAGACAATTGTCGACAAATAGGCCCCACTTGGGTCAAAATATATGTGGATAGATAACCAGGTTTGTCAAAACACGGTGTCTAACATAGAGAATCATAGAAAATTGAAATAACAAGGTTCGGGCCCCATGGCCAAGAAAAATCAAGTCTTAGAACCATGGTATTGAAATAAAGGAAAAAGCTAGCACACATGCTAGTCATAACAAAGCAATTCTAATTAAAACATCGCCTAAGGTCTCCACGAGTTTCCTTCCTACTCGCGTCTTCCTCGGGGTCTTCCTCCTCTTGGTCGTCTTCCTCATCGAATCGTCCTCACGGTCGTACTACGGATGGTCTGCACGTGGTTTCCATCATCGGTATGTCGCGAGAGGTCCAAAGTTATCCGCGCCGTATAAGTCGTAGTTGTGGCGGATCGGATGTAGCATACTCGGGTCGGGTCATATCCGGGAAGGTATCTAATACTCTCATCCATGCTGTTGGTGGAAGGGCTCTTCGTCTTGGTGGTGGTGGATCGGATGCGGTGGTAGGCGGTAGTGGCGGACGTCTTGGGTGTCAGCGCGGTGGCAACACAGGCTCTCCCAAGGCTCTGGGCGTCTTGCCTATCCACCTCGTACATCCTACCCTCGTCCACTCGATGCAGGGGTATCCTTTGGGTCAACTTTGTCTCGGAACCTCAAAGTGCAGCCACTCTGGCGACTCATCACGCCAAGTGTACTCCCGTGGAGGAGATAGGGTCCCGTCGGTGCGGCTCCATAGATCTTGTACACGTAAGTCGGGTGACTCACGAACTGGCGGATCCCAATCAAATCATAACCTCGGGGAATCGATAGATGTAGTCTCCGATACCTCTCGGGCATAACCATCCAGTACAAGGGAGTATAGCTAGGAGTCTCTTGATGCCATCGTAGTCGGTTGCGCCATAGGCTGGGCTCCTCCACAACAGAAGGTAGTGCATGAGAAACTCACCTAGGTCTTCCCGGGCACATCCAACTTTCCTATAGGTGCGCATCAACTCCTCGGGTGGGGCATGAGGTCCTACCCTCCTCCTAGCGATATAGCGCATCTCTCCATCTGCCACGGTAAAGAAAAAGAAAACTAACGTAAGCGACTATCGTCATCTTAAAGCGAGAAAGGATAGCATAACGAGAAGCAACTAGGCTAGAACTAACAATTCTATAAGGTAGGCATCATCATAATGTACAATATATATCACAACTTACCTTCTTAGTCTTACCCAAACATATACATATAGCTAATGATATCTCGATATACGCTCGAGACCCTTGTCTTATATCAAACACTTAAGCTAGAGTTCAACAGACTCTATCGTATTCTGGGGACAGAATTAGGGATTCTGTTCTTCATAACAAATGAAGATCAGTGCGTTAGGAGTGCGTAGGTGCAAACCATGCATAAATCGGGTCTAACGAGGGAGATCTAGCTAAAACAAATCTACTGCGCAGTGCAGGAAATTTGCGCGATTGTGCAAAAATATCACTCAAGGTGTATGTCGACGTGTCGTCTATCATCTTCGGGTTCTTAAGTCGAGGCTGCACATCCTGAAGCCGTAAGTGGCGTCCATGTCGTGATTCGTGTTGCTGGTCACTTGTGTCGAGTGATGATGGAGTCCGGCGTCATTCGACAGAGGTTGGGGTCGTCCTCGTTAGTCCTTCTCGCTCGTCTTCCATCGTCCGTGCTCAAGGGTATCATTACTTTCATTCTTCCTATCGTTCTTTTGTTCGTATAAGGAAAAAAGTTCGTACTTCTCGTTCTTTCACGATATGTGAGCATGCTCCTTAAAGTCTAAGTTAGTCTCGTGATAACATATCATTCATCATAAATAAGATTTTGAAAGTCGGAGTAAAGTTTTATTTGCAAATTTGGAAGTATGATTTCAAAAGGCGGTCATGATCAATCCATATACATTTTAAAATGAATTAGTTCGTTTCATGTTGATCATTCGACTCGATACTACCATACACTTCCACCTCGATACGAGTAATTGTATTGGTTGATTCAAAATTTTGGAAAAGTTTCTTTCTCGACTTCAAAATTTTCAAAATAATAAAATTTCTCAAAGTTCCTCTACTTGCTCATCATGCGAAATTTTCCATTTCATGAGTTTGAGAAAGAAATGCGATTACCTTTTTCCGGTTGAGCTCGATGCGATGGAGTGTTGAGAGAGTCGGTGGGTTTCTAGAAGTCGGTGACTCGATCTAGACTTAGAATAAAGGTCTTGGGTTTTCAAAGAGCAAAAGCGCTCGATACCACTTACATCACGACCCCAATCCGGACCAACCCAGGCGGAGGCGACTAATACTAGGAGTAGTATTTTAGGGATTACGGGTAAAATAAAATGCGTAAGAATAAACTAACATCTTGAGCGAGAATATAGGGTGATGTTATAATGTTTTGAAAAGGTTTAGGCCATCGGACCCCAAAACTTGGCACGATCCGATGGGCTTGATAGTTCATAACATAAAACATAAATAAAGGAGTTTGAGTATAGCGGCGGAAAGTGTGTGAATACATATATGACGATATGCATTGGTATAACGAACATTGAGTAAATCGGCGAGGACACTAGACTCCTCAACACATCCCCATCATCACCATCGAGCTCAACTGCACATTTAAAACAAACATGCGGGGCTAAGTACAAGAAATTGCACTCGGTGGACTTATGCGAAAATATTTTGATAAATTTGGATTCTGTTGCCAATATCGAGTAAGCCGCGAGGGTTTTAGTTAAAATGCCTTGTCTTACCAAATCATTCGGTTCGTAAACATAGCTTTGGCGGGCATTTTCTTGGTGTGTATGGTCCGTATCTCATAGTCACAATACATAATAATAAATAAATAAATAAGCGTCGAGAGGAGGCCTCCCGTCTGACGCCGTGACGGCCGTAATCCGTCTGACCACGGTCTCTCTGCAAGCATATGTTAACACGGCGTAGTTCGACCTTCACGCCCGATCTGGCGGGCATTTGTCATCGCACGGGACCCGACATTAAAGGTTGGGTGCTACCACAACAATTAATATAATAGTTCCAACCATCTCCACAGCCTACCGGGCATATGAGATAGGATCCATACAAAGCGAAATATTTTGGCGGTGTAATGCGGTAAAACATTTGATAAACAATTGTAGTATAAGTCTTTGTAAATAAATTCATTTGATATGTGATAAGGTCATATTTTTGAAAACAAAGTCCATTTTGAGATAAGAAGGAAAAGGCCCACATTTTAAAGGTAAGAAGCCCACGGACTACGGTTCGTTGTAAAAGTACTAGGTTCGATCGTTCGTCAAAATCCGTCGTTGCGTTTGCGTCCGCGCTTCTGGCGAGGCTTTGATGCGTCGCTCAAGTCTATCGAGACTTACGAAAACTTAAGATAACTTTGATATTTCATATCGATGTGAGACTGAATTCCTTAGTGAATTGATCGTCTCTAATCATTATCGATTGACTTTTCTGGTTCGCCGAGATCGTTCGGCGATATAAATCGTTTTCGATATATGGTTTCATTTATGAAATCCTTTCTTATAATAATTATTATACTCAATTAGTATATCTTACAGCGTCTTGGCGTATTTACAACCGTTTAATCGTCGTTTGACTTTTGAAAAGTCGGCGAAGTCGACATTAATCGACAAAGTCGATGATTTTGACTTTTAAATAGTAATTCTTACTATTTTGCTTTATAAATCAATTTAATCGATTTGAAAGCGTAAAGTCCTATTTCTCGATTTATCTTGTAAATCAAGGACTTATAATTATTTTCGCATTTTAATAATTCTTTTATAATTAAAAAGCGTATTTTGGTTTTAAAGCGTTACAAAATGAGCGTTAAGTCTCAAACATAGCAATCTATGTTTATAAAATTTTGTAACATTTGAAAACTGTCCAGAATATTAATTTACCAAAATTTATAATTAAACAGTTTTAAAAGGATTTTAAAATCCTTTTAATTATCGATAATTCGATAATTAGATTAAAAATACTAAATGATCTTTGAAAAATTTTCTAAATTAATATAGTGTATTATTATACACTATGGTCCAGAATATAATTTATGAAATTCATATAACACTATTTTCTATTTATTTATATATATACATAAAAATATTCATGGTAATTCAAATAAATAGGAATAATTATCCAAAATTCCCAAAATTGGTATATACCTATAATAACATCCCAACATCAGTATATAATATTCTCATAACCCATAGTTCATCATAACTATTTATTTCAATATATAACAATATTTCACACGGTAATTATAGGGTAATTACCAAATAAATAGTAAATAATTTCTAAAAATTCTAAATAATTTCCAATATCAATAAACATTATATTATAACATGGTAACATCATAATATCAACCAAAACCATTTGAATCATCACCATATGGAGCTACAAGCTCTCGAACTTTTGAAAAAAAATGGTATTTGATTTTCAAAAATTCCAACAATTATATACTATGTTTATACACTATAGTAAAGCATTAATACACCATTGCATGTTCAAAAATAAAATCATACATCAACCTATATTTTTATAAAGCTCTCGGCCTTAATTAAAAATTAAGCATATAGTTTTCAAAATTCTAATTAAATCATATAACATATAATCGAGGTTCTAAAGCACTAATATGTCGTTGCATGCTTGAAATAAAATTATACATCAAGATACTCATATATATATGTCACGGTATTTTTTAAAAATTAAGCTATGGTTTTCAAAATTCCTAAATCAATACTATAGTCTTAAATCATAACATAGATCATATATTCATCATAAAAATGCTTAGAACATGCTCGGTCACTACCATATCATTTTAACTATTTTGAAAATTATTTCAATACATACTATGGTTCGATTATTTCATATTCATGCTAAATCCTTACAAACATGTCATATATGATAACCTATGTTCATTTCAACATATATGTTCATATTTTGAAAATAAAATCAACAAGAACATAGACATATCCATAGCTCATGCTCAAGAACACTTAAACACTTATATAAAATTTGAACACACATATAACATACATGAACATGCTCGATTATTTCTTGAACAAAGATGATAAAAGTCAAGCTTTTGTGTCTCGTTTACCTTGGATATGGTATGGAATCACAAGAACAATGCTAGGTATCAACCTTGGTGGAGAAATGGAGAAGAAAAGAAGAAAATATTTGAGAAATGAGAGGGTGGAGCTCTCGGTTCTTGGCGATTTTGGGGAGAGAGTGAAGTGTTTTGTGTGTTCAAATTGTTTGAGTGTGCATAGATAGGAGTGGGGTGAATGGGAAGAGTCCTACTCTCTAAGCCTCTCTCTCTCTCGATTTTGCCAGGAGAAGGAGAATCAATGCAGCGAATGATGAGGATTTTGTGATGATAGGCTAGAGCAAAAGGTAAGCCATGCATTGGGTAGAATTTGAAAAGAGCATGCTTGTCTCTAGGTGGGTGCCGGCGCATGGGGGTTGAGGGTGTGATTTAATTTTGTTACACTATAATACTATGTATTAATCATATTATAGGTCATAGATATATAATACATGTCATAAAAATAATTAAAACATAATATATGCACACATTGCTATTCTGGAGTCGAAAATTAGGAATAATAGGATAAAATTATAAATCACACCTATTATTGATACTCATGCCCAATTCGATCAATTATACACATATATATCATAATATATGATTTAGATATTAAATAATAGCATAGGATATAATTATTACACATTTAGAAATAAAAACCTAATTTGAAAATAAGATTTGAATTTTATAAAAATCATTATCGATTTTAATGACTTAAAACTGATTTCATAGCTTAATAACACTCATATATATCATATTATAAAGTTTAGATATCATAGGATAATTTAATGGTATCATTTCATGTGATAAAACCACTTATTTATAGGATTAGGGTTTCGAAATTACAAATTGAGATTATCGAGTTTAATAACTCAATTATCGATTTTAATAATCATTAATACAGTAATTATATAAAATAATAATAGGAAATTAATTATTATAATTTCCGAGCATTAAACTCATTTTCAAAGCGTCTCAGGCGTTAACGTTAACGTCTCAAAGCGTTGAAATCGACTCATCTCAAAATGGTGTGATAAGTTCATACTTACTAAGTGAATATATTCCATTTAATAAAGGAATTAAGATGGAATTTAATTCCAAGCTTCCTTTGCTCGAAATTTTCATGAAAAGGCGGCGTTCGATCTGCGTTTGGCGTTTAAAAATATTGACGAATCATTTCGTAATATTTCAATTCTTTAATTCACAATCCTTATTGAATTATGAAAGGAATTCGTTATAACGATATCGTATCGAAATCACAAGATTCGATGTCGTAATAAGATAACATCTGGCAAAACCACAATTACGGGTTGAATACCGTGTCGTATATTCGTTTCTTTGGAATATTACAAACGTTTGAGGCGTTTCAAACGTTAACGTTTAGAGATGAATAGAAAAATGAGTTTAATGATCAAGGAATTATAATATTTAAATTCCTATGATTATTTTATGTAATTAAAGTATTATTTAACATTAAAATAATGCTAGAACATTAAGGATTAATTATTGAGCAAATTTGAAATTTTTGAAAACCCTAATTCGAAAATTTGGATTTTCACACAAGAAATGATACTAATAATTTTTCCTATGATGTAATTTATCATCTAAGACATATAATGTGTCATATAGCAATTAAATTCAATAAAATAAATATTTAACACTTTGTCTATAAAAGTGTCGTATGTGGGTTTAATAGAAAATTAAATAGATCTTTGGTTATCAACTGCCATGTACGTACACCATTTAGAAATGGGATATTGTTTTTACACTAATCAAGTTACTATGTGAAGAATCAATTAAAGGTATTTTGGATGCTTTGTGAGGTCATGGCCGTGTGGTTCATCGACTAAAGAGGTAAGAAGTAATATCAAAACACTTGATTGATTATTAAAGTGCATTTGCCATTGTGAAGATATTAGATATCTTGTATAAGACAAATAAATAAAGCTTCTCCCTTTTTGAAGTGTGGTGACCGACGGCTATAAGGATTCAAAGTGTAGGATTTGTTTCTTTCAATGTGTAGTTAATGTATCTAAGTGATGTATTATTGATGAGTCGTCAAAACAAAAGGCTTGCAAATTGTTTGAGAAAGGAGGCATACATTGAACAAAAGTGATAGGATAATAAAACAATATATCATCTCATTCCTTTATCTCTATTACCGTGAGATGTAAAGAAAAGAAAAGGAATATATTTTCATAAAATTTTAAGGATAGGAATTAAATTAAAGATACGATTATCAAAAGCACAAAACTTCTCTCGTTCGTTGAGAAGTGCGAGAGCCTTAAGTGTACATAAGTATATAGATAAAATAGAAACAAAACAATCACCACTTTTCAAACACCCTCATTTGTCGTGAGCATATTGAGAGAAGAAGAAAGAGTGTTCTTCATTTTCTTATTCAATCCTTGGTACTAAAATCATACGCACTAAATCGACACCATTAAAAAGGTTAGAAATCGAACGAGCTTCGATTATACGTTAGAATCTCCAATTTTTAATGGTTCGATCTTAATTTATAAGCATGAGTTCTTAGTAAGAGATTATGCTAACATGTTTAATTGTTAGTTAATAATGTTTAGTATAGTGTATATACTTCGTTTATGATATTCTAAGTCACGAACTAAGCATGTTAAGAATCTTAGCATGGTGATCGAAAATTGTTAATGTTCATTTGTTAATGGAATTATGCTATATGATAGCGAGGAGCTTATAGTGATTATTTGGAAATTTTTGGAAACTATATGAAATATATATAATCTTGCCAAAATTTGAGGAAAGTATAAGTTGGTGTACAATTTTATTTAAGAAATGTTATAGCATATTGTTGATCTAGGGCCTTAGTTATGTACTACATGATTTTATTAAAATTTTAGAAATCAATTGCTCCATTTTATCAAAGGGCGAGAGCTTCAAGCTTGGATTAAGGCATGATTTGGTTGATTTTAATGAATATTATGATGTTATGTTGCTACACTATAGTATATAAGCATAGTGTAATTTTGTTGAAATTTTATAAAATGTTTAGTGTATAGTTTGGAAAAGGACCGAAACCAAGAACAATAATTCTTTGATGTAGAAATTGAATATGTTGGACCTTATGTTATAAATATGTTATAAATCGATGTTGAGGCCTTGTATAATTCAATTAAATTTTAAAAATTTATTGGACAATTTTTGCCCAATAGCCGTGACCTATAAGGTTAAGTAGGTGATGTCCAAATTTTCTATAGTTAATATTAATACATATTAGTGATACTATGATAATATAGTACACTATATGAATTTAGAAGAATTTTTTAAAAAAAAAGATTGAAAATTAAGCTTAAGAACCGTGAGCTTGGTTAAGAATATTGAGGATTTTAAATCCTTAATATCAAGAAAAATAATACATTATATGTCTAGAAATTATTTTAGACATATTAAGAATTTATGAAATTTTATAAACATAGAATACTATGTTTATGACGAAACGTTATATTAAATAACGTTAGAAATGAAAAATAATGTTTAATGAATAAGTTAATTCATATTAAAGAAAAATATTAATGAAGTTTATCGATTTGCGTGAAAAATCGAGGATTGAAGCTTTATGAAAAGAAATCGATTGAAAATCGATTTATATTGAATTTATTCATTAAAATGTGTTTTATTAAGGATTTATAAAGAAAAGTCAAAATGGTTGACTTTCGAAATTAACGTACGAAATACGTTCGTTAAATACACTAATACGTGAAAAACGTATTACTTTTATCAGAATATCTCTTTGTGAGAAAAGATTTCATAATTGAAATCATTTTATTGAATAACGTTATTATACGTTAATTATTTAACCTAAAAGGTTAAAATGAGACTGTAGATCATATTACGTCTCTCTCAAATGCGATAATTATTTTATTGAAAGGCAGCGTTGAAGCGACGTATTAAGATTTATTAAGACTTGAATTATTATATTATTTATCAAAGTTGAATGAACTTTAAAAATCTCGGCGTGCTAATGTGCTAGCGTAAATTTTGCGTAAAGGTGGGACGTGGCTCACACGCAAACGAGAGGAGAACTGCGTGTCGAAATTGAAGTTCAAAAGTAAAGGTGGGCTTCTTTTCTTATCCTCGAGGATAAAATGCTTTATTCTGATGCTTTCTTGAGTGAAAAGTATCTATTTATGATGGTCTCTTTTGAGAAGTATGATGAAATGTTTATGAAATTACACCCAAAATGTTTATGTTTTATGTATGTATCAATTCATGATTGTTGATGCATAATGTTGGGTAACTCCCACTTTATGACATGCTTGAATTCGTATTCTTGGAAGTACCCCAAGGATGATGGAGAATTCGTATCTGTCTTGAGATAGCTGGATTTTGTGCCGATTATTTGTATTGTGTCTTTGAAAGGGTGCTCGGCCGGTCACGGCGTCTGTGAGAGGAGGCCTCCTCTCCAGCGTGGGAATTATTGTTGAATGAATTATTGTGGTGGATATGGATCATACATACAAGAAAAATGTCTGGCCAGACGAATCTTTATGGAAAATGAAAGAAAATATTTAGTAAGCACGAGTGTTTTGAATTAAAACCTCGTGTGTTCTTCGTGATGAGGCGAGTAATTCAAATGTGATAAATTATTTTGGCATGAGCCACTGAGTGCAATCTTGTACTCAGCCCTGCATGTTTGTTTTTAAATGTGCAGGTTGAGCAGATGATGGATGGAGATGTGTCGGAGCAGTGGAACCCATTTTGAATACAATATATTTAGAAACCTTGAATACACATCGTCATATGTGTATTCACACGTTTCATTGCAATTGAATTAATTTATCTTATGATGTTGATTAGTTGAATACTTACGAACATATGAGTCTTGTATATATATTGGATAAAGTTTCCTTAATTATTATTCAAGTATTAGCCACGCTAAATCGTACTTAGGATTTAGGATCATTACAACCTTCCTATTGCTCAACAACGCTCCATCGCATCACGGCTCAATCGCACATTTAAAACAAATATGCGGTGAGTACAAGAATGCACTCGATGGGCTTATGCAAAACATTTTTATTAAATTACTCGCCCATTAGTAATACACGAGGTTTTAGTAGAAATACTCGTGCTCATCAAACATTTTCTTTCATTTTCATAAAGTTATGCGGCGGACATATTTTCTATCTGTATAATCCGTATCATTTCCCTTATAACATTATCATAATTTCACATACGTTGGTAGGGAACCAACGACATTTAATATCATCATAACATCACAATATCATAATATGTTGGTGATGAGCCAACAACAATCAATCTCATTACAACACCTTCATATGTTGGTAGCGAACCAACCACATTCATATCATCACATCATCCTCCTCATAATACATCATACCATCCTCCTCATAAAATATCATCATTCTCCTCATAAAATATCATCATCCTCCTCATAAACAATTCATCTCATAAACATTCTCCTCATAAAATATCATCATCCTCCTCATAAAATATCATCATCCTCCTCATAAACAATTCATCTCATAAACATTCTCCTCATTATCATAACATTCATCATAATATCATAATATGTTGGTGGCGAACCAACACTATTGATAGGATCATACATAAAATCATAAACACTTTGGGCAGGTAATCATTTCAACATCATTTCTCAACAGAGAGCATTGTAAAATAAACATTTGATAAACATTTTATCCTCGAGGAGAAAGAAAAGCCCACCTGGATTGGAGACTTTCTTAATTCGATTTTGTTCTACGCCAACGATCACGTCCGCGTCCAAACCTTTACGTAAAAACGATTTCAGTACGTCGGTCACGTTTTTCGAGATTTTCAAAGTTTAAAATAAACTTTGATAACTTATACTATAATAATTCGAATTCCTTAACGAATTCAATACGTCGTTCAATCGCGTATCTTAACTAAACATTTCTCGTACTTCGATAGAGACGAGATATGATCAACTATTTCATTTTAATCATTTAGGTTAAACGTTCAAAGTATTCTAACGTTTTTCGATATAAAGATTTCAATTATGAAATCTTTTCTCACCAAAGAGATTTCCTTATATAACTAATACGTTTTACACGTATTAGTGTATTTATCGAACGTATTTCATACCTTAATTTAAAAGTCAACAATTTTGACTTTTCTTAATAAACTTTTCAATAATTGACATACTTGATATCTAATTTCAATATAAATCGACTTCCAATCGATTTCTTTTCATAAAACCCTAATTCTCGATTTTTCATGCAAATCGATAAAATTTATTAATATTTTTCTTTAATATTAATTAACTTATTCATTAAACATTATTCTTCATATCTAACGTTATTTAATATAACGTTTCTCCGTAAACATAGTATACTATGTTTATAAAATTTCATAAATTCTTAATATGTCTAAAATAATTTCTAGACATATAATGTATTATTTTTCTTGATATTAAGGAATTAAAATCCTTAATATATTCCTTCAAAGCTCACGGTTTTGAGCTTAAAAATTCTTATCTCTTCCAAAAATTCTTCTAAATTCATTTAGTGTACTATATTATCATAGGATCACTAATATGTATTAACATTAACTATAGAAAATTTTGACATCACCTATTTAATCTCAATAGGCCACGGCTATTTTACAACAATTGTCCAATTAATTTTCTAAAATTTTAATTAATTTATACAAGGCCCCAACATTAATCCATATCATAATTATAACCTATAGTTCAACATTTTCAATTTCTACACCAATGAATTAATGTTCAATGCCTCGGTTCACATACCAAACTATATACAAAACATTTTATAAAATTCCAACAAAATTATACAATACTTAAACACCATCCTATATCATAAATCTTCCATAAAATCCAACATTATCAAACCATACATCAATGAATCATCCCAATAGCTCTCGGCCATAATGAACAATATGAGTAATTAATTCTCAAAAATTCTAGTAAAATCATAGAGTGCATAACTCATGTCCTAGATCAACAATATGCTATTACATTTCTTAAATAAAAAATTTGTACATCAACTTATAATTCTTCATCAATTTTGGTCATTTCATATTTATTTCATATGATTTCCAAATAATCACTAAAAGCTCCTTGGCTATCATATATTATTAATCCATCATCAATTCAACTCTAGTAATTTTCGATCATGATAGAAAAATCATAACATGCTTAGGCCTTTGATTTAACATCATTTGTGAAGCATAAACATCCTACTAAACATTATTTACTAACAATTAAACATGTTAACATAATCTCTTCCTAAGAACACATGCTTATAACTTAAGATCGAACCATCGAAAAATTAAAATCTTAATGTATAATCAAAGCTCGTTAAATTCCTAACCTTTTTACCGGTGTCGATTAAGTGCACAAGGATTTAATATCAAGGGTTTGGCTAAAGAAAATGAAGAACACTCTCTTGCTTTTCTCTCAAAACAGTCTCGGCAATGAGGTGTTTGAAAAAGAGGAAATGAAATGGTTCATTTATCTAACAGTTTTGTACCAAATCAAGAGGAATAAAAATAATTAAAAACTTATTTCCTTCCTACAATTCTCATAACTCATGGCAGTCAACAAATGTGATGGATGAGGATTTTGTTTCATTCGACTATTACTTTAAACAATTAAAGGAATAAAACATTTATTACCCTCTAAATCAACTACATCACACTGTTCACTCACCCTCAAGTAGCATGAGATATTTTATTTTGCTTTATGAGTCACTAAGGTAATACATCATCACTTTCAAACATTTACTACTCTTACACAATTTTGAAAAACACAAAATGAATCCCACTTTGTTGATCCCCTTTTTGCCGTCGGCTCTCTCTCTCTCTTGTGAGGGAGGAGTTATTATTTTTCCTTGTCTCATGCTATGATATAATATCCTACACTCCACCAAATGCACAAGTCATCAAAAGGTGCTTCAATTTTTCTTCCAACCTCAAATTAGAAGCAATAATACACGGCTACCATTGCTCACAAAACATCCCACTTGATTTATCAATTAATGCATTGGTTAGAGTGTAATAATATCCTACTTGGTCAACACAATTTGGTAGCTAATAAAAATCATTCATGTAGTACATACATATATATGTTCACGGCAACTATCAAATTAATAGGGCCAAAATTTTATTTTCATGCTATAAGTAGTTATATATCATAATATATGTCTTAGATGATAAATTATATCATAGGAAAAATTATTAGTATTATTTATGTGAAAACCTAATTTCAAAATTAGGGTTTTCAAAATATAATTCTATTCAATAATCATTCCTTAATTCTCTAGCATTGTTTTAATGCTAATTAATACTCTAATTACATAAAATAATCATAGGAATTTAAATATTATAATTCCTTGACCATTAGACTCATTTTTCTAATCGTCTCTAAACGTTGACGTTTGAAACGTCTCAAAACGTTTATTATCGACTCATCTCAAAATGGTCGTAATAAAGTCGTAATTACTTTATTAAATTATTCCATTAATAATGGAATTTAATTCTAAGCTTCATTTCTTAGAAAATTTTACGAACTTTTAACTATCGATACTCAATCGACGTTAAAATAATACTGCCGAAACACTTTATAAAGTTCTATTCCTTAATTCACAATTCTTAGTGAATATAAAATAGGAATTCATTATCTCGTAATTAATCGAAATCATTATTCGATAATTTACTAATCCAATTATTTCGTGAAACCCTAATTTACGAATTTAAATATCGTAATTAGGCATTTAGTTCTTTGGGATATTACATTCTACCACCCTTAAAAGAAATTTCGTCCCGAAATTTGCATACCTCAAAAGTATGGGGTATCTTAACATCATAATATCTTCAATTTTCCACGTGATTTCCTTACATCCATGGTTTCCGTTGGACTTTCATTAAAGACATAAACTTGATTCTCAATCGTTGAATCGTAAGATCAAATAGTCGAGATTTTCATCACAACTCATATTTGAGTTGAGGATCACGTCATTATGATAGATTACGTGTTTTGGGTCGTATTCATACTTCCATACAAGAACACGTGGAAAACATTACGCACATTCCCAAATTTGGTGGAAGTACCGATCTAAGCTACTAGGCTATCATTACTAGGAGCTCGTAAGGTCCTATAAAATATGATCTCAACATTCTTGTATCGAACTTTATAATTTCCACGATGGAGAAATCTTAAGAAAATTTTATTTTCGCATTCATAAATGCAGTTCAGATCTACGCGTATCAGTGTAAGACTTTTATGCGTCCCGAGCTTTTCTTATTCTTTTTGCCTCATTTGGTATATATCTTGATCATTTCATTTACGTTGTCAGGACCTTATACATATCTCACCTACTTTATTTCAATAAAGTGGTGGTCAATACTTCTTTCCACATAATGCCTCAGATGGCTATATCTATAGTTGCTTGACAGCTATGGTCGTACGTGAACTTAACAAGTGGTAAAACATATTCCCACTTGCACCTCGATTTATCATTAATATTCTCATCGTATCCTTAAACGTCCATCTGTCCGTGAGTGGACATCTATGTTAAGGTTCAATCTCGTGTCTAACTCCTTTTTGGTGAGTTAGTTCAAAATCTAGGGATAAACTTAGAGTCTCTATCTGAAGCGATAGGTTTTGGTACCCCCTGTAAATATACGATTTCCTTTATGTACGACTGAGCTGACTCATTAGATCTACGAGTCATCTAAATAGGCAGAGACAAACATTTTTGGTGAGTCAATCTACTACTACCCATATAGCAGTGTTACTTCTTTATGACTTTGGCAAAAGCCGTCATAAATCCATTGCTATGTCATCCCATTTTGATTCATGCATCTCTAGAGATTATAACCTCTTATAAGGCCATCGACACAATGCCTTCACTTATTGATAATCGAGACACTGCTCGACAATAGGGTTATATCTCATTTCATTCCTTACTATCTATCTTTTCTCGTAAATCGTAATATATCTTAATGTTGCCTGATAAGGCGGTACGAGGAATATCATGAGCTTCATTCATGATTTCATTTCTAAGCTTATTTCTACTTGAAATGTATAACCTTCCTTTAGACAATATGACATTGTCCGGCGCTTCTTTATAATCCGCCAGCCCTTCATTTCTCTTCTTAGCTCATATTCTTACAAATATTTCATCCTTTCTCTTTTCGTTTACTACGCTTTTTCTCAAATCTGACATAATCGTGAGTGTGGCAATACGGTTCATGGTTGATCTAGGCATCTTGACTATTTCCTGTCATGAGTTGGGTAATTCTATTCATGTGGCCTAAGTCACTGTGATGCGTAAGCTATTGTCTTTCTCATATCAATACATGGCCTTACATTTATTGGTCCATGTAAATTCGATTCCTTTTTCAGGGTATCTGTATTATCGGCCTTGCTATCTTAGAAAATTCTTAATGAATCTCCGATAATAGTCAATTTACCTAAGAAATTCCTGATCTCCTTTTAGGTCATTGACGACTTCCATTCTTACGCACTTTGATTCCTACTGGAGACACGGCGTGTCTGAGGAATATTCTTTCTTTAAGCCGAAATTCACAATACTTAACTTGGCAAAATTGTTCGGCTTTAAATGTCCGCAAGACAGTCCTCCGATGTTCTTTATGTTCTTTCTCGCTCTTCGTATGGATAAGAACATCATTCAAAAAGATTAAGACAAAACTGTCTAAGTATGTGTGGAACACTCGATTTTTGAAGTTTATGTGTGGTCGATATATTAGATAGTCCGAATGGCATGACTATAATCTTCTGATAGCCATATCTTATTGGAACAATTCGTTTTATACATCGATACCTTTCTTCAAAACCATATAATATATCTCATCAAATGCCTCGGTGAGGACTTTTCATACATTAATTACGAGGGTCGGTCTACAAGTCGATCGATTACATGGCGTCTAGTCCTTTTACATCAAAATTTTGACACCACTTCAACATAATCCATTATCTACATATAAGTTTCATATTATTATAGGATTCTATATCTACGAATGGCCTTCGTCGAATTGTAATCCTCGTTTGAAATTTGCCTTTGGTGTAGAGCATAACTCTAGCCTATGTCGGTTATGGCTGACGGGGTACTTACCATTGCTGGTATCGTTGTTGCTGCCATGGCAGTTGTCGTCGTTGCTGCTGTTGTCGCGGATATTGGGGTTGATATTGTATAGCCCTAAGTGGTTGGGTTGGCCTTATCGTTTCTCCCGGGCGCATTTCTGGGCAGTCATATGCATAGTGGCCCTTCAAACCACATTTAAAGCAACTTCCATCGCTCACAGCATGCACTCTGTGCGATGTATGACATTTCGGGCAAGGAAAAATCCCTACTCGTCCTTGTGGTACCATGTTCCCTTGCCATGGCCTTTTATTACTTGTATTCCCAAAATTTCCTTCCCATTTTCTCTTGCATTTGTCACCAGCATTATGTGACTTTGTATGGGTCAGTTTATCCTCAGGCATTGCTGCTTCAACATCTAAAGCCCGACTGAGAGCTTCAGTATATGTCAAGTCGCCATGACTAGCAAGAGGCATTCTTATTTCATGCCTTAGACCAGATTGAAATTTCTCTGACATCTTCGTGTCAGTACTCACTTGGTCTGGAGCATATCTTGACATATCGCAAAAGATGCGATCATACTCTGTCACAGACATTCGTTCTTGCTTCAAATTGAAGAACTCGTTCTCCTTTTTCTTCCTATAACCTTTAGGGATGTATTTCTCATATATCTCTCTCTTGAAATCTTCCCAAGTAAAATAGCCCATTTGTTCCGGTGTCATGGTTTTCCTTCTGCCTTCCCACCAGAAATCCGTAGGTCCAATAAGTTGGAAGGTGACACAAGACAGTCGCTCTTGTGTTGTACAACGGAGAAAATCGAAAATCCTTTCTATCGCTCTTACCCATTGCTCCGCATCATCGGGACTTCCTTTTCCATTAAAGATAGGCGGATCTTGCCTAAGGAAAAGTTCCTCTATTCTACGATCCGGTGGAGGTGGGGGTGGTGGTAGTATTTCTTCTTCTTCCTCAGTTTGTGGGACTCTGCCCCTTCCCCTACCTCTTCCCCTAACTCTTTGCTCAGGTTCCCATCTAGGCGGCATTCTGTTATTGCAAAGATGTAATTAGTACTCGCGTAACATTTATCGCAATTTACAAGTGCATATACTCTCATGCAATCTTATCATAAAACGGCCTTAGTAAAACCATTCACTCTTTTCATGCTTACTATTATTTGTTTCACTAAGGTCTCAAAATTCGAAATCAACTTTGTTCAAGCATAATTATATGGGTTGAGGTATATAGCGAGAGACTTGTTAATTACTAAGACACTCAAGACGAGCATTTTATGTCAATATAACTTAGAATACTAAGATCCATTTCAAATAATGAATCTATTTCTTTATCCGCTTCTTTATTTCAAAGGAATTTCCTTCCTTATCGAAATCGTAATATCTCTGAAGCTTATATCATATCATGAGCTATCTCATAAATGTATAACTCGTAATTTCTTCTGCTATTCTTAACTTTTGTCCCTTTTTCTTGAACATGGTATCTGAAAGTCATATTACTTTCATTATGCTTCGGTTCTCACATTAAGGATTAGAACCGTCATTATTGTCATATAGCTTGGTAAGGTAGTACATTTGTACACCATAACTTAAATTCCAAGCATCTCATTACCATGTCTTGACTTTGGAGATATTTTCTCCATACTTGATTGAAATGCTAGGGCTATCCTAGCTGTTCGCACATCTCATAGATTATGATTCCTCAATCTCATCATCGTTTGTTTAACCCAGTCCCAATTACTTGGAATTGATTATACTCAAGCATAATCTCATTGATTGAGGTATAAAGCGAGAGATTTATTTTCTGAGATGCTATTATTTCTTTATATATATATATTCTTTGAAAAGAATATCTTGCATGCATCTTCATTCCTTTAAACATGTCCAACCTACTAAGGAGGTATTAAAGGACAAACAACTATCTTTAAGATAAGTTGTAATCTCTCTCGTTATGATATAATAAGGGGAATTTATATCCCAAAGGTATCATATATTTTTCTTTACTTTTACTCTTGCATTCAATGCTAAAGAGTATTTCTTTAAAACTTTATTATTATAACAGTCATATGAAGATATAACTTCACAGTTATCAATATCTAAAAAGCCCATCAAGGGTCATTGCATCGATGTGCATCATAGGGGACAATATATCTCTATCACGTCCCAACGAGATATCCTTTACATCATAACTTTTGATGTCAAATCACTTTACTGGTCTGAAATTTTGTTGGTGACAAAAAAAATAAGTCAACCTACATCATACTTGATGTTTTTCACTTTACTTATTCGCACTTAGGTGACAAGGTAAGTCAACCTTCATCATACTCATTGGTTTCTAGAATCGAAGAGAATTCATCACAACAACTTTCAAAAGGTATGGATTCGCAATCCAAAATAACAATTCTTTATAACATTTGAATTCATATGTTACGTAATTGAATAATTGGGATCTAGGGTCCCAAGACCGAATGACGACTCTCGAGATTTCTTTGGTCATATGGGTGGCGGACCATCACAATTATTTTCTCGATCCACGAGGGTTGGTTTGAGAGGACACATTATAAGTTTTCGGGTTGTAAATTTCTTTCAGAAAAAGTGAGAAACTCAACTGATTTCTCAATTGGAACTAGGTCATAGAGTTAAACTCAATGACAGAAATTGGGTAATGAATAGAATTTGAAACCTCATATAACTCGGAACATGTCATCATAAATTGTAAGGGTTATCAATTGTAATATCCCGCAGTTTTAATACCTAATTACGATAATTAAAATCGTAATTTAGAGATTAATCCCGATTATTAAAATCCTAATTAGTCAATGCTCAATTTTGACTAAGCATAATTGGATAATTTCTGTGTGACATTCACTGACACTTAGTGAATTAAGGAATATAGTTTCTGATATTCCTTCGAGCGTATTGTTCTAACGTCGAATAAAATCAATAGTTAAGCCTTACAGTGTTTTAAGCAATTAAGCTTAAATTTTGAAATTTCCTATTATTATAGGAATAAATAAAGTTGTTACAACTTTATTTTGAACATTTTAGAGATGTTTCAACTATGGGGATCTTGAGACGTTTCAAACGTCTACGTTTAGAGATAATTTCATAACTTAACCAAATGATCTCGGAATTATAAAATTCAAATTCCTATGATTATTTTATGATATAAGAGCATTATTATCATCAAAATAATTCTAGAAAATTTAGGAATAAGATGTGCCTTATTCAATGGGTTCGATAACCCTAATTTCAAAATTTAGGGTTTTGTGATCTAAATTTTGTTCTAAATATTTTTCTATGGTTAGATTCATCATCTATGATTATAATGTGCCTCATAACTATGTGTTAGCTATTTATTACAATAAAATAAAATGTTTAGCACATAGAAACCCTAATTTTCGAAGATGTGCTACTATATGTGCTAATTAATTTTAATTGCTACCCAATTATGATCCTATGATAATTTTTATATTAAACTGATATTATTAAGGATAATATATGGTATTACATCAAGTTTCACAAAGTGGGAGCACACTTGTGCATAAGGGACGAAATTTTACAACTTTTTATAGGATTTTATGAAGAAAAATCTTGCTTTAATTAATGTAAGGGATAAGATATGATCTTATCATATCATGAGGTGTAAAGTAGAGTTAGAATTCAATTTGAACAAGTAAACCATGGCTCACACATTGAGAGGGCCGAAAATATCACAATTTTATGTGATAAAAATTTGTTTTACACCATGTGTTGAATTGTGTGAAGATAAGATAAAATCTTATCATGTATTAGGTGTAAAGTGGTGTTAGTTATCAAATTGAACAAGTAACCTAAGGTTGGACACTAGTAAGGGGCGAAAACCTTGAATAAAAATTAGGGTTGGAGGAATTAAATTCCAAACTATATAATAGTGCCATGTGTAGTTAAAATAATTGACTTTCCAAATACTACCTTATAACATAATAATAATCTAGTATAAGATAAGAAAAAAATAAAAATTTAATCCTAGGACTAGGTAATAGGCGACACACACACATGCATAACTATGTGATAAACTTTATACTATGTGATAAGGATTATCCAATGCATTTATTAAGTGATAAGTTGACCTAAGGATGAGTTGTAAAGATAAGATAAGATTTTGTTCTCTTATGCAAGTGGATGGTTGATATCTTTCATGTAATTATGATATAACAAGTGTACACTAGATATTTTAAGTGTAATAATTAACATACAACTTGCATATGCCTATAAATATAACATGAAGCTCTCCATTCTCATTCACAAACCGATAGTGACCGAAAATATAGAGGAGAGAAAATGAGAGTGTTATCCAATCCTTGATCCCAAACATAGATCATATAAACGTCACCGATCAAAATCCGTACCGATTAAAAGGTTAGATTTCTTACGAGCTTTGTATATACGTTAGAATTTTCGATGTTCGTCCGTTAGAATTCATGTTATACGCTTAGGCTATATGTGTGATTTTCGAAAATCATGAAACTTGTGCTAATATGTTTAGATATTGTACTTATATGATGTTATTAAGCAAGTAGTATAATTATATCACAAAATCAAGCATGATATTAAACTTTATATGTTGACCGAAAACTTAAGGGTGTGATATGTTGATGAGTATGATTTTTAATTGTTGATTTGAGCATGAAATCATGATCTAGGGTATTAATTATGCTTGTATGATTTTATGTAGAATTTTTGAAACACTTTAGTACCTAATCTATGAATTTCGAAAATTATAGGACATGATATTATGTTGAGATATAATCCATGTTTGAGTGTCATCATAACATATTGAAAGTGTAGAATCATAATATAATGTTGTATGAATTTATTGGATTTGTTAAAAATTTATTGGACCTAAGTCCAAATTTTCAAAGGTGACTTAGGAAGATTAAATTCAATAGTTCACAATAAATAAAAATTTTGTTATAATAAGGATGCTTATAGATAAGTATGTGTTATGTGATTTTATTGGAATTTTTGGAAATTATTTGCTTAGTTTAATTAGGGTTTTCGAAAACTATATGTTATAAGTATTAATGTTATAAATTTATTTTATGAAATATAATTGCATAATATGATCCAAAATGATGTTTTAGACATATTATGATTTTATGGGAATTTTTAGAACAAGAATTGCACATAAAATAATAGAATTACATAAAAGGAATTAAAAAGTCAAAATGTTGACTTTAGTCAAAATTGTTGACTAAATGTTGACCAAGTCAAAATCGTTGACCAAAAACGTTGACCAAGTGTAATATCCGTAGAATTTAATCTTGAATTACGATAATAAATTCGTAATTAGTATTATTAATTCAATAATTAAAATCTTAATTAGTCAACACTGACTTTCACCAAGCATAATTGGAAAATTTACATGTAATATTCATCGATCTTAGTGAATTAAGGAATATAATTTACGATATTCCTTGAACTTAATATTCTAAACGCCGGAAAAATTCGACGATTCGTCTTCTGAGATTATTAAGCAATTAAGCTTAATTTCAAATTCTATTATTATAGAATAAGTAAAGTTGTTACAACTTTATTTTAAACGTTTAGAGATAATTCGCCTATGAGAATATTGAGACGTTTCAAACGTCGGTTTTTAGAGATGAGTCGATAACTCGGCCAAATGATCACGGAATTATAAAATTCAAATTCCTATGATTATTTTATGATATAAGAGCATTATTTATTATTAAATAATGCTAGAAAATTTAAGAATGCTGATGTACTATTGTTATGGGTTTGAAAACCCTAAAATTTGAATTAGGGTTTTAAGGTCTAAAATTATTTTTAATACTTTTCTATGATTACATTTATTATCTAAGACTTATAATATGTTACATAACTATGTATTAGCTATTTAATACAAGAAAATAAAATAATTGAAATTATCCCATAGTTTTCGAAAAACTAGGGTTTCTAAAGTATGAAATTAATTTCAATTCTTATCCAATTAATGATATATCATATTTATTATATTAATATGATATTATTAGAGATAATATGAGTTGTATTAGCAACTTGCACAAGTTGGATGACCAATGACCCAAGAGTGCCGAAAATTAGGTGAATTAGGTGTGATTTTATGTGATTTAATTAATAAATATCATGCTATAATTAATGCTATGTCATTATTATGTTCATAAGATATTTTTATAAGATAAGATAGAAAATGTGTTCAATTTGGACAAGTAACTACAATCCTTGTCTTGTAGTAGTTGCAAAGTTTGAAAATTAGTATGAACAAATATGAAACCAAATAAAGTCTTAGTGTATAATTTTGACTTTTCAAAAATAATATTATCCTAAGGTATTATTAAAGTATGTAATAATATAAATAAATAAATTCATCTCTTTCATTTATAAGAGGGCCGATATATATATATGTGTAGTATATATATACCGTGAGAATTTCCTCATTATCAATACAATGGTTACATGAATTAAACAAGTGGCATAGTGGCATAATAAAGTCTTGGATAAAATGAAATTTTGTTTCCTACTACAACTTGATAGCCGAAATAGTGGAATAAATTAAGGTGTGTAATCATTTTTATTACTTAAGATACTTTAGCATACAAATGGATAAGATAAGATATGGTATCATTATAGTAGGATATGATAAGAATTAAAAACTTGTCCCTAGCTAGACAAGTGGGCCGATTTATTTAACAAAGGGAACCAAGTGTATAGTTGTCATTTTTATGTAATAATTATCATACAAGTGGGTTAATGTTATAAATATAAGTGAGCATCTCATTCCTCCATTTTAGCACCTTAGGACCGAAATTATAGTAAGAAAATTTTGAGAGAGTTCTCCAAAGTTTGATCCCAAACCTTAGACAAATAAACCTTCGACGATTAAATCGACACCGATTAAAAGGTTAGATTTCTTACGAGCTTCGTATACATGCTAGAATTTTCGATTTTCATCCGTTAGAATTTATGTTATAAGTTTAGTTTATTTGTGATATGTTAGAAAATTATGTAACATATACTAAGATGTTTAGATATGGTGTTTATATGATATTATTAAGCATGTATTATAATTATATCACAAAATTAAGCATGGTATTAATTTTTAAAAGTGTACGAAATCATGTAGGTGGAGTATGTTGATGATTTTGATTTTAATTGTTGATTTAAGCATGAAATAATAATCTAGGGTATTAAATAAGTTTATATGAATTTATATAGAATTTTGGAAAACTTTAGTACCTAAGTTCATGAATTTGAAAATTATAATATATGAGATGATATTGAGATATAATCCATATTTAAGTGTTATCATGTCATATTGATGATGTAGATTCATAATATATTGTTGTAGGAAATTATCGAATTTATAAAATTATTTTGACCTAAGTCAAAATTTTGAAAGTGAATTCAATAGTTCATAATAAATAACAATTATGTTATAATAAGGATAGTTAAGGGTGATTAAGTGTTATGTGAATTTATTGGAATTTTTTAAAAATTGTTTGGTGGATTAATTATAAGAACCGAAAATCATACCCTATGTGTATTAATGTTATAAATTCATTTTATCAAGTATAATTACATAACATGATCTAAAATAATGTTTTGGACATAGTATGATTTTATAGGAAATTTTGGAACAAGAATTGTACATTAAAATCGAAATTTTCATAAGAAATTGAAAAGTCAAATGTTGACTTTGAGTTGACTAAAGTCAAAATTGTTGACTAAAGGTCGACTTGGTCAAAATTGTTGACCAAAACGTTGACCAAGGTCAAAGGACACATAATTCGATAAAACGTGATCTATGTGACGTAGTACGTTTAGTAACAATGTAACTTACGCTACGTAAGTACATTAAAACGCACATTATATACTAAAGGTAGAATATCTCTTATAAATTGAGAAAATTCATAATTGATATTAATTGATTAGGAAGCGTTAAAATAAGTCCCGTTAGCCTTATTCGACGCAGTAGAACGTTATAGACTATGTTCGTCTCTCATCGAACGTGATCAACATACTAAAATAGTTCTTACGTTAAGGTGGGACGGACTCGAGCTTTCGACTTAGAAAGGGGCGTTATTGAAAAGCTATGTACCGGTGGGCTTTATTCGAAAACCCTTTTATTTATTTTGCCAAATGCAAAGTATTTATTCTGATGTTTACATTACGAAATGATGATTACCTGCCCAAAGTGTTTATGTTTTTATGTATGATCCTATCATGTTGATTGGGCTATGAAAGTGAATCAGTTGTTGGGTCACTCCCCGACTTATGAGGAATCAATATTTGTTCCTAAGCCGGATGCAGAATACCTGGCTAGGATTAATTTGATATGATATTGTTATGTGTGGAGTTGGTTGGAATGATGAATTGAAATTTGTTGGTTCGCTACCAACGTATAATGATATTGATATGTGTGGAGATGGCTGGCATGATGATATTGAAATTGTTGGTTCGCTACCAACGATGATGATCTGATGTGATGTCATATTATATGTGAGTGGCTGGCATGATGATATTGAAAGTTGTTGGTTCGCTACCAACGTGTGATGATGTTATGTGATGAAATTATGTGATGATGTTATGATATTACTATACGAGAACTGATATGGATCATACAGACAAAAATATGTCTGGCCAGACGATTTTGAAAATAAAAGAAAATATTTTAATGCATACGAGCATTTCCAATAAAACCTCGTGTGTTACTCAAAGGCGATGTAATTAAAGAAAATGTTTTGGCATGAGCCCACTAAGTGCATTCTTGTACTTAGCCTCGCATATTTGTTTTAAATGTGCGGGTTGAGCGATTGATGTTGGATGTTGAAGTGTTGAGCGGTTGGAGTCTTCATCGTTGATAAGTATAGCCTTGATTACATATCATCATATGTGTAATCACATGTCTTTCCGCCGCAGAGTTATATAAGTTATGTTTCAAGTCAACCCTTTAGTCAAGAGTCTAAATAATTGCCAGATGTATACGATATATGTGTCACCTTAAATGATATGAAGTTTCGAGAATTTGTCTATTATATATCTCACAGTTCCTTAATTAGTATTTGTTACTGTTGTTAATCCCCGTCATTAGTACAGCCGCTAATCCGCATCCGTACTTTGGGTTGGCGGTCTGTTACACCAAGGTCAAAACGCACGAAACTCGATAAAACGCGATCTATGTGACGTAGTACGTTTAGTAACAATGTGACTTACGTTACGTAAGTACATTAAAACGTACATTATGTGATAAAAAGATGAAATATCTCTTATATGATGAATGATTTCATAATCGACATCATTTTGATTAGGAAACGTCAAAATAAGTTCGACGTTAGCCTTATTTGATGCATAGGACGTTAAAGACGATGTTCGTCTCTATCGAAAAGTATAGCGATGTACTAAACCTCGTTTCTCACATTGAAAAAAGGTCCTGCTCAGAGGAGAAAGAAGACGATAATTAAGTACTAGTGACGTAAGAACTATAAGTTCTCAAGGTGGGCTTTCTTACCAAAACCAATTACGAGCCTTTTGGAAAATGTTTTAATGTTATTACTTTACTGTTTTTCTGCAAAATTTTGAGATACGATATTGTCTGCCAGAAAATGTTTTATGTTTTGTATTTGTCCATTCGGGTTGCCTGGGGCAACATGAAAGATTACGAATTCGGATCCCAGTGGAGGTGTAAGGTTGAAATTCACGGCTAGGGTTGTGTACACTTTAGTCATGTCATGCGGTTGCGATCGACTTTACGAATCGCCGGTTGCGATTAGTTTTCTGTATCGCTGGTTGGGATCAGTTGCGTTCGGTGAAGGGAGGCCTCCCTCCCGGCGCGTTTATCTATTGCCGACTTGGAATATACGTTGTGGTTGTGGTGATATGAAAATGACTGCGCAGTCGACTTTGAGAAATGAGAAAATGTATTTTGTAAGAACAAGGCCTTTTTCCAAATAAAACCCTTGTGTCTTACTAATGATGAGGGCAGTATAATATTTCGTAAAATAAAATGTTTTTGGCATGTGTCCACTAAGTGCATTATTTGTACTCAGCCCTGCATATTTGTTTTTAAATGTGCAGGTTGAGCTGGTGATGGAACAGAGCGGGAGTTGAGCGGAATCTTTTGTCAAGTAGTATGAAGTATTTTTGGTTTACCTTGAGAATGCATCTCCATATGCATGTCTCACACGTTTATTCCGCTGCCAAACTCTTGAGACTCTGTTATATTTTGTTACTATATTAAGCTTTGTAAAAGCTGCTGTTTGTTGAAACCATGAAACCATCTTATATATATAAGCTATTTTGATTCATCTTGATTCTCGTTTCTGTTTGGAACATCTATATTTCTTCATAGATGAAATAAGTTGGAAACCTTATTCTTTTTATATTCACTTAACCCGAACCCGAGTCACGGTCCGACAAGGATAAGCCGAACCGGTGTGACAGAGTGGTATCGAGGCGATTCGTTTGCTTTGAACCAAAAATTCTTTCTATCCAAAGTCCGGCTTGAATCACTAGACTTTCTATGATGTAAATCATCTCGCGCCAACGCCCTGCTCATCACGCTCAACCAAGCAAGGAAAAGTGAGTTCTGATAAAAAGGTATGTGTTAAAAGTTTTTGATAAGTATGTTATAGTTTTAAGGAAGTATTTGTAAAAAAAATGTTTTTAAAGTGGACATGCTGTTAAATGAGTAGTTTTGAATTGTGATAATTCATGGGACAAACGAGTGGTTTGTCTGAAGAAGTTTGAGTTCATACCCGGTTGATATGTGATTTTGTTGTGATGAATTTGGAAGAAATTAAAACAGATAATAAAGACTAACCCTAGGGATGCATTAATCCTATCCACAACGTATGTTTATCCTATTCCTATTAGCCAATTTTAATCCAGACAAGATGGAAGATCACAAATATAACCAACAACTTCAATTACGACAATTGCGGGATTGATTACGAGTTTTCCTACCATTCTAGGTGAAAACAAGTAACTCCAAAAGGATCACTAAGAATATGCTTCCTACGAATATCCTATCTCGCCACGACTCGAGCGCTTATTCGTATCATGCATTCAAGATCGATTGACAATTAATACAATTACGTAATTAACCGATAACTAGATATGCATCGAGATTGATCGTAAATCAACACTTATAAATAAGCACCAAGAATCATGAATCAATGCACGGAAGGTAAATAAAACAGAATCACAACATATAGGATCGAATCATGCAAACCCAGGATTAGAACGAAAATCTAGCGAGACATAATAAACGGAATAAAATACGATTTAACCATAAAAACGGAAATTAAATATATAAAACCCGTGATGAAGCGTTGGATGAACAAATGGTTGGTCTTGAATCCAAACCCAAGCGAAAGAACGGAAAACAACGGAAAGCGATCGGACAAAACGTTCCGATCGATAAACTAAGCACGAACAATGCAAGAATTAACTCTAGAACTAAACTAAACTGAAACTAAAGCTAAAGAATGGAAAAACTGAAGAAATTGAGCTCTGGGACGTCTGGGGTCTGATGGGGGCGCAAGGGGCTTTGCCCTATTTATAGAAAAGGGTGGAAACCCTAATTTGCGCCTCTGCCGCCACGATTCGAGACCACTCCTTGCGGTCTCTAGCTCGACCGCTAGGCACTCGCCGCGCGCGCTCTCCTCGCTCGCGTTCACCGCTTGCGCTCGCGTAGTTCCCTCGCGACCTCGATAGCGATCGCTAGCAATGGTCGCGAGAAATCGTACAGTGAGTTCTCGGCGTTAGGGCTCGCTCGCGTGCACGAGCTCTCGGTCGCTACTCTTCTGGGCGTTCGCTGGTTTGCCTCGCGACCAGCCTAGCGACCGCTAGGCTGGTCGCTAGAAACTGGGCAGATTGCTATTTTGGTTCGTGCTTCGTTCCTTGCTTCGATTTTCAACACATAAACCTACAAAACACCAAAATAACACACAAGAGCAGTATCTTCTAAAATAGATAAAACATTGAGAAACGATACGTAAACGCACATTAAATGATCTAAACTCATCTTTAAATAACAACTATAAACGTGTAAAATGTGCGTTTATCAGTGATGGAACAGAGCGGGAGTTGAGCGGAATCTTTTGTCAAGTAGTATGAAGTATTTTTGGTTCACCTTGAGAATGGATCTCCATATGCATGTCTCACACGTTTATTCCGCTGCCAAACTCTTGAGACTCTGTTATATTTTGTTACTATATTAAGCTTTGTAAAAGCTGCTGTTTGTTGAAACCATGAAACCATCTTATATATATAAGCTATTTTGATTCATCTTGATTCTCGTTTCTGTTTGGAACATCTATATTTCTTCATAGATGAAATGAGTTGGAAACCTTATTCTTTTTATATTCACTTAACCCGAACCCGAGTCACGGTCCGGCAAGGATAAGCCGAACCGGGCTGTGACAGAGTGGTATCAGAGCAGTTCGTTTGCTTTGAACCAAAAATATTATTTCTATCCAAAGTCTGGCTTGAATCACTAGACTTTCTATGAAGTAAATCATCTCCGCTCAACGCTCCTGTTCATCACGCTCAACCAGCAAGGAAAAGTGAGTTCTGATAAAAAGGTATGTGTTAAAAGTTTTTGATATGTATGTTACAGTTTTAAGGAAGTATTTGTTAAAAAAATGTTTTTAAAGTGGACATGCCGTTAAATGAGTAGTTTTGAATTGTGATAATTCATGGGACAAACGAGTGGTTTGTCTGAAGAAGTTTGAGTTCATACCCGGTTGGTATGTGATTTTGTTGTGATGAATTTGAAAGAAATTAAAGCTTATACCCGGTTGGTATATGAGTATTAATAATGGACATATATAGAGTTATATGTCAGTGAGTTGAATGAAAAGTTTGTTGTGAAACGAAGTTGAATTGTGAAATTGTGTTGAATTTCAAAAGAACATAGATGAGCTCTAAGTTTCACGAAGAACTTAGAATGAATGAGATCATAAGAATTTCTCTTTTATGTATAACGTAGTGTTTGATGAAACACGAGAATTTGAGAACCTAGAAATGCCTTTAGGTTCGATTTGACGAACAAGAAATGGAATACTACGTGAAGGAATGGAAGCTTCAAGAAATACTCATGACATGGGCATAATTTTCTCTTTTGAGATTCTACGCGACGTAATCGACTGTTACTTACGTGAATTAATGAACTTGGGGATTAGAATGATAAGCGTTTACAAGCTTATGTTAAAGAATGTTCACAAACTTTGTGTTTTGTGAAATTTAGAAATCCTTATGATTTAAATCCCCCCCCCCCTTTGCTTGTAAGTTTAAAGATAAACTTACTTAGAACTATCTGTCTTCAGATAGCAGGAAATGGGGATGATAAGGGTAAGAACACGAGCACATATGTTTCGGACTTAGAACATCACGTTATGTACTAAGTTAAAAAGAACAATCGTTATATATGGAAAGTCCTCGTTGAGGCATTTTTATGATACATGATATTACATGACTTGTGATGAAAAATATCTAGCGTGTGCTATGTTTTATGAGCCATGATCTATAAAGAAGTTATGTGTTAGATATTAATTTAGAAATTGACATTTGTTTTGTTTAAAAAAAACATTAAGAATGCCTCCTAGAAGAGAGTTGGGACGTAGGAGAAGAGGGGAAACTCCGGAACCGGAATTCCAACCACCACCACCGCCTCGTAAAGTAGAGGCACCTTGTTTCTCAAGCAAAACCGCCCACATTTAATGGGATTTGGAACTCCCGGTGAAGTGAACTGGGTAAGATCAATAGAACGAATCTTCAATTTCCTGCATTGCACGGATCAGGAAAGAATTTTTTGCATTACCTTTCAATTAACGGGTTCAGCAGACTTCTGGTGGGAGACCAGAAGGAAAATAATGACTGAAGAACAAATGGAGAAATTTACTTGGGAAGATTTCAAAACGGTACTATATGATAAGTATATTCCCAAGAGTTATAGAGAGAAACAGGAAAATGAGTTCTTCAGCCTCAAGCAAGAAAGTAAGTCGGTAACGGAATATGATCGAATATTCTGTGATATGTCAAGATTTGCAATGCATCTAGTGGATACCGATGAAAAGATGGCTGATAAGTTTAGATCTGGACTAAGGCCAGAGATTAGAATATCTCTTGTCACCATGGAGCAATGACCTATACCGAGGCATTAGGTAGAGCCTGGATATCGGCGAGGCATTCACGAAAATAAACCAAAGATTAGCCCAAGAAGACAAGGCGAAAGGAAATGGGAAGAAATTCGTAACAAGGGTAATTACTACCAGGATGAAAGAAGGCCATGGACGAACAATCAAAGGCCCCAGTGGATTCAAGGGCAAGGGCAAGGTCGTCCAATAAATTTTGGACAAGGACGAAACAACCAACGAAAACTAACTGGCCCTCAATGTCCACAATGCCATAGGCATCACATTGGTCCTTGTTTAGCAGGACGTGTGAACTGTTTTAGATGTGGTCAACAAGGGCACTTTGCAAATAATTGCCCACAAGTAGGACAAGGAATGGTAGGTAGACCTAATCCACCACGACAAGCTCAGCAACAACAACCAAGGGTTTACGCTATCAATCAACAGCAAGGTGATGATGACCAGAATAACCCGACAGGTATAAATACGCTTTCAATATACCTGTGATTATATTATTGCTATGGGAATCCCAAGGTTACAATATTATAAGATTATACGCGAAAATTTTAGAACTTAGCTCGAAATGAGATGAAGGAAATACGAATCTTCTTCACCAAAGGCAGAAGATACGACGTTAGCATATGATCGCTTAAACTTAGATTTAGACATAGGATTCACCGTCTATAAGAATCTATAGTTGAATAGACACAACTAGAAAACATAAGGATATTAGATATATGGATTGGAGATTCGTAAATAAGTCGATCTGAATGAAAGTTAAGGATGGAGATGACCAAAGCAGCACGATGTACCAACGTTGGAATTGAGAATTCAATATGGAGAAGGAATCAAGAACGTTATGAGAATACGTAAATTTCGAGGATGAATTTTTTTTAAGGGGGGTAGGATGTAATATCCCGCAGTTTTAATACCTAATTACGATAATTAAAATCGTAATTTAGAGATTAATCCTGATTATTAAAATCCTAATTAGTCAATGCTCGATTTTGACTAAGCATAATTGGATAATTTCTGTGTGACATTCATTTACACTTAGTGAATTAAGGAATATAGTTTCTGATATTCCTTCGAGCGTATTGTTCTAACGTCGAATAAAATCACAGCAGTTAAGCATGTTGTTTTAAGCAATTAAGCTTAAATTTTGAAATTTCCTATTATTATAGGAATAAATAAAGTTGTTAAAACTTTATTTTGAACATTTTAGAGATGTTTCAACTATGGGGATCTTGAGACGTTTCAAACGTCTACGTTTAGAGATAATTTCATAACTTAACCATATGATCTCGGAATTATAAAATTCAAATTCCTATGATTATTTTATGATATAAGAGCATTATTATCATCAAAATAATGCTAGAAAATTTAGGAATAAGATGTGCCTTATTCAATGGGTTCGATAACCCTAATTTAAAAATTTAGGGTTTTGTGATCTAAATTTTGTTCTAAATATTTTTCTATGGTCAGATTCATCATCTATGATTTTAATGTGCCTCATAACTATGTGTTAGCTATTTATTACAATAAAATAAAATGTTTAGCACATAGAAACCCTAATTTTCGAAGATGTGCTACTATATGTGCTAATTAATTTTAATTGCTACCCAATTATGATCCTATGATAATTTTTATATTAAAATGATATTATTAAGGATAATATATAGTATTACATCAAGTTGCACAAAGTGGGAGCACACTTGTGCATAAGGGACGAAATTTTACAACTTTTTATAAGATTTTATGAAGAAAAATCTTGCTTTAATTAATGTAAGGGATAAGATATGATCTTATCATATCATGTGGTGTAAAGTAGAGTTAGAATTCAATTTGAACAAGTAAACCATGGCTCACACATTGAGAGGGCCGAAAATATCACAATTTTATGTGATAAAAATTTGTTTTACACCATGTGTTGAATTGTGTGAAGATAAGATAAGATCTTATCATGTATTAGGTGTAAAGTGGTGTTAGTTATCAAATTGAACAAGTAACCTAAGGTTGGACACTAGTAAGGGGCGAAAACATTGAATAAAAATTAGGGTTGGAGGAATTAAATTCCAAACTATATAATAGTGCCATGTGTAGTTAAAATAATTGACTTTCCAAATACTACCTTATAACATAATAATAATATAGAATAAGATAAAAAAAAAAAAAAATTAATCCTAGGACTAGGTAATAGGCGACACACACACATGCATAACTATGTGATAAACTTTATACCATGTGATAAGGATTATCCAATGCATTTATTAAGTGATAAGGTGACCTAAGGATGAGTTGTAAAGATAAGATAAGATTTTGTTCTCTTATGCAAGTGGATGGTTGATATCTTTCATGTAATTATGATATAACAAGTGTACACTAGATATTTTAAGTGTAATAATTAACATACAACTTGCATATGCCTATAAATATAACATGAAGCTCTCCATTCTCATTCACAAACCCATAGTGACCGAAAATAAAGAGGAGAGAAAGTGAGAGTGTTCTCCAATCCTTGATCCCAAACTTAGATCATATAAACGTCATCAATCAAAATCCGTACCGATTAAAAGGTTAGATTTCTTACGAGCTTTGTATATACGTTAGAATTTTCGATGTTCGTCCGTTAGAATTTATGTTATAAGCTTAGGCTATATGTGTGATTTTCGAAAATCATGAAACTTGTACTAATATGTTTAGATATTGTACTTATATGATGTTATTAAGCAAATAGTATAATTATATCACAAAATCAAGCATGATATTAAACTTTATATGTTGACCGAAAACTTAAGGGTGTGATATGTTGATGGGTATGATTTTTAATTGTTGATTTGAGCATGAAATCATGATCTAGGGTATTAATTATGCTTGTATGATTTTATGTAGAATTTTTGAAACACTTTAGTACCTAAGTCTATGAATTTCAAAAATTATAGGACATGATATTATGTTAAGATATAATCCATGTTTGAGTGTCATCATAACATATTGAAAGTGTAGAATCATAATATAATGTTGTATGAATTTATTGGATTTGTTAAAAATTTATTGGACCTAAGTCCAAATTTTAAAATGTGACTTAGGAAGATTAAATTCAATAGTTCACAATAAATAAAAATTTTGTTATAATAAGGATGTTTATAGATAAGTATGTGTTATGTGATTTTATTGGAATTTTTGGAAATTATTTGCTTAGTTTAATTAGGGTTTTCGAAAACTATAGGTTATAAGTATTAATGTTATAAATTTATTTTATGAAGTATAATTGCATAATATGATCCAAAATGATGTTTTAGACATATTATGATTTTATGGGAATTTTTAGAACAAGAATTGCACAAAAAATAATAGAATTAGATAAAAGGAATTAAAAAGTCAAAATGTTGACTTTAGTCAAAATTGTTGAATAAATGTTGACCAAGTCAAAATCGTTGACCAAAAACGTTGACCAAGGTCAAAATGCACGAAACTTCGATAATACGCGATCTATGTGACGTAGTACGTTTAGTAACAATGTGACTTACGTTACGTAAGTACATTAAAACGTACATTATGTGATAAAAAGATGAAATATCTCTTATATGATGAATGATTTCATAATCGACATCATTTTGATTAGGAAACGTAAAAATAAGTTCGACGTTAGCCTTATTTGATGCATAGGACGTTATAGACGATGTTCGTCTCTATCGAAAAGTATAGCGATGTACTAAACCTCGTTTCTCACATTGAAAAAAGGTCCTGCTCAGAGGAGAAAGAAGACGATAATTAAGTACTAGTGACGTAAGAACTATAAGTTCTCGAGGTGGGCTTTCTTACCAAAACCAATTACGAGCTTTTTGGAAAAGGTTTTACTGTTATTACTTTACTGTTTTTCTGCAAAATTTTGAGATACGATATTATCTGCCAGAAAATGTTTTATGTTTTGTATATGTCCATTCGGGTTCGGGGAAGCAGGAAAGATTACAATTCGGATCCAGTGGAGGTGTAAGGTTGAAATTCCCACTAGGGTTGTGTACACTTTAGTTGTATCGCGGTTGCGATCGACTTTACGAATCGCCGGTTGCGATCAGGTTTCATGTCGCCCGTTGCGATCGATTGCGTTCAGTGAAGGAGGCCTCCTCCCGTAGCGTTATCCATAGCCGACTTGGAATATACGTTATGGTTGTGGTGATATGAAATGATGCTGTGAATGACTTTGAGAAATGAGAAAATGTATTTTGTAAGAACAAGACCTTTTTCCAAATAAAACCCTTGTGTCTTACTAATGATGAGGGCAGTACAATATTTCGTAAAATAAAATGTTTTTCGCATGTGTCCACTGAGTGCATTATTTGTACTCAGCCCTGCATATTTGTTTTTAAATGTGCGAGTTGGTGATGATGGAGCAGGCGGGAGTTGAGCGAATCTTTTGTCAAGTAGTATGAAGTATTTTTGGTTCACCTTGAAAATGCATCTCCATATGTATGTCTCACACGTTTATTCCGCTGCCAAACTCTTGAGACTCTGTTATATTTTGTTACTATATTAAGCTTTGTAAAAGCTGCTGTTTGTTGAAACCATGAAACCATCTTATATATATAAGCTATTTTGATTCATCGTGATTCTCGTTTCTGTTTGGAACATCTATATTTCTTCATAGATGAAATGAGTTGGAAACCTTATTCTTTTTATATTCACTTAACCCGAACCCGAGTCACGGTCCGATGAGGATAAGCCGAACCGGGCTGTGACATCAATACACCACCATACTTCTCAAACTCTACTCATACTACTAAAATCCAATTCCTCAATTGACTTTCAAAAATTTCTACCATCTCATGGTTTATCATTCTGTGTAAACCATAATACTCAACTTAACTGATTCTTTAATCATATCTCTATTTCGTTTCTAACGAAAAAGTTATAGTCGATTTGGAGTTCCGTCGCGCGCGAACATCCAAAATATAAAGACTATACTCATGTCACTTATCGCATAGTGACATTCATCATTTTGACAACATTTCCATTTCTGCTCGTATATTTTCTTCTCGTCCTTCAATTCGAGATTCTCGTTTCGATCTCGCTTTTGTTATCAAGATGTAATAAAATCCTTATAATTCATCCTTCTATGTTCTTTGCAAAAGGGATCATGCGTCTTAAACAGTCTACGTTCTTTTGGGATTACATACCCATCATCATAATCAACTTTAAGATTTGAAATAACATTTCAAATATTCACAACGTAGTTCATTATACGCATGTACTTCTTTGAATTCCAAAAATTCAACATAACATATTTGACATATAAATGTCCATTTTTGGGCATCTTCACACATTAATAACATAACTCTGCTCATAATAATAAATTTCTTATTGAATTTCATAAATTCAACTTTTTACTTTGGACATATCAATGTCAACATTTTCTCATAACATAAAACATCATTTCAACCTTCATTTCCAACCTCCATTCTCAATCCTTTTTCATAACTTTCATTTCATATCATTTTTATTACATCATTGATTTCAAAATAAAGTTTTGAAATTTTCTTTTCTCGTAACTTTCATTTCCAAACTTTTGAAAAGGAATCATTTACCTCATTTCGGTTGAGCTTGATGTGATGGAGTGTTGAGCATTGTCAGCTGACCTTTAGAAGTCTAGTGACTCAATCTAGACTTAACCTTAAAGGAGATTTGAGAATCAAAGAGCGAACCGCTCTGATACCACTTTATAACAGCCCCTAAATCCTAAGTACAATTTAGCGGGGATTATTACTCTAAACAAGAATGAATGAACATAAAGACTATTTATCAATAAACTGTGATACATAAATCAAGTATGTTTTTGGACTTTCTACATAACTTATGTTCTTTCAGCGGAAGACATGTGATGTACATATGACGATGTACTATCAAGGTATAAACTTTTCAGCGACAACCTTCCTATTGCTCAACACTGCTCCATCGCATCACCAGCTCAATCTGCACATTTAAAAACAAATATGCAGGGCTGAGTACAAGAATGCACACAGTGGGCTTATGCCAAAACATTTTTATTAAATTACTCTGCCCCATTAGTAACCACGAGGTTTTAGTAGAAATACTGTGCTCATCAAACATTTTCTTTCATTTTCATAAAGTTGTGCGCGGACATATTTTCTCGTCTGTATGATCCGTATCATTTCCTTATAACATTATCATAATTTCACATACGTTGGTAGCGAACCAACGACATTTAATATCATCATAACATCACAATATCATAATATGTTGGTGATGAGCCAACAACAATCAATCTCATTACAACACCATCATACGTTGGTAGCGAACCAACCACATTCATATCATCACATCATCCTCCTCATAATACATCATACCATCCTCCTCATAAAATATCATCATTCTCCTCATAAAATATCATCATCCTCCTCATAAAATATCATCATCCTCCACATAAACAATTCATCTCATAAACATTCTCCTCATAAAATATCATCATCCTCCTCATAAAATATCATCATCCTCCTCATAAACAATTCATCTCATAAACATTCTCCTCATTATCATAACATTCATCATAATATCATAATATGTTGGTGGCGAACCAACACTATTGATAGGATCATACATAAATGTAACAGCCCGACTTTCCAAAGTACGGATTAGCGTAAACTGTTACTAATGACGGGATTAACAACAGGATCAAAGACTAATTATGGAACTGCGAGGTATATAATAGACAAATTCTCAGAAACTTCATATCATTTGATGTGACACATATATCGTACATAAGAAACTGGATCATTTAGACTCTTGACTAAAGGGTTCAACTCGAACATAACCTATATAACTGCAATGAAGACGTGTGATTACATATATGACGATATGTAATCAAGGCTATACTTATCAACGACAAAAGACTCCAACTGCTCAACACTGCTCCATCCCATCCATCAGCTCAACCTGCACATTTAAAAACAAACATGCAGGGCTGAGTACAAATAATGCACCCAGTGGACTCATTGCCAAAAACATTTTCTTTAAATTACACTGCCCATAAGTAAGACACAAGGGTTTTTATTGAAAATGCCTTGTGTTTACTAAAACATTTTCTCATTTCTCAAAACATCGCCTGCAGGCATTTTCGTATGCATGATCCGTATCATCCAGACTTTTCATAACTCTGTTCACGCTGAGAAGTAGGCCTCCTTCTACGCACGCCGCGACCGTCGAAGATGTTGCTAACGGCTCACAATACCCATGGGTGTACACGTTAATCCAAGCTAGGAATTTCGCATCTAGCATGTGATCCGATATCGATTTTCTATAAAGTTGGGAGCGACCCAACAATCGATAACTTTCATGGTTCGCTAACCATCTCATGATAGATCCATACATAAAACATAAATACTTTGGGCGTGTAATAACAGTTCATAATCATTTCTCAACCGAAAGCTTTGTAAATAAATACTTTTCAAGAAAGCGTCGTAAATAAAAGGGTTTTCGAGTAAAGCCCACCTCAGATATCTGAAGGTCGTTATACTACGGTCTCTTTCCCACGCATCGCTCCGCCCAAGTATTACCTTAACGTAAGAATGATTTTAGTACGTCGGTCACGCTCGATAAAGACGAACATAGTCTATAACGCTCTATGTATCAAATAGGCTATCACGGACTTATTTCGACGCTTCCTATTTAATCGATATCGATTATGAATTTTCTCAATTTATAAGAGTTATTCTATCTTTTTAGATGTAATGTGCGTTTTAATGCACTTATGTAACGTTAGTTACATTGTTACTAAACGTACTACGTCGCATAGATCACGTATTATTGAATTGTGTGCCCGCTGACCTTGGTCAATGTTTTTGGTCAACTATTTTGACTAAGTCAACGAAAAGTCAACAATTTTGACTTTGGTCAACACTTGACTTTTTAATTATTTATGAAATTTTATCATTTCATATGCAATTCTTGATCTAAAATTTCCATAAAATCATACTATGTCTAAAACATCATTTTAGATCATATTATGTAATTACTTTGGTCAAATAAAATCATACACCTTAGAATTATACTATATGATTTTCGGTTTCATATTTCACCAAGTAAACAATTTTTAAAATTCTAATAAATTCACATAACACTTAATCATCCTTAACTATGCTTACTATAACATAATTGTTATTTATTATGAACTATTGAATTTAATTTACCTAAGTCATATTTCAAACTTTGACTTAGGTCCAATTAATTTTATAAATTTCAATAAATTCTACAACCATATATTATGAATCTACATCATTAATATGACATGATAACACTTAAATATGGTTTATATCTCAACCTATTATCATATATTATAATTTTCAAAATCTCGAACTTAGGTACTAAAGTTCTCCAAAATTTATATAAATTCATATAAGTTTGTTTAATACCCTAGATTATTATTCCATGCTCAAATTAACAATTAAAATCAAAATCATCAACATATGACCTTCCTATATTTTCGGTCCAAATTTTAAATTTAATAGATGCTTAATTTTATGATATAATCATACTATATGCTTAATAACATCATATAAACATAATATCTAAACATATTATCATAAGTTATGTAATTTTCGAAAATCACATGAACAAACTAAGCTTATAACATAAATTCTAACGATATATGAAGCTTGTAAGAAATCTAACCTTTAATCCAGATGAATTGATCGTGAACGCTTATACGATCTAAGTTTCGACTCTTACACAAAGTGAACACTCTCTTTCTCTCCTATTATTTTGAAACTTTGGTGTGGGATGAAGAAATGAGAGCTTCTTCGGGTATTTATGACTTAGGTTAATTATTTTATTATTATTATATGAAAATATCTAAGCCCACTTGTTGCAAACCTTATCCCTAACCTTATCAAGAATCTTATCATATCTTATCTTTTAATACTTTATATTATCACCTTATCACTTAATAAATGCATTGGATAATGCTTATCACATAGTATGAAGTTTATCACATAGTATAATACATGTGTATTTTTCGATCCTATCTTTAGCTTAGATTTAGATTTTTATTTTTTCTTGTATTATATACTTTATTATGATATAATACAAGTATTAATTTATGATTATTAATTTTAACTCATACACATGTATTTATACTATAAGGTTTAAAACTAGAATTTTCCAATTCTATCTTATGCCATTTTCGAACACCACTAGATTTTAAACCTAGATTACTTGTTCAAATTGATCACCACCTTATCTCTTTACACAAGTGGATCCTTATCTTATCTAAATGAGATCTTATCTTATCTCCACATTTAATAGTGGCTAGATTTGGTGCATCAACTTAATAAAATCATAGAATTTTCGTCAACACCATATAGGTGTCACCCAACTTGTGCAACTTGTAATACACCTCATTTTATCCTTAATGATGTCATAATAATATAATAATTATCATATATCATTAATTGAATAAGAATAAAATAAATTTGTACTTAAGAAAACCCTAATTTTCGATTTTACTAAGGTATTCCCAAATATTTTATTTCCTTTTATAAAGTAGCTATTACATAATTATGTGACATATTATATAAATTTAATCATAGAAAAGTATTTAAAATAATTTAGATTCACAAAACCCTAATTTTGGAAATTAGAGTTTCGAATCCTAATTATCGAGGCTTTATATTCTATAATTCTCTAGCATTATTTTGATGATAAATAATGCTCTTATATCATAAAATAATCATAGGAATTTGAATTTTATAATTCTATGATCGCTTAACCGAGTCGTCGACTATCTCTAAAACCGACGTTTGAAACGCCTCAAAATTCTCATAGGCTAATTATCTCTATAACGCTCAAAATAAAGTTTGTTACAACTTTATTTATTCCTATAATAATAGGAGTTTCGTAATTAAGCTTAAGCGCTTTATAATATCAGAAGCGAATCCGAATTTATTCGACGTTAGAAAATTACGCTCGAGGAATATTGAAATTATATTCCTTAATTCACTAAGCGTCGATGAATCTCTTACAAAATTCTCCAATTATGCTCGGTCAAAGTCCGAGTTGACTATTTAGATTTTAATTATTAATTTAATAATACTAATTACGGAATTTATTATCGTAATCTAGTATTAAAATTACGGATATTACATTCTACCCCTTAAAATAAATTTCGTCCGAAATTTGCATATCGTAAGAGTACGGGTATCTTTGCACTATAACGATCTCAAGTTTCCACGTAACTTTCTTTTGTCCATGGTCTCCATCGACTTTTATCAACGGTATAAGCTTATTCCTTAATCGACGAATTTGGCGATTAAACAATCGCAGATTCTTTCTCACAATCTTATATCTCGATTTGAGATCAATGTCATCATGATGATCATGTTTTAGACCATAACGTATTTTCTCTAATGGTAACTCGTGGAAAACATTCTCAGATACTTTCCAAGCTTGGTGGAAATGTCAATCTATAGGCTATCGTGCCTTATCATTTCTAGGATCTCACAGGTCCTATAAACGAAATCTCAACTTCCTTTTCTCCAACATTGAAATTCTTTCAATGGAGAACTTTAATACACTTAATCAGATTCAAGATCAGCTCATGTCTCACGCATATCACGTAAGAATTTCGCTCTATCATGAACCTCTTTCTTTTATCGCCTAATTCGCAAACATTTCATTCATTCCTTTCACGTAATGGCTTTAAAACTTTCCTCTTATTTTCTTTATCTCTATAGAGAGATGATCGATACTTTCTTTAATACTATGCCTCACATGGGCTATGCTGCTCGACAGTTATTGTCGTAGGTAAACTTAATAAGTGGAAAATACATTTTCAACTTGTACGTTAATTCTTCCTCTCCTAAGTCAATTCATATTCTAAAGATAACCTCAAAATCTTTATACGATGCGAGACGTATGATTTTCTTAGTAAACAACCGGGCTAACTTATCATACCCAGAAGTAGCCTAGATAGGCATGAGCTGAACCTATTTGGTAAGTCGATATACTACTACTCATATAGTAGTGTTAACTTTTGACTTTGGAAATCTTATCTCAAATCCATTGTTACGTCATCCCATAGGATCGTTGATACTATGCCTTCATTTACAGGCAATTGAGACGATGTTCGACAATTTCTATCTTCATTCTCTCAAACATTTTAAGGAGTTTTTCCTTTTCTACAAGGATTTATCATCACTTAGACTGAATTTTTCAACATAGGACATCAGTCACTATATTAACTTTTCATAGGTGATAATTTATATTACATTCGTAATTTCTTACTAATTCGAGCCATGTCTCTTGCTTGAAGAAATATCTTAAATTTTTATGATCTATGATGATCTCACGCCTCACTTTATAGAGGTGATGTTCTCAAAATCTTAATTCGTTTTACTATTGCGTTATCAGCCTTGTGATCTTAGAGTCTTCAATAAATTTTCGGTTGCAGCCAACGAATCCTATGAAACCTTTGCTCTCGTTTGGGTCGTTGATTGTTTCGAACCTTTTTGGCTTTTGCCGGATCCACATGGATTCCTCCTGAAGACACAATGTGTCTAAGGAATGTTACCTCTTGAGACCGAATTCACCTTAAATAAACTTGGTGAAAAATCTATTCAATCTCAATGTCGGCAAGATAGTTTCTCATGAGTTCTTCATACTCTTTTCTTACCCTTCAATAGATAGGAATATCGTCCATGATGACTAAAATAATTGTCTAAGTGTGCGAGAACAATAGATGAGGTTCTCGAACATGGTGGCGATTAGTTGATCCGAATGGCACGACTATAAACTTATAGTAGTCACCTCTTGTTTGGAAAACCATTTTGGGTACATTGTCGGTTTGTACCTTGAGTTGATTATAGTCCAATCGAGATCGATTCTCGTGACTACTCTTACACCTTTCCTTTGACCGAATACTCATTTATCCTTGGTAATGGATTATTAACTCTCGATAATCTATATACTTTCTTAATGGGCTATCTTTCTTCTTTGACAAGCAAGTCGGGTGTTTTTAAGGTGATACACTAGGTTCGATGAAACTTAGATTTTACAATTTTCAAACGTGAGTCTTTATCTTTTCACTTTCCTTGAATCCATTTGATAAAGGTACTTTTGACTTGGTTTAATAATGGTTCTAACTCGATAGTAAAATTCTAGCTGCTTATTAGGGGTAGTCTTTGCTAAGTTGTCAGGGTATCTCTAGAAATTCTCGAAAAATTTTCACATCCTCTACCTTCATTTCCGCTATCCATCCTTTGCTTAGATAAACAGGGAATGCTCGACATCCCTTCTTGTTTAATAATTCCCTTATTTGTAGTGTGGGTACGGTTGGAATTTTCCTTCCCCATGTGGATTCCATAGAAATTCGCAACTTCTTATCCGGAGAAATGGAACGAAATTTCCCTTTTCCTGGTACAGGATTGTGGAATGGTTTTCGACTAATCAATTCTTTCTTAGGATTATCGCTAGGTCTCATATAGGTACTTTGTTCAAGTTCTTTACTAAAGTTTTAAGTGATTCTAAGTTCAATTCTAAGTTCGAGTAAATACGTATGGCGACCATGATCCTTCTTTTAAGTGAAGAGATTCTCATTCTTTGATTTGCTTATTCTGATTTGAGCTTTAACGTATCCACACATGCTCTTACTATTCTTGTAATAATGAAATGTGAAGCACTTGTCTTCGAACCAAAGTATCTTAGGTATACTGAGAAGTTTTCTCATACCTACAATTCTTTCCTGGTTTTTGTTCATTCTGTCATTATCATACTCTCTTAACCAGTATGAATGATTCAGCTTCCTTCTTCCTCTTTATCGTTCCTTAGAATATATCTTCCATATATTCTTTCTTTTAAAATTCTTTCAAGGAGAATCCCTATATTAGCATTTATTATGCTATCATGCGTAATATCCTTTTTGGATATACGTCATTTTTCTTAATCTCCATTGGTTTGACTAAGTGGTTTCGCATAAGTTAAAATCCCTTGTTTGCTGAGAAAGTATCCTTGACGTCATATATCTTTACTATTTTCTCGACTTTCTATGTTTACTTCCTTCAATGCTAAGGTACCCAATATTTCACATTATGGGTCATCTCGTAATTACTATAAACTCCTTTCAATTAGATCCACCTTAAGGTCCTTCCTTGTGAATCCCTTCCTTTGTTTGCTTAAACGTATTTCCTTTTCTTGAGCATGATACCCGAAAGTTATATTACTTTCGTTATACTTTGGTCCTCACTTTTAGGATTAAGATCATCATCATTCTAATCTATACGGGCAAGGTAGTACGTTTGTACACCATAACTTAGATTTCAAGAACCAATGTTCTATTATCAAGTCTCAACTTCGAGGTATCTTCCCCATACCCAATTCAAATACTAGGAATAGCCTAGCTATTCACCTATCTCATCATTTGGTTAATCGATCATACTATCATTGGTTTATCCAAAGTCTCTGGTATTTGGAAATGATTTTATTTAAACATAATCTTTATCGATTTATGGATAAAGCGGAGAGGCTTATTAACTGAGATGCTATCATTCCTTTATATCCATCAATTGTGTCTTATTCATCTCCACACTTTTAACAGGTCCGACCTTCTAACGAGGTTTTAGGGACAATCAACTATTTTAAAGATAAGTTGTATTCTTTCTTCTTATGATATAAAAAAAGAGGAGGGTATATCCCAAGGATATATAATATACTTCTTTTGCTTTACTCTAAGATTCAATGCTATAAAGTATCTCGCTCATAACTTAATCATCATATACTCACATGGAGATATAATTTCATCATATCGATGATTGGGAAAGCCCATCAAGGGTCGATTCACCTATGTGTATTAAAATATATCTTGTCTCATCGAGAACTTCTTTACATCATATCTTGATGTCTATCTCTTTATTGACCTGAAACTTTTAGTTGACATGATACGCTAACCAACATCATACTTATTGGTTTCTAGGATTGAAGAAAATTTTTCTCATAACAACTTTTCAAGAGGTATGGTTTCACCATTTAAGATGACAGCTTTGAAGGTTTGAATCAACATGTTCTTTGAACTCAATAATTGGGAGATAGGGTCCAAGACCGTAATAACGAGTCTCGAGATTTCTTTGGTCATATGGGGTGCCAGCTGTCACAAATACTTTCTCACCACATGAAGGTTTGGTTTCAAAAATGCTTTATGAACTTTTCTCGTTGCGCTTCTTTTCAAAAGAGTGAAAACTCAAGTAAAATCTTAATTGAACTAGATCATGTGGTCAAACACAATGGCGTGGATTTGGGTGTGGATATGATTCAAAACTTTATGCAACTCATCATAGCTATCATTAAAGGTTCTCATGTACTCATATGTTATAGTTCTTCTTGAACTATTGGAAATCTTAACTTTCTAGTAGCATTCTATGATTCTGTCACAATGTAGAGTTCTTTTTCTACATATGTCGCAAGATCGGTATTATTTGTTTCTTTGATCACATTCTTATTTTGTTTCTAACGAGAAAGTCATAGTCAATTTGGATTTCCGTCATACGTGAACATCCAAACGAAAAACTATACTCATGTCACTTATCGCATAGTGACATTTATCATCTCGAAATCATTGTTCGATTCTTGACATCTTCAACTTCCATTCATGCTCTTCGACTTTCGTCGTGCTTATCTTTCAACTCGAGATTCTCGTTTCAATCTCGCTTTCGTTTTCACGATGGACTAAAGTCCTCATAAAATTCTCATAGTTCTTTTTCTATGTTCTTTCGCAAAAGGGATCATGCGACTTAAACAGTCTATGTTCTTTTGGGATAACATACCCATCATCAAAATAACTGGAAGTTTCATAACTATGAACATTCATAACATAATTCTTTAATAATAATATGCTCATTGAATTTCACGAATTCAAAGGTTTCACTTTAGACATATCAATGTCAACATCTTCTCATAATATCATCATAACATAATCATATGTTGGTAGTGAATCAACATCTTTCAATATCATCATAACATCAAAATATATTGGTAATGCACCAATAACAATCAATCTCGTCATAACAATATCATACGTTGGTAGCGAACCAACAACTTTCAATATCATCATGCCAGCCAACTCCACATATAGTATGACATCACATCAGGATCATCATACGTTGGTAGCGAACCAACAACTTTCAATAGTTCTGATAACTTTTATCTCTTTGGAAATATCATTTTCCATGTTCAAACTTCTCATTTCTAAACTTTGAAAAAAGGGCATGTACTTTCAAACTTTTTCATTTTCAAACCGAGAAAATCATTTACTCAACGCTTTATCAAATTCTTTAAGTCTTCCATGAATATGTAGTCCCATACCTACATATTCGTGGAACTTTGCTTTCTTGAATACGCGGTCCCATACCGCATATTCTTTAGAATCTCCTAATTCTAACTTTTATTTTCTTGAAAAATCATTTCATTTTAATAACTTTCACCTTCAACTTCTCATTCTCATTCTCAAAACTTTAAGAAAATCATTTACCTCTTTTCCTATTGAGCTTGATGTGATGGAGTGTCGAGCATAGTCGGTCGATTTCTAGAAGTCGGTGACTCAATCTAGACTTAACTTTGAAAGAAATTTTGGGTTTAAGGAACGACCCGCTCGATACCAATCAGAATACCCGACTTTCCAAAGTACGGATTAGCGTAAACTGTTACTAATGATGGGGATTAACAACGGGATCAAAGACTAATTATGGAACCATGAGGTATATAATAGACAAATTTCGTAAACTTCATATCATTTGATGTGACACATATATCGCATATAAGAAACTGGATCATTTAGACTCTTGACTAAAGGGTTCAACTCGAACATAACCTATATAACTTTGCAATGAAGACGGTGATTACATATATGACGATATGTAATCAAGGCTATACTTATCAACGACAAAAGACTCCAAGCGCTCAACACCGCTCCATCCCATCCATCACTCAACCGCACATTTAAAACAAACATGCGGTGAGTACAAATAATGCACCCAGTGGACTCATTGCAAAAACATTTTCTTTAAATTACATCGCCTATAAGTAAGACATTAGGGTTTTATTGAAAATGCCTTGTGTTTACTAAAACATTTTCTCATTTCTCAAAACATCGCCGCAGTATTTTCTCGTATGTATGATCCGTATCATCTCAGACTTTTTCATAACTCTGTTCACTCGTAGAAGTAGGCCTCTTCTACGTACGCCGCGACCGTCAAGATGTTGCTAACGGCTCACAAATACCTATGGTGTACACGTTAATCCGTGCTAGAATTGCGATCTCAGCATGAGGATCCGATATCGATTTTCTATAAAGTTGGGAGCGACCCAACAATCGATAACTTTCACGGTTCGCTAACCATCTCATGATAGGATCCATACATAAAACATAAATACTTTGGGCATGTAATAACAGCTCATAATCATTTCTCAACCGAAAGCTTTGTAAATAAATACTTTTGAAGAAAGCGTCGAATAAAAGGGTTTTCGAGTAAAGCCCACCTTGTATCTGAAGGTCGTTATACTACGGTCTCTTTTCCTACGCATCGCTCCGCCCAAGTATTACCTTAACGTAAGAATGATTTTAGTACATCGGTCACGCTCGATAAAGACGAACATAGTCTATAACGCTCTATGTATCAAATAGCTATCATGGGACTTATTTCGACGCTTCCTATTTAATTGATATCGATTATGAATTTTCTCAATTTATAAGAGTTATTCTATCTTTTAGTATGTAATGTACGCTTTAATGCACTTATGTAACGTTAGTTACATTGTTACTAAACGTCACGTCGCATAGATCACGTATTATTGAATTGTGTGCCCGTTGACCTTGGTCAATGTTTTTGGTCAACTATTTTGACCAAGTCAACGAAAAGTCAACAATTTTGACTTTGGTCAACACTTTGACTTTTTTAATTATTTATGAAATTCTTATCATTTCATGTGCAATTCTTGATCTAAAAATTTCCATAAAATCATACTATGTCTAAAACATCATTTTAGATCATATTATGTAATTACTTTGGTCAAATAAAATCATACACCTTAGAATTATACTATATGATTTTCGGTTTTCATATTTCACCAAGTAAACAATTTTTTAAAAATTCTAATAAATTCACATAACACTTAATCATCCTTAACTATGCTTACTATAACATAATTGTTATTTATTATGAACTATTGAATTTAATTTACCTAAGTCATATTTCGAAACTTTGACTTAGGTCCAATTAATTTTTATAAATTTCAATAAATTCCTACAACCATATATTATGAATCTACATCATTAATATGACATGATAACACTTAAATATGGTTTATATCTCAACCTATTATCATATATTATAATTTTCGAAAATCTCGAACTTAGGTACTAAAGTTCTCCAAAAATTCTATATAAATTCATATAAGCTTGTTTAATACCCTAGATTATTATTCCATGCTCAAATTAACAATTAAAAATCAAAATCATCAACATATGACCTTCCTATATTTTCGGTCCAAATTTTAAATTTAATAGCATGCTTAATTTTATGATATAATCATACTATATGCTTAATAACATCATATAAACATAATATCTAAACATATTATCATAAGTTATGTAATTTTCGAAAATCACATGAACAAACTAAGCTTATAACATAAATTCTAACGTATATATGAAGCTTGTAAGAAATCTAACCTTTAATCAGATGAATTGATCGTAACGTTTATACGATCTAAGTTTCGACTCTTACACAAAGTGAACACTCTCTTCTCTCCTATTATTTTGAAACTTTGGTGTGGGATGAAGAAATGAGAGCCTTCTTTGGGTATTTATGACTTAGGTTAATTATTTTATTATTATTATATGAAAATATCTAAGCCCACTTGTTGCAAACCTTATCCCTAACCTTATCAAGAATCTTATCATATCTTATCTTTTAATACTTTATATTATCACCTTATCACTTAATAAATGCATGGATAATGCTTATCACATAGTATGAAGTTTATCACATAGTATAATACATGTGTATTTTTCGATCCTATCTTTAGCTTAGATTTAGATTTTATTTTTTCTTGTATTATATACTTTATTATGATATAATACAGTATTAATTTAGCAGTTATTAATTTTAACTCATACACATGTATTTATACTATAAGGTTTAAAACTAGAATTTTCCAATTCTATCTTATGCCATTTTCTAACACCACTAGATTTTAAACCTAGATTACTTGTTCAAATTGATCACCACCTTATCTCTTTACACAAGTGGATCCTTATCTTATCTAAATGAGATCTTATCTTATCTCCACATTTAATGTGGCTAGATTTGGTGCATCAACTTAATAAAATCATAGAATTTTCGTCCAACACCATATAGGTGTCACCCAACTTGTGCAACTTGTAATACACCTCATTTTATCCTTAATGATGTCATAATAATATAATAATTATCATATATCATTAATTGAATAAGAATAAAAATAAATTTGTACTTAAGAAAACCCTAATTTTCGATTTTTACTAAGGTATTCCCAAATATTTTATTTCCTTTTATAAAGTAGCTATTACATAATTATGTGACATATTATATAAATTTAATCATAGAAAAGTATTTAAAATAATTTAGATTCACAAAACCCTAATTTTGGAAATTAGAGTTTTGAATCCTAATTATCGGGCTTTATATTCTATAATTTTCAAGCATTATTTTGATGATAAATAATGCTCTTATATCATAAAATAATCATAGGAATTTGAATTTTATAATTCTATGATCGCTTAACCGAGTCGTCGACTATCTCTAAAACCGACGTTTGAAACGCCTCAAAATTCTCATAGGCTAATTATCTCTATAACGCTCAAAATAAAGTTTGTTACAACTTTATTTATTCCTATAATAATTGAGTTTCGTAATTAAGCTTAAGCGCTAATAATATCAGAACGAACCGCCGAATTTATTCGACGTTAGAAAATTACGCTCGAGGAATATTGAAATTATATTCCTTAATTCACTAAGCGTCGATGAATCTCTTACAAAATTCTCCAATTATGCTCGGTCAAAGTCCGAGTCGACTATTTAGATTTTAATTATTAATTTAATAATACTAATTACGGAATTTATTATCGTAATCTAGTATTAAAATTACGGGATATTACAATAAAATCATAAACACTTTGGGCAGGTAATCATTTCAACATCATTTCTCAACAGAGAGCATTGTAAAATAAACATTTGATAAACATTTTATCCTCGAGGAGAAAGAAAAGCCCACCTGGATTGGAGACTTTCTTAATTCGATTTTGTTCTACGCCAACGATCACGTCCGCGTCCAAACCTTTACGTAAAAACGATTTCAGTACGTCGGTCATATTTTTCGAGATTTTCAAAGTTTAAAATAAACTTTGATAACTTATACTATAATAATTCGAATTCCTTAACGAATTCAATACGTCGTCCAATCGCGTATCTTAACTAAACATTTCTCGTACTTCGATAGAGACGAGATATGATTAACTATTTCATTTTAACCATTTAGGTTAAACGTTCAACGTATTCTAACGTTTTTTGATATAAAGATTTCAATTATGAAATCTTTTCTCACCAAAGAGATTTCCTTATATAACTAATACGTTTTACACGTATTAGTGTATTTATCGAACGTATTTCATACGTTAATTTAAAAGTCAACAATTTTGACTTTTCTTGATAAACTTTTCAATAATTGACATACTTGATATCTAATTTCAATATAAATCGACTTCCAATCGATTTCTTTCATAAAACCCTAATTTCGATTTTTCATGCAAATCGATAAAATTTATTAATATTTTTCTTTAATATTAATTAACTTATTCATTAAACATTATTCTTCATATCTAACGTTATTTAATATAACGTTTCTCCGTAAACATAGTATACTATGTTTATAAAATTTCATAAATTTTAATATGTCTAAAATAATTTCTGACATATAATTTATTATTTTTCCGGATATTAAGGAATTAAAATCCTTAATATATTCCTTCAAAGCTCACGGTTTTGGGCTTAAAATTCTTATCTCTTCCAAAATTCTTCTAAATTCATATAGTGTACTATATTATCATAGATCACTAATATGTATTAACATTAACTATAGAAAATTTGGACATCACCTATTTAATCTCAATAAGCCACGGCTATTTTACAACAATTGTCCAATTAATTTTCTAAAATTTTAATTAATTTATACAAGGCCCCAACATTAATCCATATCATAATTATAACCTATAGTTCAACATTTTCAATTTCTACACCAATGAATTAATGTTCAATGCCTCGGTTCACATACCAAACTATATACTAAACATTTTATAAAATTCCAACAAAATTATACAATACTTAAACACCATCCTATATCATAAATCTTCCATAAAATCCAACATTATCAAACCATACATCAATGAATCATCCCAATAGCTCTCGGCCATAATGAACAATTTGAGTAATTAATTCTCAAAATTTAGTAAAATCATAGAGTACATAACTCATGTCCTAGATCAACAATATGCTATTACATTTCTTAAATAAAAAATTTGTACATCAACTTATAATTCTTCATCAATTTCGGTCATTTCATATTTATTTCATATGATTTCCAAAAATTTCCAAATAATCACTATAAGCTCCTTGGCTATCATATATTATTAATCCATCATCAATTCAACTCTAGTAATTTTCGATCATGATAGAAAAATCATAACATGCTTAGGCCTTTGATTTAACATCATTTGTGAAGCATAAACATCCTACTAAACATTATTTACTAACAATTAAACATGTTAGCATAATCTCTTCCTAAGAACACTTGCTTATAACTTAAGATCGAACCATCGAAAAATTAAAATCTTAATGTATAATCAAAGCTCGTTAAATTCCTAACCTTTTACCGTGTCGATTAAGTGCACAAGGATTTAATATCAGGGTTGGCTAAAGAAAATGAAGAACACTCTCTTGCTTTTCTCTCAAAACAGCCTCGGCAATTAGGTGTTTGAAAAAGAGAAATGAAATGGTTCATTTATCTAACATTTTGTACCAAATCAAGAGGAATAAAATAATTAAAACTTATTTCCTTCCTACAATTCTCATAACTCACGGCAAATCAACAAATGTGATGGATGAGGATTTTGTTTCATTCGACTATTACTTTAAACAATTAAAGGAATAAAACATTTATTACCTCTAAATCAACTACATCGCACTGCTCACTCACCCTCAACAAGCATGAGATATTTTATTTTTCTTTATGAGTCACTAAGGTAATACATCATCACTTTCAAACATTTACTACTCTTACACAATTTTGAAAACACAAATGAATCCCACTTTGTTGATCCCCTTTTTCCGTCGGCTCTCTCTCTTGTGAGGAGGAGTTATTATTTTCCTTGTCTCATGCTATGATATAATATCCTACACTCCACCAAATGCACAAGTCATCAAAAGGTGTTTCAATTTTTTTCCAACCTCAAATTAGAAGCAATAATACACGGCTACCATTGCTCACAAAGCATCCCACTTGGTTTATCAATTAATGCATTGGTTAGAGTGTAATAATATCCTAATTGGTCAACACAATTTGGTAGCTAATAAAAATCATTCATGTAGTACATACATATATATGTTCACGGCAACTATCAAATTAATAGGGCCAAAATTTGATTTTCATGCTATAAGTAGTTATATATCATAATATATGTCTTAGATGATAAATTATATCATAGAAAAAATTATTAGTATTATTTATGTGAGAAAACCCTAATTTCGAAAATTAGGGTTTTCGAAATTGCTAATTCTATTCAATAATCATTCCTTAATTCTCTAGCATTGTTTTAATGCTAATTAATACTCTAATTACATAAAATAATCATAGGAATTTAAATATTATAATTCCTTGACCATTAGACTCATTTTTCTAATCGTCTCTAAACGCTCATTATCGACTCATCTCAAATGGTCGTAATAAAGTCATAATTACTTTATTAAATTATTCCATTAATAATGGAATTTAATTCTAAGCTTCATTGCTTAGAAAATTTTATTTAACTTTAACTATCGATACTCAATCGACGTTAAAATAATACTGCCGAAACACTTTATAAAGTTCTATTCCTTAATTCACAATTCTTAGTGAATATAAAATAGGAATTCATTATCTCGTAATTAATCGAAATCATTATTCGATAATTTACTAATCCAATTATTTCGTCGAAACCCTAATTTACGAATTTAAATATCGTAATTTGGCATTTAGTTCTTTGGGATATTACAATTTATCAACAATTTAAATCATAACAGAGCGTTGAATATAATCATTTTGTTCTAGCAGGACACACAACAAATAAAGGCCAAGTTCGGCAACAGAAAGTGTGGTTGAGAATTATGTGTGAAGACATAACTCTCTGGGCAACAAAACATGATAACAACAATTGAATAACCTTAACAATTTATCATGAGTTAAACTTTTAGAGAAGCTACTTTGCATATCATTCGATTCCAGCATCCTCTCAAGCTCAACCTGCATATTTAGAAATATATGCAGGGCGTGAGTACAAAAATGCACTCAGTGGGTATACGCCAAAAACATTTAAAACTTTGCCCTTTGGGCTATATTCTTGACTTGCTATAAGATTAAACTTATGCAGGGTTTTTATTTAAATTACCTGCATAAGGTTTCTCAAAATATGTTCATGCATACTCATATCATCATATCATCATATCATATACATATGCATGTTTCATATCTGCATGCAGCTTTCTTTTCTTCCCATATCCACGTATTTTTCTTTGTGTTGATTCGAGGAGTAGTCGTCCTCCTCAACACACTTTAACTTCACATACCCGAGTTGGTCCTGAAGGATCTCAACTTCGGTCATACCCGACGTCGGTCATTTCTTTCTTTTCTTTCTTTTCCGTGGATAGGTAGTGCATTATGCTTATGCTCATGCTCAAAACTTTGGCAAGTCAATCAACTTTCAAAACAATGCAAATAAATGCATATCATAAAATCTCATGTCATCTTTCATGCATAATCATATCATATCATTTGAAAAATTTAAAAGCATAAGCATATATTATTATAGAAAATACTTATACCCACCTGGATGTTCTTTAGAGCTATGGAACTAATTTCCAAATTCCATTTCTTTCTTTATCCATATTTTATCCTCATAGAACGACATAAATGCCTATCAAGACCAAACAAGAACATTAATCATCTTTAGTCGTCGACACGACTATTTCTTCTTGATATCAAACTAAGACTCTAAGGTCTATCAAAACTTGGGTCATTGTATCCTCTAACATCTTATTAACAAACAAATTCTATCGAAATTTTGGCAGCGTAACGTTTATAAACGCATCGCCATATCAATACCAAATCATCCAAACATAGCCCAAACTCCACCAACTCATCACCATATGTCTCAATGATCATATAAGACTCAACAACAAGCTTCAATCACCTCATCATAGATAAAAACCGAAAATACCCTTAAAACGTCACTTAAGGTCTAACGTCGAAAATTCACGTGAGACGTCATCTAACACCAACGAACCTATATACATTCTCAACTATCATTAAATATTATCATTTTATCAACAAAATATGAAGATCAAAGCTTTGGCATTGAAAACCAATTTTCGCTGACAAACTAAAATTTTACCGTTTTTTGAATACGTCAGCGGAAAAATCCGAATAAATCATTTTAGGCTTTATTCATATCATAGAGTTCAAATATGAAGTCAAAATGATCAAATAAAATCAAAATTCCATCAATATGGAAGCTAGGGTTTTCTGTCATTTTGGGAATTTTGTGTAGTTTCGATTTCAAACGTTTTTCTTGATTCAAACACGTTTATATCAATCCAATAACACATATATGAAGACAATTCAATCATAACAACATAATATATTCAAGATCAAACATCCCCCTTATTTTTTGAAAATTACAAGAATTTACAAACAATAAACATATGCTTTACAAATTCAACGTTAAACAATACGTAAACAACGAATCTATCATAATATCCATAAATAATCAACAAAAAATAATCCATCATAATTCTTCCCATATGACCGAAAATCTGAATTAAGCATAAGATTATATTTTTAAAAATTTTAAACCGTAGATATGTTCTAGGTACGAGATTATAACTCTATTCGAAGACCGATCGGAAATTCAACGGCCGGATCTTCATATTTTTCTCTGAATTTTTTTGAAAACTTGGTGTGTGAAAATGTGTGTGTGGACGTGAGTTTGAGGGAGAAATGAAGGTGATAATGGTTCTAAAGTATTCTAAAGTATAAAGTTATATTATGTAATAATTAATTAAATTTTGATTTTGTTTTATGTGGTCCTTATTCACCACTTCTAGAAAACTAAATTTTATTTTCTTTTTCTCATTTTCTTTAATAGATAAAAATCACTTTATTGTAGAAAATAATTATAAATATTGTAGAATAATGTACAACGCTTTTATAGCGAAATCAACACTAATTATCCGATAAAATAACCTCTATTCAATCTTTACTTTAAACTCAATAATTGCCATAAACATCAAAATATAAATATTAAAATATTTTTGACCTTAAAACCATTTTAAAATATTTCGCTCTTCATTCGAGCTTAATCGGCAAACGACGTTACAAAAACATAACTTTGTGTCACGCCCAATTCAGGGAAGGCACGGATGGGGTGTGATTAAAGCAAGGGTTAAGCGGGGAAGAAGGGGGGATACATATAGCATACATGATAAGAAGATGTGACCATGAAATCGGGCAAGATCTCCTCTACAACTAGGACATATCCGAAGGGAAGGTACAAACAATCCACCAATGTAATAATATCGATATCATAACTTCGAAAACATGATCTTGGTTTATTATAAGTAATGCAAGAAAGCAAAATAGCATTACATCCCGTCAACTAGACCGTCAACCACATAGCATGCTCAGACGAGACTCACGTGTAATAACATAACAAATCTTGTTCCCAATCGTAAAGCAAATAAGGGACAAGAATACATAGTTATCGTAGTACGATATAACACAACATCGCGGAAGCATAAGATGAAGAACCCGCAGCTCCACCCCTCGGCGTCGCCCGCCCGGCCCTCCTCCATCCGTGAAAAGATTTGAAAAGAGTTTGGGGTGAGTACTAGCGCACTCACCGGGTTTTATCATAAATCAAAAGAATCATGAGGTCGTGTTCGAGCACTTACCTTAGAAGGTTTTAAACGTAAACCACTTCTAAGTAAGCAAAATAGATTTTCATTTTCGATACCGATCCGTTATTATGTTACATTCCCATCATAGAACCATGAACCACGGCTCGAACGTATCCCGCCAGCCCATCACATGACATTCATTCGCCCGAACATATCCAATCGCCCACGCCCGAACGTATCCAACCGGCTAACTCGGTGGACTTTAGGGTCAAACTCACGTAACCATAACCACCTCATTACTATTTCCGTGGACTTCCGGGTCTATCCCTTCGTAACCATAACCACGTGTTCGGGTCTATCCCCTTATGATCAATACTCAAGATGGTGATCAACCCACCGAATAGAGATCCGTGCACAACCATGATAGAACCATATCTTGGATCAGAGAACAGGAATAATTTCACAAAAACATTTTACAACAGTACATGTTTTATTTTGAAATATCGAGTAAATAACTCAAAATAAGATATATAACCCAACCCGAATGTATTTAAACGCCAACCGAGAGATATCTACGATCCGATGACTTCACCGATCACACTGGTAGGTACCGTAACAAGACGAACAACTTTTGGGGTCACATCCCACGAAGCAAAGCAACAACGTGATCCAAACGACGATCGTAGCAAAATTAGGGTTTTCGACTTTCTCAACCCACATTCGCACTCTCCGGTTTTCAAATCAACTCGATGCGTAGGAAATATATTCAGGCATCAAGACCAATAATAGGTACTTTCAAAATATGCATGCATGCAAGTCGACTCAAATCTTAGCAACAAGAAGTTTCAAAAATCGATGCCTATCCTCGATCTAGGATAAACCATCCAAAATGATGCATGAAAATGGAAACATAAGCAATATGCATAACGACTAACATGGAATGACAAACGACGTTGAAAATGGATAACCCGGCATGTACTTCCTTTAGAAAACTCAAGCAACGGAAAACATCCCGACATGCGTAAACGCGAAAATGTAAAAACGGAATCCAGATTTTAGTAGAATCATAGCCCAAACTCAAAACCTAAAGGACCCAGAGTTAAAGGTCCGTCGGCCACCAAATCAAGGCCCAACAAGGGCAAATCGGAGGTAATGGGCGGCGGTAATGGTTAATCGGTGGCCTTGGCCGCTTTCCGCCTCGTCCCTTTAGAATCCCGAGTTCTATGCTATGCGATCTACTAAAAGCGGAATCAAAACAAGAAAAGGACAAAACAGAAAACGGGTTGCGGGGGTGGCTGATCGGCGGTGGTGGCTCGGCAGCAGCCGCAATGGCGCCGCCACGAGCCTCCCTGCCGATCCCCACTCCTCCAGCCTTCGCGCAGCAGCACTGAGCTGCTCGGCTCTTCCGTAAACACGAGAGACGAAGGAAATGAACGCTGAAAATGAAGGCCCTAGCCTCCTATTTATAGGAAAAGGGTGCTTGCAGTCATGCTAAGCGGTCCTTTTTCAAAACGCAAAAGCGACGCAACTTTTGCAAACGGACTCAAATTTAGCAAACTTAGTACCCATGGACACGAAATAAAATACCGGACACAATGACTATAAACAAGATATGCTTTTAAAAGACCAATGAAAAGTTCGGTTTTTCGATAACTTCCCTGAGTGCCAAACCTTCATGGTGGTCGAAAACTCAGATACTTAGTGTCTATGAATCAGCCATAAGACACTCTTCACAACGCCCGAGGTTTCGTGACGGTCGATCACCGAAACAAAAGTCAACCTTCGACCTTTTCTCAAAAACGTGCCACGAAAATGAAGTTTAAAAGACGGGTATTACATCCTCCTCCTTAGAAAAATTTCGCCCCGAAATTTCAATCACGTGGAGAAAACAACTCGGCATCGAGCCTCGAACTTGTCTTCAAACTCCCACGTAGCTTCCTCCTCCGTGGTGATTCCACAACACCTTCACCAACTAATCGCTTGTTCCTCAACTCCTTCACTTCGCTCCAAGATAGCCACCGCCTTTCCTCGTAACTCGCATCCCGAGCAAGAATCACTTGGTCATGCTTGATCACGTGTTTTGGGTCGAACACGCACTTTCTCACCGAGAAACGTGAAACACGCCATGAACATCTCCGATGCTAGGCGGCAAAGCTAACCTAGCAACGGGCCTATCCTCTCAAGAACTTGAAGGTCCAACGAACCTCGGTCAGAACTTACCTCGCTTCCCAAACGAACGACTCCTTTCGTTGGGGAAACCTTATGAAAACGCGATCTCCGATCATGAATCAAGATCCGACGACGCTTGTCCGCATAGACTTCGCGCTTTCCCGAGCTTCCTTGATCCTTCGCTGATCTCGATCGATAACCTCGATCGTCTGCTGAACCATCTCTCGTCCTAACATCTTTCTCTCGCCCACTTCGTCCCAATAAAGTGGCGATCGACACTTCCTTCCGCATAACGCCTCATAGGGAGCCATTCTATGGTGGCTCGATAACCGTTGTTATAGGCAAACTCTACCAAAGGTAGTATCTCTTCCCAATTTCTACTCTGTCGCCACGATCGCCGCAAAGATGTCTTCCAAAACCTCGAATCGTCTTTCCGATCGATCGTCCGCTTGAGGATGGAATACCGCACTAAGATTCACCGTCCCCACGGCTTCCTCGCAGACTCCTCCAAACCTCGACGTGAACCTCGGTCACGATCTCGACGTAATCGATACCGCACACCATGTAACCGCGATTTCTCCGACGTAAAGTCGAGCAAGCTTATCTAACCCAGACGTCATCCGGATCGGTAAGAAATGAGTCGACTTCGCCACCATCGACGACAACCCATATAGCGGTGTTTCCTCCTCACGACCTTGGAAAACTCACCACAAAATCCATACGATATGATCCCATTTCCATTCGGGATTGGTAGCGGTTGCAATAATCTCGACGGACGTTGGTGTACAACTTTCACTTGTCGACAAGCCAAACAACGCTCCACAAACGCGGCTACATCCTTTTTCATCCCTTCCCACCAAAAGTTCCTTTAAGGTCTCAGACATTTTGGTGCTTCCGGATGAGTCAGTATACGTGCCTCATGAGCTTCACTCATGATTTTATCTCTCAATTCCTATCGAGTGGCACACATAACCTTCCTCGGAATAGTAGCGCGTTGTCCTTCGCCTCGTGAAACCCTTGCTATCTTCTAGCCTTGCTTTCAAACGATCCTTTCCAAGAATTGCCTCCTTGCGACTCACGATGGCTTCTCTCAGTCCCGTTCACCGTCAAAGTCGCGATGAATCCTTGCACCGATTCTGCGGGTGAATCACTTCCAGTCGAGCTTCTCGAAATCTCAATAAGCTCTTTCTCTCGCGAAGAAGATATCCCAACTTTGCTCTCGACTTGCATCGTGGGCATCTCGCTACAACATCGCTTTCCCGGTGGTAGCGATGGAGCAATCATAATCCTTTACCAACTCTAGCCATCTCCTTTGCCTCATGTTCACTCTTTTGTTCAAAGAAATACTTGAGGCTCTTGTGATCCGTGAAGATCTCACACTTAACTCCATAGACATAGTGCCTCCAAATCTTCAACGCATGAACGATCGCCGCTAACTCCAGATCGTGAGTTGGGTAGCTCAACTCGTGCGGTTTCAATCGACGAGACGCGAAGCTATAACCTTCCGCTCGCATGAGAACGCAACCCAAACCAAGTTTGGATGCATTGGTGTAGACCACAAACCCATCGCTCCTTCCGCATGGCTAACACCGAGCGGTTGTTAGCTTCTTCTTTAACTCCCGAAAACTTGCTTCACAAGCTTCGACCATGAAAACTTGATTCCTTTCACGAGATGTTGCGTCATCGGCCTTGCCAACTTCGAAACCCTTCGATGAAACGTCTATAATATCCGCCAAGCCTAGAAAGCTCGAACCTCATTGGCATTAGTCGGAACCTTCCGCCATTTACCGCTCAACTTTCACTGGTCGACTTTGATTCCTTCTGCAGACACGATGTGTCCAAGGAACATCACTTTGAGCCAAAACCGCCTGCTATACTGCATACAACCTCTCGCCGTAACGTTCCGTAAGCGGCACGGAGGTGTTCTCTATGCAACTCGATTCTTGGAATAGATGAGAATATCATCGATAAAACCAAGATTTAAACTATCTAGATATCGATGGAAAACTCGATTCATCGATCCATGAAGATCGCCGGCGCATTGGTCAAACCAAACGGCATCACAATGAACTCAGAGTGCCCATACTCGCCCCGAACGCGGTCTTCGCAACGCCCTCCTTTCTCGATCTTCACCGATGGTAGCCTCGACCTCAAATCGATCTTAGAGAAGACATTCGCCCCTCGAGCTGGTCAAAAGATCGCCGATCCTTGGAAGAGGATATCCGTTTTGATCGTCGCCTTATTCGCCTTCTCGTAATCAATGCACATCCGCATCGACCCATCCTTCTTCTTGACGAACAGAATCGGCGCCCCACGGCGACACGCTAGGTTGGATAAAACCTAGATCCAACAGCCCGCGAATCCGCTTTCAGCTTGCAATTCTTTAGGTGCCATTCTATATGGTGCCTTGACATCGTGCCGCCCCGGTTCCAAATCAATAGTGAATTCCACTTGTCATCGTGTGGTAAACCCGCAAGTCCTCTGAAACACGTCCGGATATTCACACACCACCGCTCCTCTTGCAATCGCTTATGCTGTTTATCGTGCCTGTCAAACTTACCAAGAAAGTTTGACAGCCTTCCTTCCCGATCATCCTCACTTCCTTCAAGGTCGAGATCATTGGCACGCAAACACCCATCCTTATGCCGTGGAAAAACTTCCACCTTCGGCCGTCCGAAAAGCAACTTCTCTCGAGACAACGATGGTTGCTATGTGCTTTTCCAACCAATCCATGTTAAAGATGACATCGAAATCTTCCATTCCGATGACATGCAAATTGACAAGGACCTTCGCTCATGATTTCACCACTGGTTTTGACAAATCTTTTCGCTTTAACACTTCCCGATGGGATGCTAATTTGTGGTACTGTGATTTTTGGGTACCAAACCCAACCTCTCACACGCGATTCTCGAAACGAAAGAATGTGAGGCTCAGATCAAACAAAGCGAAATGGGTATATCACTCATATGGATTATACCGCAAGATTTCCGGAGCTTGAGCTGTCGCCGATTCAGCGCGCACACTTGCTTGTCATGCGGTGGCCTTTGATTTGTCGGCCTAGGGTGACCTCCGCCCATTGTTTGTCCTCATGAGCATGATTCGCCTCATGAGCTGGATGTCGCCATCGGCGGGCGGCTGCACCGCCCTCCTAACGGACAATCTCGAGCGTAATGTCAAGACTTCTTACAACGATAGCACTCGGTGCTACCTTGCCGCACTCACCGAAATGATTCCTTTGGCATTTCGCACCAAGGTTTTTCCACACCGCCGCATGGGTTGGAAATTCCTTCCAAGGTTGCCTTTTCTCGAATGCCTTGATTCCTTGGAATCATCGACCGCCTCGTTCCCTCGAACACCGATTGCCTTTCCCCGATCTTCCCATTTCCTCTTACCTCTTCCTCCGCCGATGGCTTTCCGGTGGCATCTTCTTTCCGGGCAACATTGACTCAATGTTTAATGCCCGGTTCAAGGATCGCGATACGCCGATCTCCCGATCGACGAGCGAAATTCGATCTCGGTCGAGTCCTCTCTCGAACTCGCTCGCCTGGCGACCTCGAAGCACAACCGTGCACGTAGCATAACGTGACGATTTATTGAACGAGCGATCGTACTCGGTGACCGTCCTTCTTCCTTGACGAAGATTCCAGAACTCGTTTTGCCTTCTCTGCCTGTAAACGCCAGGCACGTACTTTTCCATGAGTTCTTCCTTGAAATCTTCCCACGTATACCTTGCCCACTGTCCTGGTGTTAGAGTCCTTCTCACGGATTCCCACCAGAAATCAGCCTCATCGGTTAGCTGAAAGATCGCGCAATTCAGCTTTTCTGCTTCTTCGCAGTCGATGTATTCGAAGATCCTTTCGGTGGATCGTATCCATTCTCGGCCGATCGGTTCGCCGAGACCGTCGAACGTGGGGGATTACGCCGCGAAAACTCGATCGCATGTCGCTGAACCAAAGGTGGTTCTGGGCTTCTTCCACGCTATTGTTCCTCCGATTCCTTGTTCTCGCATTCTGCATCGACGCTTGAAGCATTAGAAACGCCGCATAGATAATCGGTATCATCGCTAACATATATTATCACCCATATCACATATCATCACATATATCACATATCATGCACGATCACATATAATCATTAAATCATCAACATATCATCGTTATGCATTTCACATAACATCATCATCACACATCACATAGATCATATATCATCACGGCATAGCTCATATCACATATAAGCATCAAACATAAACATCCCGTCATAGACAAATAGTAGTATCAAGAATATTCAAAGGTCCATGAAGGATCACAAAATACAAGATCAAGGTATGTCACCAAAAGGTCGATATGAGCAAAGAATCGACGGTCATCACAAAAGATGCCGCTCTGTCCATGCTTCTAGCAGATCGCGATCGCCACCGACACACCGACTACCTAGATCCTGCCCTCCATATATGTCCACTACTCCCCGCCGTCCCAAATAGTTCCATTCTGCTCTCCTCATCTTCCTTTCCTTCCAATCGTGGCTTGAATTGCCGCCGCCGTAAAAGCGATCCCGCATGGAAGCAAGCCTCTCGGGTATGATCCCATCCAAAGCGTGCTCGATTGCTCGAGTATCGTGAAAAGCGTGCTCGAGTCCTCGCTCTCGGCGCTTGCCCTTCCTCAATGTGCCCGATCTTATCGTAGTCATCGGCTATCCGATCACCGGGTCCTCCGAGTCCTCACCGCCCTCCTCATTCTCATCCGGGTCCTCCTCTTCCTCGTAGTCGCCTTCCACGGATGCCACCGACACGGCTTGGTGGCATGAAGATTCGATTCAGGCTTTTGTCGCCACCGCCGGACGGACAATATCTCTCGCCCGGAAGTTCCCGCCTCAAAGTCGTTTGGTCCTCCGGAAGGTAAGGATTGTCGATGGAGGTGTAGTGACCGGTGTATCTGTCAGATGGCGATCGCCGATTGATGGTTTTTCTCCCAATGGCTCTTCGGGAACATCATCCCTATCATCGATCCGGATCGGTCCTCGAGGTGTCTCGCAACCACATCCTCCTCGATGGTATACCTCGGTGGTCCGTCCCCTTTGCCTCCATACTCGAGCGGCGAACTCAAGAAAGTCTAGGTAAGGTGCCTCGTGATAGATCCCGTCTCGAACAACACATGTCCTTGCTTTCGCCCATGGTTGCCAACCTGTTGGTAGCCTCTACGTCATCCGATAGTAGGCCTCAGATTCGACACTTTCCCACATCTCGAACCTTTCTCCATAACCCAACAAATCTTCCCGAAATACTCCCAATGGCTCATGAATATTCCGGTACATTCCACGAATTTACTGGATATGCTCATCCATTACGTGAGATCTCAACCAACGTTGTCCGGGCCATCAATATCCATAAACCTACATGTTAGTTCACCATAAAACAACAACAAATATTCACGCTTCTTTTTCTCGCCTCAAATCATCCGGGTAATCATGTTTCATACACATGTTCATTTCAACACATATCAATATCAATATCGATATTTATCATAATAATCACGTAAGCAACACAGATTCACTTACAAGCACTCGCTTATCAAAATAAACAAGATTCTCAATCAACAATACATATTGCTATGTAAAACATAGACTTACATCAACCATACGTGATCACATCAATCACATCATATCATATAAACGATTTTCACATCACGCCCACACGTGCCCTTTTGTTCCATCAACAATCACTTCCACATCCACATCACCATCCAACCACATCTCATCCACATCACGTTTACATCACGTAAACTCTTACCATGCCAAAGCACATGAAACCAAGATCACATCAACTCACATAACCACATAAAGCATCAAGAATAAACACATACCTCATCCCTTTTAAAGGAGGCGGCCTGATGGGAATCGAGGGTAGTCAGACTGATAAAGTTTAGAAGAACAAGTTCTAAACACTCAATTTCAAGAACGTACAAGATATAAAGCAAACAAACTGCTTTGATATCGGATAACAAAGATAGAGATCAAAACAAAGATCGTTGCTCTGATACAAATCTGTCACGCCCCAATTCCCGAGGGAAGGCACGGATGCCGGGGTGTGATTAGGGGTGGGGGTTAAGAAGCGGGGAAGAAGGGGGATGATACATATAGCATACATGATAAGAAGATGTGACCATGAAATCGGGCAGCATCTCCTCTATAACTAGGACATATCCTCGGGGAGGTACAAACAATCCACCAATGTAATAATATCGATATCATAACTTCGTAAAACATGATCTTGGTTTATTATAAGTAATGCAAGAAAGCAAAATAGCATTACATCCTCGTCAACTAGACCGTCAACCACATAGCATGCTCAGACGAGACTCACGCCAGAATAACATAACAAATCTTGTTCCCAATCGAAAGCAAATAAGGGACAAGAATACATAGTTATCGAGTGCGATATAACACAACATCGCGAAGCATAGCATGAAGAACCCGCAGCTCCACCCTCGCGTCGCTCGTCCAACCTTCCTCCATCGTGAAAAGATTTGAAAAGAGTTTGGGGTGAGTACTAGCGCACTCACCGGTGTTTTATCATAAATCAAAAGAATCATGAGGTCCGTGTTCAGAGCACTTACCTTAGAAGGTTTTAAAACGTAAATCCACTTCTAAGTAAGCAAAATAGATTTTCATTTTCGATACCGATCCGTTATTATTATTCTCCCATCATAGAACCATGAACCACGGCTCGAACGTATCCCGCCACCCATCACATTACATTCATTCGCCGGAACATATCCAGAGGCCCACGCCCGAACGTATCCAAACGGCTAACTCGGTGTGGACTTGTGGTCAAACTCGTCGTAACCATAACCACCTCATTACCATTTCCGTGTGGACTTACGGGTCTATCCCCTTCGTAACCATAACCACGTGTTCGGGTCTATCCCCTTATGATCAATACTCAAGATGGTGATCAACCCACCGAATAGAGATCCGTGCACAACCATGATAGAACCATATCATGGATCGAGAACGAGAATAATTTCACAAAAAATTTCTGAGCGTACATGTTTTATTTTGAAATATCGAGTAAATAACTCAAAATAGCATATATAACCCAACCCGAATGACGAAAACATCAACCGAGAGATATCTACGGATCCGATGACTTCACCGATCGCCTTTGGTAGGTACCGTAACAAGACGGAACAACGCTTGGGGTCACATCCCACTAAGCAAAGCAACAACGTGATCCAAACGACGATCGTAGCAAAATTAGGGTTTTCACTTTCAACCCACATTTCGCACTCTCCGGTTTTCAAATCAACTCGATGCGTAAGGAAATATATTCGGGCATCAAGACCAATAATAGGGTACTTTCAAAATATGCATGCATGCAAGTCGACTCAAATCTTAGCAACAAGAAGCTTCAAAATCGATGCTATCCTCGATCTAGGATAAACCATCCAAAATCGATGCATGAAAATGGAAACATAAGCAATATGCATAACGACGAACATGGAATGACAAACGACGTTGAAAATGGATAACCGGGCATGTACTTCTTTAGAAAACTCAAGCAACGAAAACATCCCGACATGCGTAAACGCGAAAAAGTAAAACGGAATCGGTACTTTAGTAGAATGCATAGCCCGAACTCAAAACCTAAAGGACCAGTAGCAGCAGGGTCTGTCGGCCACCAAATCGGTGACGCCAACAAGGGCAATCAAGGCAATGGGCGGCGGAATGGCTAATCGGTAGGCCTCGGCCGTTTTTCCGCCTCGTCCCTTTAGAATCCCGAGTTCTATGCTATACGATCTACTAAAAGGCGGAATCAAAACAAGAAAAGGACAAAACAAAACGGGTTGCCCGGGGTGGTCGATCGGTGGTGGTGGCTCGACAAGACAAGAATGGCGCGCCACCGAGCCTCCCCTCGATCCCCACTCCTCCGGCCAGCAGCAGTACTGCAGCCTGCTCGGCTCTTCCGTAAACAAAGAGGACGAAGAAATGAACGTTGAAAATGAAGGCCCTAGCCTCCTATTTATAGAAAAAGCGGTCACAATGCTAACTTGTAATGCCCTTTTTCAAAACGCAAAAGCGACGCAACTTTGCAAATGGACTCCAAATTTAGCAAACTTAGTACCCATGGACACGTAAATAAAATACCGAACACAATGACTATAAATAAGATATGCTTTAAAAGACCAATGAAAAGTCCGGTTTTCGATAACTTCCCCTGAGTGCCAAACCTTCATGGGTGGTCGAAAACCTGCATACTTAGTGTCTATGAATTCGTCATAAGACACTCTTCACAACGCCTGAGGTTTCGTGACGGTCGCATCACCAAAACAAAAAGTCAACCTTTTGACCTTTTCTCAAAAAACGTGCCACGTAAAACAGAAGCTTAAAAAGACGGGGTATTACACTTTGAAATTCTCAATTTTCTGAAATCAAGACTTATTTGAGCATGTATCTATCATTTCAAGACTATTTAAATCTAGGTCCTCTTATGTTCAACTAGATCTGAGAATCTTCTTTCAGATTCTATCCCAAATCTGTCTCAAATCCATCTTCTCCACTCGAAACTTAACGCAAAAGCTTCTAATTTAATCAACTATTTCTTAAGGATGCAATGCCCTTCTTATTAAGCTCTTAATCAGATTCTAATCTTTGCTACTGAAATACGGGGTATTACATTCTCACCCCATTACAAAAATTCCGTCCTCGAAATTGAGCACGTCAGCAAAAGCTCAGAATACTTCTTTCTCATCTGATCTGTAACTTCCATGTCGTTTCTTCTAAATCATCATGCTTCCATATCGATCTAAGATGCATTCTGACTTTTCTTCGTAGCTTAAATCTTGTTCGCGAACATTTGTTCTCTTGAGATATGATGTGGTTTGGATTAAACACATATCTTCGTATCTGTGGCATATGGAACACATCGCGAATATTGTCGAGACTAGGAGAAAACGATAATCTCTAGGCAACTAGCCAATCTTTCTTGAATCTCATACAATTCGATACATCTCGATAACTTCTTGGATTCTTATCTCTATTTGTCCTACTATTACGACCATCTCTTTAATCGTTTCTAGTCCAAGCTCTTTTATTCTTCGATTGCGTTTTAATAAAACGACGATTTACACTTTCTGTCATAGAAGCCTTCATAGAGCATCATATAAATCGTTGTTCTGATCTCGTCTTCTAACATCTGAATGGTCCATTTAAATTGACCATTTATTGCGGATAAAAGTTGTACTGAAATTCGATCTTGTATCCATCTTTACTATAAACTCGTCCAAAATGAGATGTAACTTGGAGTCTCTGGTTGAGGTGATTGAGACGAGCACTCCATGTAAACGTATTATCTTTCGTCGATACTTGAGCTAACTTGTTAGTTCCATACATGCTAGAGATCAGAATAACATATGCGTACTTCATGAGTCGATCGATTGTCACCCATGCTTCGATTTGGGTAATCAACACGTATGTCTTCTCATCTTTTCAACTTTATCGAGAGCATCATGAATTAATCTTCAGACTTCACGCTCATATAATGCGACAATCTTCTTTCTTTGCTTCGTGCTCGTAAACTAAATCTCTTTCTGTTTACAGAATTTTGAGGTAGATACTTTTCGTAAAATTCTTCTTTGAATTGCTGCCGCGTAAAATTATTTAAGTACTCGGAGGAAAGAACTTTCCAACGTACTCTTCATCAAAACTGTCGATCCTTCAACATTAACGATATACGTAGGAGATATTCTTGATTAGAGCTTTCCAAAACTCGAAAACTCGCTCAATGAAACGAACTCATTCTTTAACATCAGCCGGGTTATCAACATCATAAGGATAAAGCATTTGAGACAGAAAATTCTGCCATTCTACAATTGGTTTAAGGGGGAGAAAATACAAGTAAATCTTGAAAAGAATTGTAATTTCTTATTCTTTCAGATTGAGGATTTCTTCTTCTGGGTGACATACTGCATTGCAAATGAATACTAAACTGCAGCATATCTTGCTTATCAATAACAGGATAAAGGTTTTCAATCAACAAACAAACTCAGATCACATAGATCTTCAAAATTCCTTATCACAAGTTATGGTATGGGATAATACAATTGGATAACAAAATGATCGTATAGATATCAAGGAAAGAAATTTGCATCTCTCAGGACTTTTACAAAAACAAGGAAAAACTGTCATCTGAGGTTTTGGTATATGGATGCTTGAATATCTCTAGCAAAACACATCCGATATGATCTATAACTATCAACTTCCACTATGTTCCCAAAAAGGTCATCTTAAAAAAAAATATTTGGCCGATACCCAGGGTTGTAGTTGTGCTGTGCCAACAACTGGTACAACTTGAGTTCATACCAAAAATCTCGAGACATCTAAGGTCTCGATAAACTAGCTTGATTCTTTACTTAATTTCCAAAGGAAAAGTCTTGGAAACATAATAAAATAAAATGAACTGAATTGATGTAGGAATCTCAAGAGATGCGAAAGGTTGATCACTTTAATCTAAGTCAATAAGGGACATCTCAATATCGATTTAAGAGTAATCAAATTGTACAAGATCTACATCAGATTCAAGCATAACTAGTTGATCATTTGATATGGAAGACGCTATTTTTAGAATAAGGTGCTCAGACATAAAAGAATCAACATCTATGGTTTCAAAGTTTTAATCATCATCATCATCAAATGGAGAAGAAAAATTATCAATCAACTGAAGTTGATGAACAACTGAGATAGATTTAACAATAGGGAAAAATGAATCAGAAGGAGGAGGCTCGAGGGTACGTAATATTGAAATTTGATGGTAACTAGGAGTCTGAGAAATCAATTTGCTCAAAACAACAAAACCAGACTCAATATAATCAATGGCAATAGTAACAACCCAAATCTTGCCACTCTTTAAACATTAAGACATCAACTGAAATTTTCCATCTAATCTCGCTACGCCTTGCTCCAAACGTTTCTCCCACAAACGATGGAATCAAGCAAGAAATTCGTTCAAGGTAAGCTACTCGTTGATATATATATATAAACGCTCTTTAATCTTTGTTGCTGAAGACAAATGAGTCGCACTCTTCTGAACTTTCTGGACGATTTGCATCATTCTAACGAAGAATACTCGAACTTTTGCAGAAACATACTCATTTTGTTCTGCCATCTCATCGTTTCTCATGATTTCTCTTCAACTTCAGCTCAATGAGCAATATTCATTTCAAACATACACATATTCAATCATTAACTATGATAACCATAATCATAAACATAAGCTTTTACCTGGTGAGCTAGAAATGACGGAATTGAATGCTGAGCTTCTCTCAATAACAATCGTCTCTTTAATTCATATTCTCAAGATAGAGTCAAACAACTAACTCATAACTCACATTTTGAAACAAAATCATCTCAAAGGAGTTCATATGTTCAAGGTGCACAATCTGCACAAGACTCTCAAGGATTCACAATTTTAGAATTCAAGACAGCGCAAAAGATGCACAATAATTTGCAAGGACTTACATGTTGAGAATTCAAAACTATGCTCAACTGTACAAAAGTTCACAAGGATTCACAAGCTCCGAATTTCAATATTTTGCACAAACTGCACAAATTTTAAAAGATTTCACAGGTTCAGAATTCAAAACTGCTCTGATACCATTATGTCACGACCCGACTACTTAATTAGGTAATTAGGCCGTGACTCGGGGTTAAGAAGAAAATTTAACGACAACGGGCTCAAACATACGTCATGATAAAAGATGATAACAACTTTCAACATGAATGAATCGAACATTTGCGGTTCAAGAAGGTAAAATATAAAGTTGAGCGAAGGATGAATTTATGGTCCTCAAATCACAATAAAGAATCGAACGAAAGAATAACGACTGAGGACAATAATCACAATGAAATAATCACTATCAAGGAGGTACATATTTGAGCATGCTTCGAAAACTTTGAGAATTTATCAACAATTTAAATCATAACAGAGCGTTGAATATAATCATTTTGTTCTAGCAGGACACACAACAAATAAAGGCCAAGTTCGGCAACGGAAAGTGTGGTTGCGAATTATGTGTGAAGACATAACTCTCTGGACAACAAAACATGATAACAACAATTGAATAACCTTAACAATTTATCATGAGTTAAACTTTTAGAGAAGCTCCTTTGCATAGTATTCGATTCCAGCATCCTCTCAAGCTCAACCTGCATATTTAGAAATATATGCAGGGCGTGAGTACAAAAATGCACTCAGTGGGTATACGCCAAAAACATTTAAAACTTTGCCCTTAGGACTATATTCTTGACTTGCCATAAGATTAAACTTATGCATGGTTTTTATTGAAGTTACTTGCATAAGGTTTCTCAAAATCTGTTCATGCATGCTCATATCATCATATCATATACATATGCATGTTTAATGTCTGCATGCAGCTTTCTTTTCCTTCCCATATCCACGTATTTTTCTTTGTGTTGATTCGAGGAGTAGGCTTCCTCCTCAACAAACTTTAACTTCACATACACGAGTTGGTCCTGAAGGATCTCAACTTCGGTCATACCCGACGTCGGTCATTTCTTTCTTTTCTTTCTTTTCCGTGGATAGGTAGTGCATTATGCTTATGCTCATGCTCAAAACTTTGGCAAGTCAATCAACTTTCAAAACAATGCAATAAAATGCATATCATAAAATCTCAGGTCATCTTTCATGCATAATCATATCATATCATTTGAAAATATTTAAATGCATAAGCATATTATTATAGAAAATACCTATACCCACCTGGATGTTCCTTAGAGCTAAGGAACTAATTTCTAAATTCTATTTCTTTCTTTATCCATATTTGATCCTCATAGAACGGCATAAATACCTATCAAGACCAAACAAGAACATTAATCATCTTTAGTCGTCGACACGACTATTTCTTCTTGATATCAAACTAAGACTCTAAGGTCTATCAAAACTTGGGTCATTGCATCCTCTAACATCTTATTAACAAACAAATTATATCAAAATTTCGGCAGCGTAACGTTTATAAACGCATCGCCATATCAATACCAAATCATCCAAACATAGCCCAAACTCCACCAATTCATCACCATATGTCTCAATGATCATATAAGACTCAACAACAAGCTTCAATCACGTCATCATAGATAAAAACCGAAAATCCCCTTAAGACGTCACTTAAGGTCTAACGTCGAAAATTCACGTGAGACGTCATCTAACACCAACAAACCTATATACATGCTTAGCTATCATTAAATATCATCATTTTATTAACAAAATATAAAGATCAAAGCTTTGGCATTGAAAACCAATTTTCGCCGACAAACTAAAATTTTATCGTTTTTGAATACGTCGGCGGAAAAATCCGAATAAATCATTTTAGGATTTATTCATATCATAGAGTTCAAATATGAAGTCAAAATAATCAAATAAAATCAAAATTCCATCAATATGGAAGCTAGGGTTTTCGGTCCTTTTGGGCATTTTGTGTAGTTTCGATTTCAAACGTTTTTCTTGATCCAAACACATTTATATCAATCCAATAACACATATATGAAGACAATTCAATCATAACAACATCATATATTCAAGATCAAACATCCCCCTTATTTTTGAAAATTACAAGAATTTACAAACAATAAACATATGCTTTACAAATTCAACGTTAAACAATACGTAAACAACGAATCTATCATAATATCCATAAATAATCAACAAACCATAATCCATCATAATTCTTCCCATATGACCAAAAATCTGAATTAAGCATAAGATTATATTTTTAAAAATTTCAAACCATAGATATGTTCTAGGTAGAAGATTATACCTCTATTCGAAGACCGATCAGAAATTCAACGGCCGGATCTTCCTATTTTTCACCCAAAATTTTCAAAAACTTGGTGTGTGAAAATGTGTGTGTGGACGTGAGCTTGAGGGAGAAATGAAGGTGATAATGGTTCTAAAGTATTCTAAAGTATAAAGTTATATTATGTAATAATTAGTTAAATTTATATTTTCTTTTATGTGGTGCTTATTCACCACTTCTAGAAAACTAAATTTTCTTTTATTTTTCTCATTTTCTTTAATAGATAAAAATCACTTTTATTGTAGAAAATAATTATAAATATTGTAGAATAATGTACAACGTTTTCATAGCGAGAAATCAACACTAATTATCCGATAAAATAACCTCTATTTGAATCTTTACTTTTAAACTCAATAATTGCCATAAACATCAAAATATAAATATTAAAAATATTTTTGACCTTAAAAACCATTTAAAAATATTTCGCTCTTCATTCGAGCTTAATCGGCAAACGCCGACGTCACAAAAACATAAACATTGAAATTCTCAATTTTCTGAAATCAAGACTTATTTGAGCATGTATCTATCATTTCAAGACTATTTAAATCTTGGTCTTCTTATGTTCAACTAGATCTAAGAATCTTCTTTCAGATTCTATCTCAAATCCATCTTCTCCACTCGAAGCTTAACGCAAAAGCTTCTAATTTAATCAACTCTTTCTTAAGGATGCAATGCCCTTCTTATTAAGCTCTTAATCAGATGCTAATCTTTGCTACAGAAATACGGGGTATTACACACAACCTACTTGAATTTCTTATATCGTTATTAATCCTAATAGTTTATGATGAGTCCTTAAGTCGCAGTCTAATCTCTTGATTAAGAAGTTGGACTGTGACATTGGTGCTGCGACAAGACAGAAGATGCATGCCGGCATGTTCCTCGCCCAATATTTCCAGATGCAATCAGAGGTTTCGGGGAATGCGAGGATATCCATAGGGGGATTCGTTACCCCTATTGCCGACTTTTTCGGGGTGACGATTTGTAAGAATCCCGTCTCACAGGACATTTTCCTGGACAAGCCATAATTATATGTCCAGACGTTCCTGAAGAGACACCCCAGCCATTACCTCTGGCTGCTCTACGACAAGAACGGCCAGTCCATATTTCGCTTGCCAACAATGATCTAACTAGATTGGACCCTCTTGGGCATATTACCGCCAATTGGAACATGAGCTCGCAAGCTCACTACGGATGGACTCGACGCTTAAATGCGCAAGGCGAGGTCGAGGAAGCACAACAAGAAAAGGAAGCGGAGCAGGAGGAGGCGCCCGAGACAGGCAGCATATTGCACCCACCACCCGTTCAAAGTGATCCCGGGATTTACGAGCGTTTGGATAGCATAGACGATCGTCTCGACCGCATCGACGGGAGTATGACTTCCATGATGGCCCAACAGCAGGCCCTCCTCGCCCTACACCAGGCGCATCAAGAACACCAACGTCAAATGATGGAGATGATGCAACGGTGGGATCAGTGACGAGGATTCTATCCGCCGTCGGAGTAGCGCGGCATATGAGGTAAGGTCCCTCCCAACTACTCTTTCCTGCAAACCTTATTGCCTCCATTTCACACTGTTCACAATAAGTTTGGGGAGTGGAAGAGTTTGTTTGTTTGAGAGTCCTTTTTATGTTTTCGTTTTGTTTTCGTAAGTTTTTATATTTTGGGGCTTTTGTCGTGTCTTTTGTTTTCGTTGTTGTGTCTGTCCATCAACGAGTTTAAGTGAAATGTGTTAATCCATGCGGCCAATGATGATAGAAATTTTCTGCAAAATATGTTGATTGTGCACATGATGTGTTAGGAAACGAAGCATGAATGACTTGAGATTCCTTAACTTGTTGTTTTTCACCATTTGCTTAAACCGTGAGACTTGAGCTTCACCGTATAAACATCTTGTTATAGTTTCTTTTAAATGTGTGATATCGTGCATGTAATTGTCTTCTAGAACTTAGCGTATTTTCTGTGTCGAGATTGCAATATGTGTTTCGAATATGGAATGGAAAAAAGGCCATCTTTGTTAACCACATTTTCACCCATACACTAACCCTTTAATTTACCATTTGTCACCGACTTTGAGCCTTAATTAGACCTTATTATTTCGTTAGCCGGATGATAGGAGGTGAGGATGGATATGGAAATCAAAAGGGTTGAAGATTATTGATGTAGCTACGTCGGGATTAAAACTAGAGAAGTACATCTGTGGTAAAGAATGGTACCCGTGTGAAAAAGAATGGACCCTATAAGCTCTATTACAAAGCCAAGAAAAAGAAAAATATTGTGAAAAATGTGAGCATAAAGGGATTTAGTTATCAAAGTATAAGGTAGCTTATGTTGCATAAAAGTTGATTTTGCATGTTGGAAAGAAAAAGGGAAATGGACAAAGTCCATATGAGTTGAATGTATGAATGGAGGTGCTTGGAGTTATATTTGAGTCACTTAGCCATATATTATCCTACCTTAACCAATATGCCTACATTACAATCTATGAAGACTTTTTTGATCCTAATTTGAACGCATTTGATGTGGTGGAGATATTAGAGAAATAGCAAGCCTATGGTAAGATTTTGCATGGCATTGATCTTTGAGTGTATACCCGTCCTTAATTTTCTTATATTTTTTAGTGTACTCTATATTTTACGCACATGCAGTTGTGAGGGTTGCATTGAATGAGATTTTTGCTTTCAATGGTTGTACATTGTCGAGTTTACTAATGTCATCATGTGTGCTAGTGTTTTCGAGCTCCGAAAGGTTTCTGAGGCTTGTTATGGTGATCACCTTTGCTGACGCTCATTGATATTTCGTTGTGTCTTTCTTTCTTTTTGTTTTGTTTTTGTTTGAGGACAAACAATGTTTCAAGTTTGGGGGTTTGATAAACGCACTTTTTACTCGTTTATTATTGATATTTTAAGATGATTTTAGATCTATTAAGTGCGTTTATATATTGGATTTTAATGTTTTTATCTATTCTTGGAAGATACTGCTCTTGGGTTCCTCTTTGGTGTTTTGTATGCTTATAGGTTGATAATCGAAGCACTAAGCGAAGCACGAACCAAAGAAGGACAAGAATAGGGGCTAGTGGGCTCCTTCGCGACCACTAGTCGCGAACGCATGAGAAATCATTCTGCCCAGAAACTAGCGACCGACCTCGCGACCGCAAGGCCGGCCGCTACGAAAAAGTCATGACCGCAAGCCATGACAGCGAGAGCCTTAGAAAAGCTTCTGCCCGATTTCACGCGGCCAAGCTAGCGACCGCGAGACAGGCCACGAAGCACAACAAACGGGCGCGAATCCAGCCGCGAGCTTACCGAAGAAACGCACGGCCCAGATCCTCGAGACCGAGCTAGCGACCGCGAAGCGAGGCGGCTGGGTGAAAATTTAGTGTTCGGCCTGCGCCTATATATAGGGCAAGCATTGCCTATCGCGCCACCAACTCCTCCAGCACGATTTTCTCCAGTTTTATTCAGTTTTTCATATATTTTCACTTTAGCTTTGATTTATATTCATCTAGGCTTTAGTTTTTCTATGTTCTATGCATTGTAATCGCTTTGGAGAAGTTTCGTCCGAAGGAATTCATTATTTTCCCGTTTTCTTCTTGGATTTGGATTCGAACCCAACCATTGTTCTTCCAACGCTACATTACGGGTTTTATCTATTTAATTATTATTTTTATGGTTAATTCTTATTTTATTCCAACGTTTATGTCTAGCTAAATTCCTTATTCTAATCCTAGGGTTTGTATGATTCTATCCTAAGTGTTGTGATTCCTGGTGTTGATATTTACCTTCCTGACATTGATTTGTGATTCTTGGTGCTTAATAATATGTGTTAATTTCTGATCAATCTTGATGCATATCTAGTTGCCAGTTAATTTCTTAACAGTTTTAATTATCATTCGATCTTGAATGCACAATACGAATAAGCCTTGAGTCGTAGCTGAGATAGGAACATTCGTAGGAAGCATATTCTTTGTGATCTTTTTGAAGTTGCTAATTTTACCAAGAGACGTAACAGTAATAGGGAAAATTAGTAATCTACTACCACAATTGTCATAACTGAAATTGTTGGTTACATATGTGATCTTCCATCTTGCCTGGATTAAAATTGATTAATAGGAAGCAGGATAAACATACGCTGTGGGTAGGATTAATACATCCCTAGGGTTAGTCTTTCAGTCATTTTTATCTCTTGAGTATTTGTTTATTATCTTTATTGCTTTATTTTGCTCTTGACTTTGAATTCAATATTCAAAGTCCCAAACCCTTTTTAAAACCAAATCTTTCCTTGGATAATGATGAATTATTGTTGAGTTAGCTTCTGTGTTTTCGTGTTACAATCCCTGTGGATACCATACTCGATTCCCCTATCTACTTGCATATTTTCATGTTAGAAAATAGTGTGATCAGGTGACCGTCCTTCTTCCTTGACGAAGATTCCAGAACTCATTTTACCTTCTCTGCCTGTAAACGCCAGGCACGTACTTTTTCATGAGTTCTTCCTTGAAATCTTCCCACGTATATATTCCCCACTGTCTTGGTGTCAGGGTCCTTCTCACAGATTCCCACCATAAATCAGCCTCATCAGTTAGCTGAAAGATCGTGCAATTCAGCTTTTCTTCGCAGTCGATGTATTCGAAGATCCTTTCGGTGGATCGTATCCAGTTCTCAGCATCGATCGGTTCGCCGAGACCATCGAATATAGAGAGATTCTACCTGCGAAAACTCTCGATCACATGTCGCTAAACCAAGGGTGGTTCTCGAACTTCTTCCACGATGTTGTTCCTTTGGTTCCTTATTCTCGGCATCTATACCGACGTTGAAACGTTAGCATCACATTCGCATGGATGACCATAAACCATCACACGACATATATCGTCACCCATAATCACACATCATCACATATGTCACATATCACGATCACATATAATCCTATAATCTCATCGACACATCATCGTCATGCATCTCACATAACATCACCACATAGATCATATATCATCACAACATAGCTCATATCACATATAAGCATAAAAACATAAACATCCTGTCATAGACAGCGTTAGTATCAGAATTATCCAAGTGTCCATGAAGGACTGTCAAAATACATGATCATAGGTATGCCAGTCAAAAAGGTCAGATATGAGTAAAAGAATCTGACTCCGGTTATTTCCAAAAGATGTCGCCCTGTCTCATGCGAAAGAAGACTCTACGACTGTTACTGTACACACTGACCACTTAGATCTCTGTCCTCCATGCCTAGTTACTTTTCTCCGTTCACGTCATCCATCCCATTCCGTCTCTCCTCCTCATCTCTCTCCCTCCTATCAGGGATTGAACTCGGGCTGCTGCCTCGGTAAAGTATCCCACATGGTAGCAAGCCTCTCGTGTGTATGGTTCCACCCATGATGTGCTCGACACTGGTCTCGTGTGAATACTGCCTCGGTTCCGCCTCCCGCGCTTGCCCTTCCTCTATATGCTCGACCTCATCCGAGTCATCCACGATTCTGATCACTAGGTCCTCCGAATCGTCATTGTCCTTCTCATCCTCTTCTAGGTCTTCCTCCTCCTCAAAATCTCCTTCCCTAGTGGCCAACCTAATACTGGTCGGTGGCACTGTAACTCTTATCCTGGGCCTTTTTCCTGCCACTGAAGGATCGATCATTTCCTTCACTTGAGAGGGTCCTGCCTCAAAATCATTCTGTGTCCTTCGGAGGGTGAAGGTAATAGATTAAGGGGTAGTGATCGGCGTTTCCTGAAGCACTGGCGATCGTCTGAGCGATGGCTGCTCTCCCAATGGTATCTCAGGAATATCGTCCCTGTCATCAATCTGGATCGGCCCTCGAACATGTCTCGCGATCACGTCTATCTCAGAAGGTATGCCCCGGTGATCGGTCCATTGCCTCCAAACTCAAGTAGCGAACTTAGTGAAGTCTAGAGTAAGATGCCTAGTAATAGGATCCCTGCTGAACATCACATACCCTTGCTTCCTTGCCCATGGCTGCCAACCAATTGGCAGTCTCTCCGTCATCCTGTAATAAGCCTCGTACTCAGACACATCCCCACTATCTCTGATCTTTCTCCATAGTCCGAAAAACCTTCCCAGAAATACTCCCAATGGCTCGTGAACATTCCTGGTACACTCTCTGAACTTACGGATTTGCTTATCCATCCTGTGAGATCTCAACCAACGTTGTCTGGCCAGTCATAAACCTATATGTTAGTTCATCATAAAACAACAAATATTCACGTTTCCTTTTTCTGCCCCAGTCATCTGGGTAACCATGCCTCAGACACATGTTTACTTTAAACACATCAATATCGATATCGATATTCATAACAATAATCACGCAAGCAAATACAAGATTCACTTACAAGCACTTGTTTATCAAAAAATAAACAAGATTTCAACCAACAACTGTAATAACCCGAAAAATTTAAAACTTTTATTAGTGATGCTTAAAACAATTATTTGTGGTGCTTAGACCTTAATTATGTTTAAGGTAACCAACGAAACGAATTAGAATCGATTCGGATATCGAAAACTAGAGAAATCAAGAACTAGTGACTAGTCCTACCGGATTAGGGTTTTCTGAATAGCCTGAACATAGAATGAAAGATCGAGAATGAATCTGAACAAAAGGATTTCATTTATAGAATCCTCTCACGAAAACATGTGAGAAGCTAAAGAATGAGAATTTTCGGACATGCTTGCCCGGTCAGTCTTAAAAATACTATTCATGAGCCGGAATAATTTCCAGTCTGTGCTAATCATGAAAATTAATGATAACAATCAAAATCATAAAGGAATATATTATTATGAATTTAGAAATTATAAGAATCAATTTCTGAAAGAAATTCTTGAATAACTTAACCGAACGCCGGGAAAATATACCAGAAAAACACTAAATTTGTCCGGACGACCCGAAACTCGAACCAATGGTTTAAATCAATAAAATATGATTTATAAGAATCAAATTAATTATGAAAGCTCAAGAATTCAATAGAATTTCGAATGAGCATAATTTAATCGTCGGACGCTGTTTTTCCGCGATAACTCGGAATTGACTTATCGGATGCCATCCAAACTTCATGAAATTATTATGAATATTGAAATAAGTCTTTTTAAGGCTATTTAAGATAATAAAACCTTAATCTTCCGAGAAATCAATCGAAAGCGCATTAAAACTTAAAGAGTCGGTATTTACATGCTAAAACGGGTAATTTGACCAATCCTCCTCCCAACTACCACCAAGACCATTCCAAATGCGCTAATGAAAGCCCTTTAGGCTGCCAATATAGTAGGGAACCATCCATTATAGCCTCTCATTCTTGGAACCATTTTTCTCTCTTTTTTCAAACTTTTCTCACTTGTTCTTCAAGCTTTTGAGCTTCAATCCCCCATTTCAAACCCTTCCAACTCGCAAATAATTATTATAAGACCATATAAAGGTAGTATTCATCATCATTTTCCCTTCTAATTGAGTGGAATTTTTGTTTGAATTTTTTTTAGTTTGAAACCCTAGTTTTGCTCCTCATTTTTTCGTGACTTTTGAGCCATCAAATGCTCTCAAGCCATGAATAAAAATTCTTAGAACGATGTTCTAAGACTGTAGTTAAAATTTGAGAATTTTTGGAGCATGTTTGATATTTTTAGATTTATGCTTTATTTCTTTTTATATGTGATAAAGCATGATTTTGTGAATATTATTTGATATTGTTGCTTGTTGATGTATTAGGAGCATGTATAATAAATATGGTAATTTTCAGAATATTTTTGAAATTTTCTTGTATTTTGTTTGATTTTATTTGTTGAGAAATAGTTGAGATATAGTGTTTAATATATGATATGAACATCATATATTAATCTTGAAATTTTTGAAACACTACTCCTATTTTTCAAAAATGGTTAGAATTTATTTAAGTATTTTAAGCCATTATTTGATTTTATTTGTTGAGAAATAGTTGAGATATAGTGTTTAATATATGATATGAACATCATATATTAATCTTGAAATTTTTGAGACACTACTCCTATTTTTATGAAAAGGCCAAAAACTATATATATATATATATATATACATCTAAGGATTTATTTGATTTATTTGTTTAAAATGATAGGATATGTTATGTTTAGAAATAATATGAACCTAATATGCATTGTTGGGAATTATTGAACACATATGTAAAATATGTGTGAGGACAAAAAGAATTCCAAGCATTTGGTTCATATTATAAATATTGGTTGGTGTTTAATGCTAATTATTACATGTTATTGCATAATATAAACATATTGTGGAGGAATGAAATTTATTGAATATATATATATATATATATATATACTATATTATTACCGAAAATGCTTAAGTGGTGAAAAGCATAGATTTAAATTTTAATACATGATATGAAATGATATTTCATGTTTAGTATATGATATAAGCATGATATAATTTTTGTGGAATTTATTGAACACAAAGGCTCATTAATTTATGATTACCAAATACTTTGAGGATTTTTAACCTATGGTTAAATTTTTATATGATGATATAGCATTAGTAATTAAATTCTATAGTATGATAAGAGTATAACATGATTTTATTTGAATTTATTGAGTACATATGCTAATTATTGTTAATTATAGAAAACATAGCAAAATGGTTACGTATAAGTTTAATTCTAATGTTAAATTATGCTATGATAGTTAACTATAAGCTTGGAATGAATGGTTGTGATTGTGATGAATGAATGGAACACTTATACACACATATATAATAGTTTTGCATTATGTTAGAAATTAGAGTTTTCCAATGCTTTAGTATAGTTTATGTTGTGTATGGTGTTGTATGATGTTGAATGGTTTATGTTAATGTTGTACCGACAACCCAAAATCCCAAACGTAAACAACATAATACTATATGTACGAGAATCCGAAAGAAATCGACCAATTTCGATAACTTAAGAAGGAATTAACCAGAATCGAAGTTAGACATAAATTAAGGTTTGCTATTAATAAAAGGATACTTAAACGTGAGTTCCTAAGTTAGAAAAACCAAAAGCCGAGCTACAACGTTGATACTCAATAACGACAACCCAATACGACGTTAGATTGAACGATTATACAACTTATACAATCCCCGACGAGTTAAGAGAAACAAACAACGTCGTAAAGTGTAAACAAAGATTCGAACATAAGATGTCGATCCTTATGTCTCAAAAGTCGAGTTAATATTCCCTAAGGAATTCATCTATTCCTAAAGTACTTACTTACATGATAGCATGTGATCACTCGAGTCATAAGTCAAGACTCCTCGTTATTCGTCGTGTTAATACGGCAAGTCGTCAAGCATAACCTACTAGGACGTAACTACAATTGTTAAGTCTAGTTAGTGGCTTGAGAATATCCTAATATACCAATCATAATTTGATTACCGACAATTTATAACGTAATAACGTTTATAATAACACTAAGGTTAAGAGTCGAGGATAGACTCGGAGTATGTGATTCATAAGTTGAAGTTCACTTATGAACGATGAAGTAATATAGTTTGAGAAATGGGAATGTAAGATAATAGAAATTATCTTAAAACAATCACATGAAATCATAAAGAAACCCTAATTAGGAACTTTAAGTCGTAATCTATAAACGACCTTCGATCGATAGAAAGAATCTAAGAAAGGTTATTTTCTTATGAAGGGTTTGATCGTATGTAGTCGGCGAGGAAGAACAACCACACCCTGCTCACTTAGACTTACTAGCTTTGGATTAGCAGGTGGGCCCTCTTGAAACAAAAATGTTATACATAACTCAAAGCATGATTTACAAAGCTTTATGAAATATTGTCACATGTAATGTTATTGACTGCCAAATATTTATGTTTTGTTGTTATCCTATCTGAGGTTGGTATATCCAACGTGGTATGAGAATGTGTTGGTCCACCAACGTTAAAAATGGGTAGCGATCGGGTCCGACTTAGTTAAGGACTAACTCGGATTGTGTACACGTTTGACTATGTGTTAAGGTTAGCTACTGATTGAGCCACAAAACACACTCAAATTTACTCGCAATCGTACGAGGTAATTGTAGCGTGATAAGTTAACCCAAGTCGTCTTTCAAGGAAAACTTAACAGGGCTATTGTTCGAGTCGCGCACAGAAAGCAATCAAAATCCTAAACATTCTAATACTAACGGGGTTGAAACATACGGGAATTGAAATACGGAAAATAAACAGCATTCCTAAGCTAGGGGTTGTCAATCCCTAGTTGAGCTATGAAAGCGATAAATCGAGAGCAATAAACAAAAGCGATATAAATCCAATTCATAGGGTTTGTCAAGCCCTAATCTGAATCTAATTGCAAATAAACCATAATTATCAATCATCCAACAAGAACATGAATTAATCGAAAGCAGGAAATCATTAAGCAATGTAAATCGAAGGAACATGAAAATTCAATAATAGCAATCGATGAAACGAACAGATTAATCCAACAGCGTAAAACGATAAACTAAATTATTCAATCTAAGAAATAAAAGACATGAATTAAAACTAAGATCAGATTCGTGTTGTTGCTCAAGAAACCTTTAAGAAAATCAAAGAAGCAGCACGGGGTGCGTGAAATCAAAACTCCGAACTCAGCTTTAACCTAAGCGCGTATATTTATATAAATTAAAGAGTGAGCGCCGGTTGGGAAAGTATTCTGTAAAGAAAGAGAACGCCGGCTCAGGCTGAGCGCCGGTGTGAAAAACATTCTTCCTCAGAAGTGAGCGCCAACTCAAGGTGAGCGCGCGAGGGAAAATGGAGAACGCGCTCGGAGCGAGCGCCGGGTGATGAACGAGCGAACACGGTTGGAACGTGCAAGGAGGCAGTGCGCGCAGGGCGCTGGGTTCCCAGCGTCGTAAGGTAGACGAGCGGGCGTGGTCGTCGAGCGCCGGCTGAAGCGCAACACGCTACCGGGCATGCGGGAACATCGGGCGCGGGCGTGCCGCCGGATGGCGGCAACGCGCAAGGCGGTGCGTAGAGCATGGGCGCGCGATGTTGCAAACGCACACGGAGCGAGGCGAAGCGCCGCTGGGTGCAAGCGCCGACGGGTCGGGCGCGCTGGTACGGGCGCGCGAGGCCGGTAAACGTGCGGGAGTGCGCGGCTGGATGCGCGGCGAATGCTTGCTGGGTGGAGGCAAGCACGGGGCGGGCGGCGCGCCGAGCGGGCGTTGGGTGAGCGACGCGCGCTAGGAATGCGACGGAGCAGGCGGCGCTGGCCTTGGCGGCGCGGCGCGAGCGCCGGCTGGGAGGAAGCAGCGCGGCATGTGCGAAGGCCGGGCGAGGCAACGGGCTCGGGCGCACGGTTGGTGAGCGAGCGTTCGTGCCGAACGCCGAGTTAAATTGTTGAACGCGCTGGATCCCAGCGCCGGATGGGCGGGCGCGCGGTGTGGTGGGCGCCGGCGACGGGCGCCGCCGCGGCGACGGGCTGGCGCGACGCACGCGGCGCGATTTCGTTGCCAGCCCGTTCTCCTTCGTCTGAACTTCCATTTACGCACGGTTTTCTCCTACGAACTCCTGTCGAGATGCTCTTCATTATACTTGATCCTTGGTAGATTCATTTCATCCTATTTATTGCCGATTTTCTGCAAAACATTGAAACGAACCAAGTATGTCCGAATCGATAAATAATAATCGAACCAACGGCATAAATATGATAAACTACTGAAAATGACAAGTAAAACAATACCAAGAATAAGCACAAATTCATACCAAACAACTCCCCCACACTTATCCATTTGCTTGTTGCTAAAGGTGACCACATTAGTTAGTTCACCCCTAACGGAGAGTTGGGTCTGAGCATAGTTTATCCTTTTATTTATTGGAAATCAATTGCCGTCCTAGATTATTTCATATTATCCCCGGCAACGGCGCCAAAATTGATCGAGCTAAAAACTCACTCAAATTTACTCGCAATCGTACGAGGCAATTGTAGCGTGATAAGTTAACCCAAGTCGTCTCTCAAGGAAAACTTAACAGGGCTTATTGTTCATGTCATACACATAAAGTGATTAAATCCTTAACATTCTAATACCAACAAGTGTTTTGAAACATACGAGAATTGAAATACTTAAAATAAACAGCAATCCTAAGCTAGGGTTTGTCAATCCTGAGCTAAACTATTAAAACAATAAATCTAAACCAGGGGTTGTTAATCCCTAGTTGAACTATGAAAGCGATAAATCAAAGCAATAAACAAAAGCAGGAGCAATCCTATTCTTAGGGTTTGTAAAGCCCTAATCTGAATCTAATTGCAAATAAACCATAATCATCAATCATCCAACAAGAACATGAATTAATCGAAAGCAGGAAATCATTAAGCAATGTAAATCGAAGGAACATGAAAATCCAATAATAATAATCAATAAAACGAACAGATTAATCCAACAGCGTAAAACAATAAACTACATGATTCAATCTAAGAAATAAAAGACATGAATTAAAACTAAGTCTGTATCTGTGTTGTTGCCCGAAGAAAATCCCGGAAGAAGATTGAAGAGCAGCGCCGCGGCTACGTGAGATCAAAACTAAGAACTCCTCTAAAAATGACCTAAGGCGTGTATTTATATTTAGTGAGATTGAGCGCCGGTTTGGAGGTGAGCGCCGCTCGTAAAATAATCAGATTGACATCGAGCTGGAGTAGACCGAGCGCTGGCTCACAATAGTCACTGACTCAGAAACGAACGCTGGTTTGGAGTGAACGCACGAGGAAAATTGGCTGAGCGGGCGTTGGGATCCAGCACCGGTTGGAGAGCTGGAAGGGGCGCTGGGTTCGGGTGTAGCGAGCGCTGGGAGGTCCACGTCGCATGGTCGAGCGCCGGTTGAAGAGGCAGCTTGCGAGGCATGCAAGGTGGCAACGTGTGCGGGAGTGGGGCGCTGGCGGTACCTAGCGTCGGATGGGGTTCAGCGGGCGCTGGGATAAGCGTGGCGTGGGGTGAGCGGGCGCTCGGGGAGTGGACGCTGGGTGTTGTCGAGCGCCGACTGAGCGTGCTGGCGAGCGGGCGTTGCGGGGCGAGGTGAGCGGGCGTTGTTGCACGAAGGGTGAGCGAGCGCTCACTCAACGCGCGAGGCAAATTGCGAACGCGCGCTCGGAGTGAGCACCGGCTGGGTGGACGAGGTGTGCGAGGAAGGCGCTGAGCGACGGGGCATGCGGGAGTTGGCGCGACGGCTAGGCGCCAGCGGGCGGGATGGACATGCGCGCGCGCGCTGGGCGCGGACGTGGGCGACGCGCGGCTGGTGCGCTTGATCGAGCGCCACCGACGGCGCGACTTTGACACCATTCCTGCTCGCGCGTCCGATCTTTGAATTGCAAACCGTTTTCGCCTATGAACTCCTATCGCAATGCTCTTCAATAAAATTGATTGGTAGATCCAATTCATCCTATTTTAATGTCGTTTTTCTACAAAACATCGAAACAAATGAAGTAAGTCCGAATCGATAAATACTAATCACACCAATGGCATAAATAGGATAAACTACTGAAAATGACATGTAAAACAATACCAAGAATAAGAAAAAATTCATACCAAACAACTCCTCCACACTTATCCATTTGCTTGTCCTCAAGCAAACTCTATACCAATAAAAATAGGGAAGATAATTCATGCAACTTCACTCTTATTCTAATCAATCAAACCTTATTGCTTTTCCCCCACACTTGGTGTTTACGTATTCAAAGATAATGTGAAATAAATCTAGGACGACAATTGATTTCCATTAAATAAAAGGGTAACCTCTGCTCAGACCCAACTGTCCGTTAGGGGTGAACTAACTATTGTGGTCACCTTTAGCAACAAGTTTCTTTGATAATAACGAAAGTATTAACAGATTTTGAAACAATGTTCGAAAAGTGAATTCTCGATGAACTCGAGTCTCCTATCGTGGTTTCTCATGCCCATTTCTCAATTTACGAGAAAGAGGGGTATAATTCCATCCTCCATTCATACAATCTCAACAAAAAACTGGAGTTTCATTCTCATTCTTTTCTCTTATTTTTCACACCCCTTTTTATTTTTTTTTATTTTAAGAAACAAGTATATAGATGGCCACAATGTTAATACTACCCCTAACATTAGTCGGACAAATCACATCAATTTCCCCCTATTCATTTTCTATCAATCACAATCTCATCAATTCACATTACACTCAAATCATATATCACCAAAAGTCTCGGAAATTCAAAATCAATTTGACCAATACCACAGAGTTCAGTTACACAAATCAAAATCCTAACTTACTCTCGCATAGACAAAGCTTAAGTCCAAACAATCAAAATAAGCACAAGGACACATCATTAAGCATACAAAAACATATATATCACGCCTACAAAACCAAATACTCTCTCCCCACATTTAAATTCGAGCACCGTCCCAAATTGCTCAAAACATTAATAACACAAAATAGCCAATAGAGGAGGAGACTTCGATAATAGATGGCGCAAGGTGGTTGGAATGTGTGGCGTGCTGCAGAGTTGGAGTGTCACGGCTTCACCACACTGCTTACAACATTCCAATTCTGAGCAAAACAAACTCAACGACAACAAAGAAACTGATCAACGAGAACAACGAAACAAAACAAAAAAAGAAAGGAAGAAAAAGAAAATAAAAATCCGTGGGTAAACTCCCACGTAGTACTCAGTTTAACGTCGTGAGCCCGACATGTTTATTAGAGCAACGGTGGTGGTCAATGTGGCAGTCCCCCATAATCAGGGTGCCATGAGCTCCACCGGTGTCCTGTGAGGACTAAACCAAGTGTCGCCCGGATAGGGCATAGACATCCTTTATCGCCAGCCTTTTAAAAATTGCCTTCACCACCTCTATAAGCACCGAAGTCCACTCCATTTCTTCAACAATTAGAAGTTCGACTGAGATGATCACCGACTTCCCTTGCTCATCCTCCAAGAACACATATTTCATCGGTAGTTTATTCACTACCATTGTGGGTCTGGGCATGCCAACACTTTCCTTTTCCCAGTCCTCTTCATCAACTGAAACCGCATGAACTACTTCGACATATTCTCAAAGGATGGCTCATACTCATCGGAGTCTAACTCGGAGACTACCACCTCTTCCTCCTTTTCTTGTAGTGGCAGAATATTTTCAGATGGCTCTTCCACTATACGGTCATCTGCTCGATCACCTTGAAGGACAATGACTGCCTAAACCTCACAGGGGTGGCTCGGAAGTTCCCTCACTGCAAGTTGTTGTTGATACACAACCAACTTCTCAGCCATCAGTCCCACACGTGGCTCTAAACGCTCAAGAGTTGCGTCTCTAGCATCCAATCCTTGACTGGTAATCTGAATGAACGATGCACCCATATCCTCCAACGGCGAACTTTGATGGTGGGTGGTCGCCTGGGCCTCATAGGGTGAGCTTTGAGGCTCCCCTATTGCATCTTGTTGCAACAACTCGTTCAGCTTCTCAGTCATCAATTCCAATCTTGCCTCTAAGCGCCTAATTTTGGTGTCGTCAGCATCCAACCGTTGGTGGCGAGTCTGACTCAATTCTACCTCCATATCATCCAACGGATACCCCTGAGGTGGTGGTGGGTGTGGTGGTCAAAAATACTCCTACTGCGGGTGGTACCACTGTTGCTGTGGAGGTTGTGGCTGATGTGGATCACACCATCCATAATCATGTTGTGGTTCCCACCATCCCGAGTCAGGCTGAGGAGGCTGCTGCTGCTGCTGCTGTGAATCCCACCATCCCAAATCGGAATGAGGAGGCTGCTGCTGCTGTGAATCCCAACATCCCAAATCGGGTTGTGGGTCCCAATAATTCGGGCCGGGTTGAGTCCACAACTCTGAGTTGGGTTGGTTATTCCACCCCGAATCATATTCTTGCTCATAAACTGACGGATATCCCTCAACATGGTCGAACTGGGCTTTTTCTTCGTAAGAAGAATTTGCCCAATACGACGAAGTTTCCTCCCCCCAGCCTGTTTGACCATATGCGTACTGCTGGTAACCCTGCATTAACAGACACTAACAACAAAAACAAGATCACACGCACCGGGGGGAGAAAATAACCAAACAGAACGAAAAGAAACACAGAAAACAAACAACACAAACAATACGCCTAAGGTTTTCCCCGGCAACGGCGCCAAAATTGCTCGAGCTAAAAACACACTCAAATTTACTCGCAATCGTACGAGGCAATTGTAGCGTGATAAGTTAACTCAAGTCGTCTCTCAAGGAAAACTTAACAGGGCTTATTGTTCATGTCATATACATAAAGCGATTAAATCCTAAACATTCTAATACCAACAAGGGTTTTGAAACATACGGGAATTGAAATACTTAAAATAAACAGCAATCCTAAGCTAGGTTTTGTCAATCCCGAGCTAAACTATTAAAACAATAAATCTAAACCAGGGGTTGTCAATCCCTAGTTGAACTATGAAAGCGATAAATCAAAGCAATAAACAAAACATGAGCAATCCTATTCTTAGGGTTTGTCAAGCCCTAATCTGAATCTAATTGCAAATAAACCATAATCATCAATCATCCAACAAGAACATGAATTAATCGGCGTGAAATCATTAAGCAATGTAAATCAAGGAACATGAAAATCCAATAATAATAATCAATGAAACGAACAGATTAATCCAACAACAGAAACAATAAACTACATGATTCAATCTAAGAAATAAAAGATATGAATTAAAACTAAGTCTCAGATTCGTGTTGTTGCTCAAGAAAATCCGGAAGAAGATCAAGAGCGACTCAAGGGTGCGTGAGATCAAACCGAGAACCTCTAAAATGACCTAACGCGGTATTTATATTTAGTGAGATTGGAGCCGCTCGTAAAACAATCAGATTGATCTCGAGCGTTGAGTAGACCGAGCGATGGCTCACAATAGTCACTGACTCAGAAACGAACGCTGGTTTGGAGTGAACGCACGAGGAAAATTAGCTGAGCGGGCGTTGGGATCCAGCGCCGGTTGGAGAGCTAGAGGGGCGCTGGGTACGAGTGTAGCGAGCGCTGGGAGGTCCGTATCGCATGGTCGAGCGCCGGTTGAAGAGGCAGCTAGCGAGACACGCAAGGTGGCAATGCGCGCGGGAGTGGGGCGCTGGCGGTACCCAACGTTGGATGGGGTTCAGCGTGCGCTGGGGTAAGCACGGCAGGGCGAGCGGCGCCGAGTGGGCGTTGGGTGTTGTCGAGCGCGGCCGAGCGTCCGGGCGATCGGGGCGTTGGGCGAGGTGAGCGGGTGTTGTTGCATGAAGGGTGAGCGAGCACTCACTCTGAACGCGCGAGGTAAATTGCGAACGCACGCTCGGAGTGAGCGCCGACTGGGTGGACGAGGCGTGCGAGGAAGGGTGTTGAGCGACGGGGCACGCGGGAGTTGGCGCGCGGGCGAGGCGCAGCGGGCGGGACGGACGTGCGGGCGCGCGAGCCGGGTGCGGACGTGGCCGATGTGCGCGCGCTGGGTGCGCTTGATCGAGCGGGCTCGCTCGACGTGCGCGACTTTGACAATTCGCCCCGTTCTCGCGCGTCCGATCTCCGAATTGCAAACCATTTTAGCCTATGAACTCCTATCGCAATGTTCTTCAATAAACTTGATCCTTGGTAGATCCAATTCATCCTATTTTAATGTCGTTTTTCTACAAAATATCGAAACAAATGAAGTAAGTCCGAATCGATAAATACTAATCAAACCAACGGCATAAATAGGATAAACTACTGAAAATGACATGTAAAACCATATCAAAAATAAGCACAGATTCATACCAAACAGCTACCTCGACCGGTCACGGCGACTATGTGTAGGTGGCCACCTCCATAGTGCTCGAATGAATGAATGAATGATCAGATATGGAAACAACGTGAATGAAATAGTCGCCCGACGCTGAGAAATGATAAAATGTTTGATAGGCATGAGTCTTTCAATTAAAATCCTCATGTGCTATTGTGGGCGCTCAATAACTTTGATAAAGAAAATATTTTCGCAATGAGTCCACCGAGTACTTTTGTACTTAACCCCGCATCTCGCTTTTGATGTGCGCAAAGTTGAGCAAGGATCAAGATGGGTGAGAGGTGGTGTAGTAGCGATTGTTTTGTTGCTTAATTAGAAAGGATTCTACAACCTTGGGCATGTATCATCATATGCATGTCCACACGCTTATTTGCCGCCTAACTCGATATTATTTTGATGTTTTGATTATAACCGCTTTCATCAGTATTGTACTTGAGGTCGTACCTCGTTCCTTGAATTGTGCCCTGACTGGGTTATATTTGAACGTTGTACCTTTTGGCAAGTCCTTCTGTGACTTGAGTTGGTATTGAATAGCTTATCCCTTTTTAGTGTATGCGTTATCGGGTAGTTAAATGGTTAATTGCATCAATTAGTTATATTTATATCCGCTGCTTTATCATACCAGTGACGATCCATATGATCCGTACTTCCTTGGGAAGTCGGGTCGTCACAAAGTGGTATCAGAGCACTTGTTCACTCTGAACCCTAGAAATCCTTTCATTGAATCCTAAGTTGAAAGTCGAGTCTAGAAATTGTTTATGTTTCGATCACATCGCATCGCACTCCATCGCGCCCCGCTCAACGAGGAAGAAGGTAACTATCTCAACTGTAAATTGTTTTGAAATGATGGAAATTTATCAAATGTGAAATGGACTTACAAAAGTCGCATTGTTTTGAAGGTTGAAATATGTTTGAAAGGGGAAAAGTCTCAAAATTTCAAATGGATTTGTTGTATCCAAGGATTTTGGAACAAATGAATGATTGAAATTGAAAAGTTATTTTCAAAATAATTGTTTGTTAGGTTGAAAAGAGTTGAAAACTCTGGGAGATTGATAAAGGAATGATATGAGAATACCTGTTTATCGCAATATATGTTATGAGTTGTGTTTACTCCTATATGCAAAGCATGCTAGAGGCATAATGTAAATGAGTATGTTTCCCCATTAGAACATAGACTCCTAAGATGCATGATACGTATTGCGCCGAACTTAGTATGAGAACATAAGGTATCCCCGATTGAACGGAATACTAAGGAAGAACGAGAAGATAGAAATTATAAGAATCCCAATACGAACGGATCTGAGGATGACAACACGACGAGTCTATGATGACAAAGTGATTACTTAACTGGAGGTTCGCAATGCTATGAATCCCAACATCTCTATGTGAAGGAATTCCGAACACCATACGTGCTATCTCTATCGTGGCGATAACGAAAAATCAAAGTATAACATTATGAAAGTATGAAAAGAAAGATCTAATTGTAAGTATTGAAAGAACGCATATGATCGATGTTATAATGCGAATAGAAATAAGGAATTCAGGACCCATTGAGAAAGGGTGACCACTTAGCCTTTACCCGAAGGCTAGACATCGAACGCTTGTTCTATCCTAGGAACCGTGCGCCTCTTCCTAGAGACCAAACCATGAAAGTAGTTTCATAAGAACTTAAGAATATAAGATGTTCGGACGGTTTTACGACCAGCTCCCTTTATCTTGTAGAGTCACACCGAAGAGGTGGTACGCCCCACCGCTTCTACCGGATGTACCGCGGAGACGACCTCGGCGAGTTCTTGGCACACTTCACCCGTCATTGGGCCGCTGCACACGCCCGAGGTACATCTCATTATGACAGTGTGCTTCGACTTATGATGAGACTGCCATCCGACTGGCAGGGGTATGCCCGCGAGATATCAGCGGATTACATCTATCGACGCCGAGATAGCTATGATCTGGAGGCGGACCTGCCTCACTTTGCTAGCCATCTCGAGCTATGTATTCACGGTGTACGAAGTTGCACCACGTGGACCGTATCTTCCCACGCAGGAATACACTTGGCGCGATGAGATTCTGGAGTGTCTCCACCCGGAGGTGCCCCGATTGGCAGCCGACGGACCCGTATTCTTACCCGGCAGTGGTAGGAATATGTTCGAGGCTAGACCTTCCCTTCCTCGACAACTCACTTTTTTGGTCCTACCGCTAGTAGGATTCGAGCCCCATCATTAATGTACTGCACCATCGCCATCGATCATTCTATGTCAAGATCCGCCTCACCCTCTGGCGCCCCTATCTCGCTTGTCCCCGCTCCCGCATGGACCCCTGTACCATGATACTGTGGAGGTTGATGATCCATGTGGCCTAGCTATAGGCACTGTGAGAGAAGCTTGTGCCCGTCTTGCTGCTGCTCCGTTTTTAGCCGCTGCTTTCAAGGAGATCACGACTGAGATCCACCGAGACCTGGCTGTTATAGGAGAAGCTAGGGTCATTAGAGTCCGAGAGCCCGTGGCTCCCACATTCGATGCTGAGGTCATAGAGGAGGAGGATCCAGAGGAAGACCCTGAGGAGGACCTGCCTGCTGACGATGAGATAGAAGGAGTAGACAGTACCCATACTCCCGGTTCTGACTCCGACACGATGAGCCATGTCTACACCCCGGGCGATTATGGATCTAGTTATTAGGACAAGATGGTGTTTGTCTATATACCATGTATATCTTTTGATGCCTACGGAAACGATGAGTCGTTCCGACATGAAACCTTATTCTGATGACCACGGTAGCATTTACATTTTTGTATGCACCGTGACTAGGTACATTGAGTGATGTTGATGTTAATTTTGGAGCATCATACGTCAGACCTGACCTTTTGTGGATCTTAAAAGCGATGATGAAAGTCTTCGTAGAGACATTTTATTAAATATGATGATAGCTCCCTGAGAGCTTTGGTTTTTAAGGTTGTGATAAATGGTGTTCAATGACGTGCATAGATTTATGCCGATGATCATATATACATACCGTGTTAAGATATTTATGATCCCGACGGATGGTATAAGAAGATATTTGATTACGATATTTATGAAAGATAGAATGCCGTCGAGAAATAGTGAGGTAACACCCAAAGAGATGACACTCTACCACCACCACCGCTGGCAAGAAGGGTTGAGGAACTATTGCTCGCGTAACCCGCCAACTTTCAACGGGACAGGAATCCGGTGGATGTTGAACTTTGATTCGCAAGACTTGAGCGAATCTTAACTTCCTTCACCGCACCTCTCAAGAACGCTTGTCATGCTACCTTCACGATGACCGCGCCGCGAATTCGTGGGAGGCGAAGAGAAAGACTCTGTCCAAGGAGGAATTGGAAGATTTCTCCTGGGAGGAATTTAAGGAGGAGGTGTATGAGAAGTACATTCCAAAAAGTTACCGGAAGAGGAAGGAGCATGAGTTCTACAACCTGCGCCAAGGAAAGACCAAGGTCACAGATTACGACCGTGCCTTCTGCGAGATGTCGCGGTATGCGCCACAGCTAGTCGACACCTATGAGGAAAGGATGGAAAAATTTTGGGCGGGACTCCGCCATGAGATCAGGGTATCGCTAGCTGGTCACGGAAATCTGACTTACCGTGAGGCCCTCAGTCGGGCATTGGACATCGAGGTTGCTATGCCGGATGACGTGATTGTCATTGCACCCCGAATCACCAAGGGATCGTGGAAAGAGGAAGTGGGAAGGACCCCACCAAAGTCAAGGATCCAACATCGCCAGCCGATGGAGGCCATGGCAAGGAACAACATGTCATCCGGCACGAGCAAGGAAATGGACGCCCATGATACCCGCACCGCGGGAAAACCAAAATTTGTGAGGCTCCCAGATGCCCCTGTGCCATAGGAGTCACAATAGGGCATGCGATTTACAAATGACCGATGCTCAAGTGTGGCCGAAGGGCCACTACCCGTAGACCGCATCGATATGCCAAGAGGAAATGGCCGCCTAATGTGCCCAACCGAGTCCAAATGATCCGGCTATCCAAGCTCAACTGCTCCAAAGAACAACCCGTGATTTAGTACTTCTCGCCGAATCAACGACCATATCAACCACGGCGGCAACGACAACAACAATGGCGACCACACAAATAGCATCGACAAGCCCAACAACAACAACAAGTAAACAACCGCAAAGCGACAACAACAAGAAGAATCGCCACCGCAAGCCAGGGCCTACGCCTTCAACCAATAAAGGGAGTTCCCGCAGGAGCCGCCAAGGAACCAAGGAAACTTGGCAAGTATGGGAACACTACTCCAATTGCCTGTTATCCCACTGCTTGACATCAAGGCCTCGCATTCTTTTACGGTCAAGCATGCGAGAGAAATTAGGATTAGATCCTAAACGTACGAACAAATCATGAGAATTTCTTCTCCAAAGGGAGGCATAAGAACGATAACCCACATATGCTCGAACCTAGAACTTGGACTAGGCTCACTTAAGGTCTTGACAGATAACCTTCATGTCATACCTATGACAGATGTGGACATAATCCTATGAATGGATTGGTTAACTAAACATAATACGGCCATGCTGTGTAATGAAAGGAAAATTTCTTTCCAACATCACGGAGAGAAACCTACAGACTTTCACGGGATTAGCATGGGGAGGAGAGTCCCAATCATATCAGCACTACAAGAAAGGACGTTGTTGAACAAGACAGAGAACCACACCTACCTCGTCTATCTCCAAGAGGAAGAGCAGAATGAGAAAATGATAGAAGACGTCCCGATCCTGAAGGAGTATCCCGATGTATTTCCAGATGAACTACCGGGATTACCACCAAACCGACAGATCGAGTTCACGATCGACCTCGAACCAGGTTCTGCCCCGATATCGAAAGCCCCACACCGGATGGCACCAAAGAAACTGGAGGAATTGAAGATCCAACTGCAAGAACTCTTGGAGTTAGGTTTCATTAGACCTAGTGTGTCTCCCTGGGGAGCATCTGTCCTTTTTATGAAAAAGAAGGATGGTACACTGAGAATGTGCATAGACTATCGAGAGTTGAACAAGATAACTCTTAAGAATAAGTATCATTTGCCCCGAATTGACGATTTGTTTGATCAGCTTAAGGGAGCAAGAGTCTTTTCAAAGATAGGTTTGAAGTCTGGATACCATCAGCTAAGGATTAGACCAGAGGATGTACCTAAAACGGCTTTCCATACAAGGTATGGTCATTTTGAATTCATCGTTATGCCCTTTGGACTTACAAATGCACCAGCAATATTTATGGATATCATGAAAAGGGTATTTCACCCATACTTAGACAAGTTTATCTTAGTATTCATAGACGATATCCTAATATACTCCAAGAATAACCAAGAACACAAAGAGCACTTGAGAACTGTGCTGCAAACATTAAGGCAAGAGAAACTCTTCGCCAAGTTTAGCAAGTGTGAGTTTTGGTTAGACGAAGTGACATTCTTAGGTCACATCGTGTCCATCGAGGAAATTAAAGTAGACCCCTCGAAGATCGATACAGTTCGAGAATGGGAATCACCAAAGAACCCAAATAAAATTCGGAGTTTCATAGGACTTGCCGGCTACTATCGAAGGATTTTCAACGATAGGCCGACCCATGACCCAACTGTTGAGAAAGGGAAAGTACACTTGGACCGTCGAGTGTGAGGCTAGTTTCCAGAGATTGAAGGAGTTTCGACAACAAAGACATGTACTCGCAGCACTGTAATGATAAGGAGTACACAATCTACACGGATGCTTCAAAGAATGGACTAGGATGTGTCCTGATGCAAGAAGGCAAAGTTATTGCTTATGCTTCAAGGTAATTACGCCTACATGAGTTGAACTATCCTACGCACGACCTGGAATTAGCAACGGTCGTACATGCCTTAAAGATTTGGAGACACCACCTCTACGGGGTTAGATGTGAGATCTATACTGACCATAAAAGCCTCAAGTATTTCTTTGAGCGTAAAGATCTTAATACGAGGCAAAGTAGATGGTTAGAACTAGTGAAAGATTACGACCGTGGTATAAATTACCACCCGTGCAAGGCTAATGTTGTAGCCGATGCTTTGAGTCTAAAAATCCCACCCTAGTTTGGGATGTCTCCTCACCATGAGGAGATACTTATAAAGGAATTTTAGAGGATGAAAATCGGGTTATAGACCCGCTCTCGATAATAGAGGTCAGACATAACGTTGATTGCAATCCCGACTTAAGAGTCCGAATCTTAGAAGTTCAGAGGAAGAGCAAGAAGCTAGAGGAAATACGAGCTAAGATCAAGGACAACTACCACAAGAATTTCAAAGAAACAACAGATAACGTTTTGTTGTATGACGGGAGGGTGTATGTCCCAGAAGACGAAGGGCTGAGGAGCAACATCTTGAAGGAAGCCCATGAGACTTCTTACACCGCACACCCCAGAAGCACCAAAATGTACCAAGATCTCAAAGAGAAATTTTGGTGGGATGGAATGAAGAGAGACGTAGCTTCATTAGTAGAACGACATTTGACGTGCCAACAAGTGAAAGCACTCCACCAACGACCGTATGGAACCTTACAATCGCTAGACATACCGGAATGGAAATGGGATGATATAGCCATGGATTTTGTTACCGGGCTACCCAAATCTCAAAGAGGAAATACCGCTATTTGGGTCATCATCGATCGTTTGACCAAGAGCTCGCATTTTCTACCCATTTCGATAACACATGGATTAGATAGACTAGCACAGTTGTACATTAGAGAAGTCATACGTGTACATGGAGTTCCGAAGACTATCACGTCTAATAGAGATTCGAAGTTTACATCTAGATTTTGAATGAGTTTACAAAAAGAATTGGGGACTCGACTACATTTCAGTATCGCGTTCCACCCACAAACGGATGGACAATCCGAGAGGATCATTCAGACGCTCGAATCTCAAAGAGGAAATACCGCTATTTGGGTCATCATCGATCGTTTGACCAAGAGCTCGCATTTTCTACCCATTCCGATAACACATGGATCAGACAGACTAGCACAGTTGTACATTAGAGAAGTCATACGTGTACATGGAGTTCCGAAGACTATCACGTCTGATAGAGATTCGAAGTTTACATCTAGATTTTGGATGAGTTTACAAAAAGAATTTGGGACTCGACTACATTTCAATATCGCGTTCCACCCACAAACGGACGGACAATCCGAGAGGATCATTCAGATGCTCGAAAATGTGTTGAGGACCGTTGTCCTGGATAGAGGAGAAAGCTAGGAACAAGTGTTACCACTTGTGGAATTTGCCTATAATAACAGCTACCAAGCAACTATTGGAATGGCCCCGTACGGAGCTCTTTATGGAAAGAAATGTCGATCACCACTCTACTGGGATGAAGTGGGAGAAAGGAGAGTATTAGGACCGGACTCTGTGGGCGAAATGGTCGAGATCGTGAGATAGATCCGCCAACGGATCAAGGAGGCCCAAGACCGACAGGAGTCTTAGGTCGACAAACGTCGCATAGAGCTACATTTTGAAGTGGGAGACAAAGTCTTCTTGAAGATTTCTCCATCAAAAGGAATCGTGAGATTTAGAATAAAAGAGAAGCTACGATCACGTTTCATAGGACCCTATGAAATTTTGGAAAGGATAGGACCAACGGCTTACAGACTTGCATTGCCGCAAAGTTTTGGAAACGTGCACAATGTGTTCCATGTTTCACAACTAAGGAAGTACATACATGACCCCAGTCATGTGACACCACCGACGGATATTGTCCTCAATGACAATATGAGTTACGTAGAACTGCCTACAAAAATCTTAGACCGACGTATCCAAAATCTAAGGAACAAAGAGATACCGTTAGTGAAAGTTCTATGGCGACACCATGGACAAGAAGAAGCAACCCGTGAACTGGAATCATCTATGAAAGAGAAATACCCAGATCTTTTCCAAGGTTAGCAAATTTCGGGACGAAATTTATATTAAGGGGGATGGTATGTAATGTTTGGTTTCATTCTGTGCTTATTCTTGGTATTCTTTTACATGCCATTCTCAGTGTTTCGTTTGTCTTATACCGTTGTTTTGATTAGAATTCTTCGTTTCAAACTTATTTGGTTTGTCTCGATGTTTTGTAGGAACACGGTATCAAAGTGGATAAAATAGATCTGCCGAGGATCAAGTACATTGAAGAGCTTCTTGACAAGAGTCTGTAGGCAAAAACGGATCATAATTTGGAGTTTAGACGAGGGAGAACGAGATGAATTGTTGAAGTCGCGCACGGCACCCGCGACACGCACAGTTCACAAGACGCCGCGCCGAAAGCACGCCTGCAGCATGCCGTGCACTCGCCCACGCACTCAAAGACCGCTCACCCGAGCGTTGCTCACATTTCCTCGCGCTCGAGTGAGCGCGCCACCTTCCGCGCTTAGCGCGCCTAGCGCCATCCTCCGCAGACGAACGAGCACCCGCGCGCCGCCGCTCGGCCACCGCGCCGGCTCACTCCGAAGCGTTCGAAATTCCCTCGCGACGCTGAGTGAGCGCTCGCCACCGCCCCGCTTACCGCCGCCTGCGCGCTCGCGCCCAACGCCCGCGACGCTCGCTGGCCGCCGCCGACACCTAAACGCCCGCTTGCCTTGAGCCGGCGTTCATTTGTGAGATGTAACACTCCGCCTCGCCGCTTCATCCACAACCGCGCCACTCACTTATTATATATACGCTAGGTCATATTTGCCGTGGTTCGATTTTTATTCGACAAGATGCGTCTTTGTTCTTCGCTGGTTTCATCTTCAAGAACTCTCAATTCAGTTGATTAAGATAAACATCTAGTCACTGTTCTTAATGTATTTCCTTTCTGTTTACGAATTGTAGCAACGTTTGTGTTGATTTCGGATTGAAATTGCTCGACCAGTTATTTCTTCCTGTTGTTCTCGATCGTTCATTTACGTGTTAGTTCTTGATTATTGTTGGTTTTTCGTTAATTCGTATTCTTTTCGCTTTCAATAATCAATTCTATGCAAGTGATATTGAAGTTTAATTTCATGTTGAATCGCTCTTTGTCGAATTTCATCGCTTCTTGTTTGATGATCTAGTTTCATTGCTTATTGTTTAGCTTCCCGCCGTGTTTTCGTAGTTTATCAACTAGGAATTGACAACTCCTAATTTGATTTATTACTTTAATTTATATTTCATGTTAGCATTTCAATTCAAGTATGATCAAAAACCCATGTTGGTATTAGAGTGTTAGGATTTATCGCTCGTGTTCGACACGAACAATAGCCCGTTAAGTTTTCCTTGAGAGACGACTAGGTTTAACTTTCCCTACTATAACACCTCATTCGATTATGAGTCAATTAAGAGTACACTTTTGATTGAACAAATTTTGGCACCGTTGTCGGGGAAAACTTTAGGCGTATTGTTTGTGTTGATTTTTTTTCCGTGTTTCTTTTCGTCTTTATTTTGTTATTCTCCAGTTGCGTGTGATCTTTCTTGTTTGAGTGTTGTTTATGCTAGGTCGCCGCAGTCTAAATAGATCGATTGCTACCCCTTTGGACCACACTCGAAGATCAAAAAGATCGCTTCTTCCCAAGACCGAGGAGTTTGGTACCACTTCTGATAGTGGTGAACAGTCAGAGCAGATTATCAGAGATCAACCTGTTGTTGAGGACACTCCCCCATTGAGAGAGATGGGTGAGAATGCACGTGCTTTGCGAGATTTCTACAGACCGATGATTGGGGCCGCATTTCCCGATTGTTCTTGGACCGACAGCCCGAGACTATGAGCTTAAGTCAATCACTTCACCGATGCCTACCTTCCATGGGCTTGCTAGCGAGGATGCCTTGGGGTTTATAAGAGAGTTTTGCTCATTTTGCATCCTTCCACTGGGAGGACTAAATGAAGATCAGCCCAAGATGCGTTGTTTCCCGTACACCCTGAAAGATAGGGCAAAGTCGTGGTTTCTGGTACTTCCCGCCAACTCTCTGCAGAACTGGAACGCTGTGGTAGATAAGTTCATGACGAAATACTACCCGAATAACAAGTGTCAAGAGTTGAGGTCTGAGATCATGACTTTTAAACAGACGACTGACGAGCCATTCCATGAAGCTTGGGAACGGTTCAGGGATCTATTGCAGAAATGCCCTCACCATTCCTTGCCAGATGAAATTTTGTACCAATTCTTCTATGATGGATTGACTCAGAGTTTCCAGTACATGGTGGACAACGCTGCAGGTGGAGACATCGGTTCTAGGACGGCGATGGATATCGTCGATATTTTTGAAGCCATGGTTGCTACTTCACAACAGAAGTCCAGTCGTGGGGGGAGAGCAAAGGCACATGCCGTGAACCCTTCGTACGACATGAATAAACAAGTGGCTGAGTTGATGAGGGAAGTACAAGAGCTGAAATTGAGAAAACCTGATCCACCAACCCAGCACGAGGAAATCTTAGAACCTTGTGGTATTTGCAACGAACCCGGGCATAACGTTGATACGCTCCCGTGACGGGAGAGCTTACTCATGAGGGCGGCGAAGCTCACGCTTATGCAGGATTCCAACCCCGGCAACAGTTCGAGTCTAATCAGCAACAGTTTGGCTCGGGGTGGAGAAATCAATCTAACGTGGGATGGAGAAATCAAAGTTAAGGGTAGAATTCTAATCAGAGCGCCCCATACAGAAGACCTCCACAGCCACAACAATTTCAAGACAGGTATAATACCCACAGCAGCAGCAGCCTCGCCCCCACAAGAGTAGTTCTCGCAAAGAAGAATATCCGCAAAGAAGAAGAAGATCACGGCACCGCCACCTCGTAGATCAAAGATTTGAGGATGTGATGACCCAAAGAATGGATGCTCTAGAATCCACACACAAGCATTTGGAGACGTAAATGGGACAGATTGCTAGCTCGCTGAACGAGCTACTATAGCAAAAAGCAGTGGGGAAGCTCCCTAGCCAACCCCATCAGGCTCAGGCAGTCACAGTTTTGAGAAGTGGTCGGGTGATTGAGAATAAGGTGGGGGAGACATCCGAGAAGCAGATGAAACCTCAAGATGTAGAAACTGAGAACGATATAGAGGTCAAGTTGCATAAGGCAGCAAAGCCTTATACTCCTCCGATACCTTTCCCACACCAGCTTAGAAATGAGAAATAAGATCAGCAGTTCAACGAGTTCTACAAACTCCTGCCCAAGGTGAATGTCAATTTGCCTTTGTTGGACGTGATCAGATATGTGCCGGCCTACGTCAAGTTTTTCAAGGAGCTGGTTTCAAAGAAAAGAAAGTTTGGAGAGTACGAGAAGGTCGTGGTCTCCGAGCCAGCCAATTCCATCCTGCAGCACCAGTTACCTCCCAAACTCCGGGACCCAGGTAGTTTTATCATTAAAATTGCTTTAGGTAATGGTAAGGAAACTTCTAGCATGCTTGATTTGGGGGCCGGGATAAATTTGATGCCTTATTCAATTTTCAAACAATTAGAATTAGGCTAACTTAAACCCACTCGCATGTGTCTTCAACTAGCCGATAGGTCCGTCAGATATCCGAAGGGTATTATTGAGGATATTTTAGTTAAGGTTGGTGGGTTGATAGTTCCTGTTGATTTTGTTGTTTTTGAAATTGGTGAGGTAAGGGAAGATGGAAAAGAGCACACACTGTTATTGGGGAGGCCATTCATGGCCACAACCAATACACTAATCGATGTTAAGAGTGGCACTTTAAAAATGATTGTGCTTGGTGAAACAGTGTCTTTTTCTGTTAGGGACAGTGTGATGTTTCCTTCTGTCAATTCTATTGATGATTGTGCTTTCATTGATGCTATTGATCCCTTGGCCGAGAATGTGTTGTTGCAGGAGCATATCCTCGAAGAAGTTTTTGTAGGATCGGTTGACGAGGAAGAGTGGGCACTTGAAGTTGCTAACATGCCAAAGCCCACTCTAGAAATGAAGGAATTGCCGAAACACTTGAAGTATGTTTTCCTGGAGGAGGGGAATGAAAAGCCAGTAATAATCTCCTCTGAGCTTTCAAGTGTTGAAGAAGAAGAACTGTTTTCGGTTCTAAGAAGGAATAAGCTTGCCTTTGGGTGGAGTCTAGCCGACATAAAGGGGATTAGTCCAGCAACATGTATGCATCGTATCACGCTTGAGGATGGAGTGAAACCAGTGATTGATGCCCAGAGGCGATTGAACCCGATCCTCAGTGAAGTTGTAAAGAATGAGGTTTTGAAGCTTCTTTTGGAGGGACTAATCTACCCTATCTCGGATAGCGAGTGGGTTAGCCCAGTACATGTGGTGCCCAAAAAAGGGAAGCATCACAGTGGTGGAAAATGAGAAAGGAGAGATGGTACCTACAAGGGCTACTACCGGTTGGCGCATGTGCATCGACTACCGCAAGTTGAATGCCGCGACTAAAAAGGACCATTTCCTCTCCCTTTATAGATCAAATGCTTGATAGATTAGCCGATATGAATATTTTTATTTTCTTGATGGTTTATCTGGTTACTATCAGGTTGTTATTGCTCCAGAGGATCAGGCCAAGACGGCGTTTACAAGTCCCTTTGGAACATATGCCTACCAGCGGATGCCTTTTGGCCTGTGTAATGCACCGGGCACCTTTCAGCGGTGCATGATGTCAATCTTCTCCGAGATGATTGGAGATTTCCTTGAGGTATTCATGGATGATTTTTTGTTTTGGATCTTCTTTTCATGATTGCCTAGATAAGATTGATCGTGTGCTAAAACGTTGTGTGGAGAGCAATCTCACTATTAGTTGGGAAAAGAGTCACTTTATGGTAAAGAGTGGGATTGTATTGGGACATATTGTGTCTAGAAATGGGATTGAGGTTGACAAGGTTAAAGTGGATGTAATTGAAAAATTACCTCCACCCGTTGATGTTAAGGGCATTAGGAGTTTTTTAGGACATGCGGGTTTTTACTGTAGGTTTATAAAAGACTTTTCTAAGATTAGCCAACCTTTATGCCATCTTCTTGCTCAAGATGTTCTTTTCACATTTGATGATAAATGCTTGCATGCTTTCAATTTGCTCAAGGAGAAATTGACTACTGCTCCTGTTGTTGTTGCCCCAAATTGGTCACTACCTTTCGAAATAATGTGTGATGCTAGCAATGTGGCTGTGGGAGATTTATTAGGTCAACGTGTGGACAAAATGTTACGTGTGATTTATTATGCTAGCTTAACTTTAAATTCTGCTCAAGTGAATTACACTACTACTGAAAAAGAGCTTTTTACTGTTATCTTTGCTTTGGATAAGTTTCGTGCTTATATCATTGGGTCTAAGGTAATTGTTCACAGTGATCATGCTGCTTTAAGATATCTGTTGACTAAATCTCAGGCTAAACCTAGATTAATTCGTTGGGTCCTTCTTTTGCAAGAATTTGATCTAGAAATTATAGATAGGAAGGGTAGTGACAATGGCGTAGCTGACCATTTGTCTCGTCTCGAGTCCCCATTTGTTTTACCTGCACAAGAGAGTCTTGTCGAGTCTTATCCTTTTGAGCATGCTTTGGAAATCAATTCATCGCCTTGGTATGCTGATATTGTTAATTACTTGGTTTGTGGCTCCTTGAGACCTGATTTGACTTCCTAAGAAAGCAAGAGATTTCTTAGTGTACGCAGGAATTATTTTTGGACGATCCATATCTTTTCAAGCTCGGGAAGGACGAGGTGGTTAGAAGATGCATCCCCGATGAGGAGCAAGGTCATGTTCTAAGGTTGTGTCATGAGGCACATCATGGAGGACATTTTGGTGGGCTAAAGACAACTTTTAAAGTGTCAAGAGTGGTCTCTTTCGCCAACTCTTTTCAGGACGCCCATTCCTTTTACCTCTCATGTGAAAGATGCCAACGAGTGGGCAATGGGAGAAGAAATGAGATGCCTCCGAACAATATCCTTGTCGTTGAAATTTTTGACGATGGGGTATTGATTTTATGGGACCTTTCCCAAAATCTAATGGATTTGAATATATTTTGCTTGTCAGAGATTATGTGTCCAAGTGGGTGTAAGCAATTCCCACGCCGGACTAGTGATGCTAATGTTGTCTTCAAGTTTGTGCAGAGAACATTCTTTGCAGGTTTGGTTTCCCCAAGGCGATCATAAGTGATGAGGGAGCACATTTCTGTAATAAGTTGTTCAAAAAGCTCATGGAGAAGAATGGCGTCACCCACAAGGTGTAATAACCCGAAAAATTTAAAACTTTTATTAGTGATGTTTAATCACTTATTTTTGGTTCTTAGACCTTAATTATGTTTAAGGTAACCAACGAAACGAATTAGAATCGATTCGGAGATCTAAAACTAGAGAAATCAAAAACTAGTGACTAGTCCCACTAGGATTAGGTTTTCCGAATAGCCCGAACATAGAATGAAAGATCGAGAATGAATCTTGACAAAAGGATTTCATTTCTAGAATCCTCCACGAACACATGTGAGAAGCCAAAGAATGAGAATTTTCGGCATACTTGCCCTGGCCGCCTTAAAAGCACTATTTACGAGCCTGATCAACTTCCAAATCCGTGCTAACCATGATAATTAATGATAACAATGAAAATCATGAAGTAATATATTATTATGAATTTAGAAATTATAAGAATCAATTTCTGAAAGAAATTCCTGAAGAACTTAACCGAACGTCGGGAAAAATATACCGGGAAAACCCTAAATTGATCCGAACGATCTAAAACTCAAACCAAAGGTCTAAATCAATAAAATATGATTTATAAGACTCAAATAAATTATGAAAGCTCAAGAATTCAATAGAATTTCGAATGACTATAATTAATCGCCGAATGTTATTTTTTCGCGATAACTCGGAATTGACTTATCGGACGTCGTCCGAACTTCCTGAAATTTTTATAAACATTGAAATAAGTCATTTAAAGGCTATTTAACAAAATAAAACCTTAAGTTTCCGAGAAATCAATCGAAAGCGCGTTAAAACTTAAAGAGTCGGTATTAACATGCCAAAACGGGTAATTTGACCAATCCTTCTCCCAACTACCACCAAGACCAACCCAAATGAGTAATGACAGCCCTTTAGGCTTCCAATACAGTGTGTGAACCTTCCATTACAGCCTCACAACCTTTGGAACACATTTTCTCTCTCATTTTCAAAATTCTCTTTTGTTCTTCACACTTTGTGGCCTTTAATCCTCCTTCTCAAACCCTTTCAACCTACAAATAATTATTCTAAGACCGTACAAAGGTAGTAATCATCATTCTCTCCATTTGTAATGGAGTAGAATGTTTTTAGATTTTTCTTGATTTATTTAACAAAAAACCCTAGTTTGCTCCTCAATTTTTTTCGTGACTTTTGTGCCATCAAATGCTCTCAAGCCATGAATGAAAAATTCTTAGAATATGTTATAAGGCTGTAGTTAAAATTTCAGAATTTTTGGAGCATGTTTAATAATTTTCAATTTATGCTTTATTTCTTTTTATATGTGATAAAGCATGCTTTTGTGAATATTATTTGATATTGTTGCTTGTTAATGTATTAGGAGCATGTAGAATAAATATCATAATTTTCAGAATATTTTTGGAATTTTATTGTATTTTGATTTCATTTGTTGGAAAATAGTTGAGGTATAGTGTTTAATATATGATATGAACATCATATATTAATCTTAAAATTTTTGAAACACTACTCCTATTTTTCAAAAATGGGCAAAATATATTTAAGTATTTTAAGCCATTGTTTGATTTTATTTGTTGAGAAATAGTTGAGATATAGTGTTTAATATATAATATGAACATCATATATTGATCTTGAAATGTTTGAGACACTACTCATATTTTCCCTTTGAATACCGAAAACTATATGTATATATCTAAGGATTTATTTGATTTCATTTGTTGAAAATGATAGGATATGTTATGTGTAGAAATAATATGAACCTAATATGCATTGTTGGGAATTATTGAACACATATGTAAAATATCTATGAGGACAAAAGGAATTCCAAGCATTTGGTTCATATTATAAATATTAATTGATGTTTAATGTTAATATTACATGTTATTGCATAATATAAACATGATGTGAAGGAATGAAATTTATTGAGTATGTATATATATATGTGATTACCGAAAATAAAATAAGGGTGAAAAGCATGGGTTTAAATTTTAATGCATGATATGAAATGATATTTCATGTTTAGTATATGGTATAAGCATGATATAATTTTTGTGGAATTTATTGAACACCAAAGCTCATTAAATGGTGATTACCGAAAACTATATGTTTTAACCTATGATTTGAAATTTTATATGATGATATTGAGTAGGTAATTAAACTCTATATTATGATAGGAGTATAACATAAATTTATTGGAATTTATTGGATACATATGCTAATTGTTGCTAATTATCGAAAATGTAACAAAATGGCTAAGTATGAGTTTATTTCTAATGTTAAATAATACTATGATAGTGAAATTATAAGCTTAGAATAAATGGTTGTGATTATGGTGAATGAATTGAACATTTATGCACACATACACAATGATTGTATATTATGTTAGAAATTAGGGTTTTCTAATGCTTTAGTATAGTTTATGTTGTGTATGGTATTGTTGAGTGTTGAATGTTTATGTTTATGTTGTACCGATAAACCAAAACCCCAAACATAAACAACATAATACTATATGTACGAGAATCCAAAAGAAATCGACCAATTTCGATAACTTAAGAATGAATCAACGAGAATCGAAGTTAGACATAAATTAGGGTTTGCAACTATTAAAAGGGTACTCAAACGTGAGTTCCTAAGTTAGAAAAACCAAAAGCCGAGCTACAACGTTAATACTCAATAACGACAACCCAATACGATATTAGATTGAGTGTTAAAACAACTCGATAACGAATAACGATTATACGACTTATATAATCTCCGACGAGTTAAGAGAAACAAACAATGTCGTAATGTGTAAGCAAAGATTAGAACATAAGATGTCGATCCTTATGTCCCAAAAGTCGAGTTAATATTCCCAAAGCACTTCGTTTATTCTTAAGTACTTACTTACATGAAAGCATGTGGTCACTTGAATCATAAGTCAATACTCATCTTTTATTTGTCATGCTAATACGACAAGTCGTCAAGCATAACCTACTAGGACGTAACTATAATTGTTAAGTCTAGTTAGTGGCTTGAGAATATCCTAATATACCAATCACAATTTGATTACCGACAATCTATAACGTAATAACGTTTAGAATAAAACTAAGGTTAAGAGTCGAGGATAGACTCGGAATATGTGATTCATAATTGAAGTTCACCTATGAACGATGAAGTAATATAGCTTGGGAATTTGGAATGCAAGATAATAGAAATTATCTTAAAACAATCACATGAAATCATAAAGAAACCCTAAGTGGGAACTTTAAGTCATAATTTATAAACGACCTTCGATCGATAGAAAGAATCTAAGAAAGGTTATTTTCTTATGAAGGGTTTGATCGTACGTAGTCGGCGAGGAAGAACAACCACACCATGCTCATTTAGACTTACTAGCTTTGGATTAGCAGGTGGGCTTTCTTGAAACGAAAATATTATGCATATCTCAAAACATGTTTTACAAAGCTTTATGAAATATTATCACATGAAATGTTATTGACTGCCAAATGTTTATTGTTTGTTGTTATCCTATCTGAGATTGGTATATCCCATGTGGTATGTGAATGTGTTGGTCCACCAACGTTAAAAAAGGGTAACGATCGGATCCGACATAGTTGAGGACAAACTCGGATTGTGTACACGCAGGATCGTGTGTTAAGGTTAGCTACCTCGATCGGTCACGGCGACTATGTATAGGTGGCCACCCATAGTGCGCGAATGAATGAATGAATGAATGATCAGATATGGAACAACGTGGATGAAATAGTCCGGCCGGACGCTTTTGGAAAAATGATAAAATGTTTGATAGGCATGAGTCTTTTAACTAAAATCCTCATGTGCTATTGTGGGCAGTTCAATAACTTTTGATAAAGAAAATATTTTCGGCAATGAGTCCACTGAGTACTTTTCTACTTAGCCCTGTATCTCGTTTTTGATGTGCAGGTTGAGCAATGATCGATGATGGGTGCGAGGTGGTGTAGAGTAGCAGTTGTTTTGATGCTTTATTAGAAAGGTTTCTAGAACCTTGGGCATGCATCGTCATATGCATGTACACGTTTATTTGCTGCCTAACTCTGCTATTATTTTGATGTTTTGATTATAACTGCTTTCATACCGTATTAAACTTGAGGTCGTACCTCGTTCCTTGAATTGTGCCCTGATTAGGTTATATTTGAACCTCGAACCTTTTGACGAGTCCTTCTGTGACTCGAGTTGGTATAGAATAGCTTATCCCTTTTTAGTCTATAAGTTGTTGAGTAGTTAATTGGTTAATTGCATTGATTAATTAAGTTTATATCCGCTGCTTTATCATACCAGTGACGATCCATAGGATCCATACTTCATTGGGAAGTCGGGTCATTACACAAGGTGTCCACGCCATATCATCCACAAACTTCAGGACAGGCTGAGACAAGCAACAAGCAGATCAAGGGTGTACTCGAAAAGACGGTCCAACCATCCAGGAAGGACTGGTCAATGAAGTTGAATGCTACACTTTGGGCATACCGTATTGCGTTCTAGAGTATTTTGGGAATGAATCCATATAGGCTTGTATATGGAAAGGCGTGTCATCTACCCGTTGAAATTGAGCACAGAGCTTTCTGGGCAATAAAGGCTATGAATCTCGACATCACAGAAGCAGGCAAGGTTAGAGCTCTCCAGATGACCGAACTCGAAGAACTACGGGACGAAGCATATGAGAATGCCCGTATTTACAAAGACAAAGTTAAGAGGATTCATGATCGGCGAATAGTTCGAAAGGAGTTAAAGCCGAGAATGAAGGTGTTATTATTTCTGTCTCGTCTGAAACTTTTTCCCGGGAAGCTCAACTCCAAGTGGAGTGGTCTCTATTTTGTTGATGAGGTGTTTTCCCATGGAGCGGTTTTACTGCGATCCAAAAACCAACGGATCATTTACTGTGAACGGTCAGTGAGTCAAACCGTACTTTGATCGTGAGGAGTTGGAAGAATTGGAGAGCGTTTTGCTCATCGATCCCCAATATATTTGATCTCATTACGTCGTGCTCACGACATTAAATTTGAGCACTACGTGGAAGTTTATCCACGAATTTTTTTTTCTGTTTTTTCTTTCCTTTTTCTTTTCCCTTTGGTTTGCCTCGTTTTGTTATCTTGATCTATCTCTTCTCTGTTTTTGGTTCAGTTGTGGAAATGAAGCTAACGGTTGAGATCGGCGCTTAAAAGATGTGCATTTGCCCTTTGGCGGGCGTTCAAATGATCCGCTCATTAGCAATCACGTGGTTATTCACAACGAGCGCTCTATCTGAACCAGCGCTCATGAGCAATACAGAAGCCTTTCACAGCTGGCGCTCAAGATGAGCCGGCGTTCAATATTTGACAAGAGCTTTCTCACGGGCGCCATGATAAACGAAAGCGCTCAAGAATTGGATGTAACATTTCTACTGCGCCAATGCAAGCAAGGCCAACCCTCGTGAAGAAGGACCTCCAAACCAGCGTTTGAACCAAGCCGGCGCTCGCTTATATATATATATATAAAAAAAAGAAAACCGGCGCCTCTTTGTAATAACCTACGCTTTAAAAGCCTAATTACGGTCTTTAAAACCCGTAAAATAAAATTTTGCCGTGAAATCAATCACATATGAAATCAAGTATGATTTCAATTGTTTACAAGGAATAATTGTTACACACTCACCGGGTTAGTGAATGACGTAAATCGAATGTTTTAACTTTTATCTGAAGACATTTTAACGTCGAACGATATCGATCGTTGAAATGTCACGACTTTTCTTAAGCAATCAAGTTGGAATTATATTCCATTGTGAATGGAATATTTTTATAATGAGATTACAGTATTTACGATCATTTTAAAGATGAGTCGACACGTAGCGTTTTGAGACGTTTTCAAACGCCAACGCTAGAGATAAGATGAACGATGGTTTTAATGATCAAGAAACTTTAGGAAATTATTTCTTATGGTATTTTTATGATATTAAAGTACTAATAAGCATTTTATTAATGCTTGAACATTTGAATTAATTTTATATCAAAATCGATTTGAAAACCCTAATTATTCAAATTAGGGTTTCTTTCAAATTAAATGCTCTTCCTAATTATCCTATGATATAATTATCATATAATTTATATACCAAAGTGTATATACCTATTAATGTCATGAAATAAAAATTTTAACCTATGAATTAATTAAATGGCCGATAGCCATTTATGTTGTGCATAAATCAATTATCTTCTTCCTTTATACTATTTAATTAACCTATGATATTAAATATCATCTAAATCATATATTATGATTTATATATCTATAATTAGCATGACATAGGAATTTTACCCTATAGTTTGGCCAAATGGCCGAGAGCTACACATATAGGAATATAAATCTTAATTGTTTCTTTTAACTCACATTTGCATGTATATATATATATATTCAGATTTTTGCTTCACCAAATCTTCCACTAATGATATGTTGTAGCTAGTTTCAAGAAGATTGTGTGTAAGTACACAATGATTAAGTTCCCACTATCTACATAGAATAATAATATAATGTGAAGGGTCTCAGATTTGCATTGTGAGAGGGCCGAGAGTGAGAGTGTATAGGGGGTTGGCTTCAGTTTTTTTTATTTCTCATTCCTCACTTAAACACCCAACACTCATCACCTCCCTTTCTCTCTCTCCAACACTCAAAAACTCTCTTCTCTCTCAAACAAAGCCATAGCCGAGAGCTCTCCTCTCCCATAGCCAAGCTTCAATTCCTTCCTTTCTTCCATATCAAGTGTAGAACCTGGACATTGTTCCATTAAACCATACATCCAAGGTGGGATTTGAAACAAAACACCTATGGTCTTCGATTTTATTCAAAATTTCAAGGATATGTCTAGTTCTTCGCATGTGATATAGATGATCATAGTTGGTGATATTTTGCTATTGCATGTATGTAAATGATGAGAAGTATGTAGATAGGTGTTCTTGTTTTCAAAATGTATTGCATGTATGTTTTAGTCCTAAAAATTTTCGAACCTATAGCTATATTAGGTTCTATGATTTTGTAACATGTTTTGAAGCTTGGATCATATTTTAAAATTTATTCAAAAATGTATAAAAATTGTTTGAAAGGAGCCGAGAGCTTTGGGGTAATATTGGAGCATGAAATTGTACTTTATAATGTTATATGTGTCCATGATATTTAATTGAAAATTACAAAAAAAATCTATACCAATGTTCTTAGTGAAACCGAAAGCATAAGGAAAAAAATGGGTGAATGTATGATTTTTATTTGATACATGCAATATGATATTATTGATTCATGAAGTATTGAGAGTACATGGAAATTTATTTGGCATTTTTGGAATAACCTATGCTATTTTTTCAAAAAAAGTCGAACATGTATATATTTATATATTAATGTGTGAATTTATTTCATGACATGCAATTTCATATAATTGATCTATGATACCATGTGAATCTATAGCCAATTGCTTGGAATTTTAGAAAAATCCTATCTATTTTTTTCAAAGGAACCGTGAGGTGTGCATTAGTATATGTTAATGTGTGATTTTAATTTATAACATGCAATAGTGTTTTAGTGATCTAGAATATGAATTAAACATCTTATGATTTTATTGAAATTTTTACAAAACAATTACTCCTTGAAATCAAATAAGCCGTGAGTATATACTCAAAAATGGTGATGATTCAAGAGGTCTTTGATGCATTTTATGATGTTATATTGTTACACTATAATGTATAAGCATATTATAATTGTTTGAAAATTTTATAAAATTGTTTGATGTACTTAGTGAAACAAATTGAAAGCTTATATACCATTTATAGGGTATATAAATGTTATATCATGACTTATATGACATACATATGTCATGGACTAATGTTCGACCTTATATTAATTTATTAGAATTTTAGCTAATTATTAAGCATTTATTTATAAATGCCGAGACCTAGTATTAATATTAAAGTGATGATTGAACAATGGTTGAGTGATATTATGACATATTAATGACCATAGTGTATTTTAATACACTATATAATATTAGAAAAATTTTGGACATTGTTTGGTAAATTAATGTAATTACCGAAACTGTTTAAAGATTTTTAAGGATTTTTAAATCCTTTTAAATCAATTTTGTTAGTAAATTATATGTCTAATAATATTTTAGACATATTTGGAAATTATTGGATAATTTTCAAAATAATAGATTGGCAAAATTAAAATAATGGTGAGCTATTTTAAAAGAATAGAAATAAGGATTTTGAATCCTTAAATTCTTTTATAATGAATTATATGTTTAAAAATTATTTTTAAACATATTAAAACAGTTTATAAAAAGAAATCAATTGAAAATTTATTTTCAAAAGATTTAATATTAAAATAAGGCTTAGTAATTAAATTACTAAGAAAAGTCAAAATTATCGACTTTTGACATCAACGCATTTAAAGACGCTCGATAAACACGCAAATACGCCAGAAACGATCATTTACTAATGATATCACGTTAATATGAAAAGATTTCATGTTTAAAGTCATGAAATCGAAAAACGTGAGAAAACGCTGAACCATTTACTAAGAGGGTAAATTGGTCATTTATAACACATATCTCGCTTTCTCTCAAGAACGAGAAATGTTAATTTGGTACGCTGATCGAGAAACGAATTAAATTCATTAAGGAATTAATTCGCCGATATGAAATATCGAGTTATCTTATAAGACTTGATAAGTCTCGAATTACGAACCGACGCATTAAAGCATCCTTTTATATAAAGGTGTGGACGCCGACGCACCACCGGACGCCGACGAGTAAGGAAAACGATAAAGACGAACAATAATTTCCAGGTGGGCTTTATTACCAAAATGGAACGACTTTACTGCTCTTTTCAACTGTCCTTGTTTACAGTACTTTTCAACTAATGCTAAAATTTTTAAATGATTACCTGCCAAAATGTTTACGTTTTGTATGTTGTATCCTATCCATGTATGATGTGATGTTAACGGGTTATTCCCAACTTATGAATGAAAATCGATATCGGATCCTATGCCGGAAGGCTTATACCTGGCTAGGATTAACGTGTACACTGATGGTGACTGTGTGCTGTAAGGACAATTCACGGCCGGTCACGGGTCGTAGAGGCGAGGCCTCCTTCACGACTTTCGACTATGATAATATGATGACATGATAATAAGGGATACGGATCACGACACCAAGAAAACGCCGCAAGCAACTTTTATAAACTCGTGAAAATATTTTAGTAAGACAAGGCATTTTCAAATAAAACCTCGTGTCTTACCACTATATCAAGAGTAATTAAACGAAAATGAAATGTTTTGGCATAAGTCCACCGGGTACAAATTTTGTACTTAGCCCCGCATGTTTGTTTTAAATGTGCAGTTGAGCTTGGTCGTGATGATGGAGAAATGTTGAGAAAGCCATGTGTCCTCGATGTTCGTTAGAAATGGATAACCTCAATACATATCGTCATATATGTACTCACACCCTTCCAATGAAAAACTCCGAACTGCTTTATTTTTCATGTTGAACACTATAACAAAGTGAACTATGAAGTCTTTCGATCATTATATCCTTTCGATCATTAGTTAAGCCCTTTTCAATTAAATTGTATAAGTGTATGTTTAATCTTAAGTTCTATATTCCTAATAATAGTCCGCTCACCCGGTCATCCCGAGTGGGGCCGTGACAGAGTGGTATCGAGCGGTTGCTCTATGAAATCCCATTTCTTTCTAAACTAAGTGCAGAATTGAGTCACTAGACTTCTAGAAAATCTATCGCTATTCTCAACACTTCATCACATCGAGCTCAACGGAAAAAGGTAACTAGTTTCATTTGAGTTTATGAAACAAAATTTTATATGATGATCAAATTTGAAAAGATTTTTGAAGAAAAGGAAAAGGAAAGTGTGATGTGGTGATAATTGAAATGATGAGTATTGAATGAAAAATTTTCAAAAGTCTTAAATTTTGAAAGTTGATAGCAATGATATGAAGTGGTTAAGTTGAAATGTATGTTTGAAATGAATCATGATGATTTAAGATGAGTGTATGAAAACAAAATGATATGTACAGTTATGTATGAACGAAGAATGAGGTGATTTGGATGTTATGCTTATGAGTTATGAAATCTATGTTGATAATAAAGTATGCTATGCTTTGGAGAAGAACGTAGACGATATAGGAAGTATGTTCACATAATGAAAGAAAAAAAAAAAAAAAAGAATGATAGGAAGCATGAATGTGTTTTAATTTCGAATTCGAACGCGAAAGTGGAACGTAAAGATGATCGGGAACCACATCGACTACGAAGAATGAAGAAGGTGGATGCTTATCACACCAAAGTGAGCGATCATAACCATAATTTCAACTTGCGTGACTAAAGACCGAGATTTCCGAACGGCAAGCTTCAATTTGAAGACGTGGACGTAATAATCATACTAAGTCGGCAGCAGCCATAGCGCCGTATGATGTCATTATTGGCACCTTCTCGAAACGTTGCCATAATCGCGAAAATTTTCTGCACTGCGCAGTAAATTTGTTTTTAACCATACTCTCTTGATAAGACTCCGTTTTACGCATGGTTTTCGCCTGCGTATTCCTAACATTCTGAACTTCATTTGTTATGAAGGACAGAATCTCTTTTTCCAGCTCCCAAATACAGTAGAGTCTGGGTAAAGTCCAGCTTGAGTTTTAGGTAGAACAGAGGAACCTATAATACCGTGTAGCTTAACATAGCAATAGGAGTTTTGTTTACTAGATGGGTTAAGAATGTTTGGTTATAGGTCAATAGTATATCCTAGTTGATTAACCAAGTATTAAGCTACCCTATTTGCTATTAGGTATTAGTAGTGTCTAACAGCTTAGTTTTTGATCGTGACGGATGGAGGAGATGCGTTATATTGCGAGGAGGAGGGTAGACCTAACCCACCCCTCAAGAGACTATTCAGATTCACGGAAAGCCGGATGTGTGTGGCGAGGATCTAGGAGAGTTTTAATGTACTATTTTAGACCGTGGAGGAATGCGAGAGTTTATGGCGTGACGGACTACGACGGCATTAAGCGCCTTCTTACTATACTTCCATGTGATTGGGAAGATTATGCTCGTGAGGTGTCCGGAGATTACATTTACCGTGTAACCTGGAGGATATGACTTGATAGGTGATCTATCCGGGTTCATTAGCCACCGACGACGATATAGCATCTATGGCGCAGTGCCGAGGACCTTATCTCCCTCCACGGGAATATACTTGGCGTGACGAGTCACCTGAGTGGCTGTACACTGAGGTCCCACGGGTAGTCGATACAGTGGTTCCTCGATATCGGATCGATGAGGGCAGACTTGTTCAGGCAGACGGAGCAGCTAGGCCTAGAGCATTGGGAGCCCCTGTCTTCCCACCTCTGATTTTCGGACATCCGGTGCGTCCACCACTACCGCCTTTACCACCGGCGGCGCACCCTACCACCGGTCGAGAGTTTCCGCCGACAAAGACGGATTAGTGTGACAGGCACTCTTGATGGGTATAATCCCATCCACGACAGTTACAGCCCGATTCGTGTGGATTATGGTCCACTGCGCGACATCCCGATGGTAGAGAGTAATGGAGCTGGACCCTCTAGAGCATATGGCCAGGTTGATGACTCGCATTTAGGAGGAAGAGGATCCGGAAGAAGATGAGGAAGATTCTAGGAGTTGATGTAGCTAGTGATGTTGATGTAAAGTTTGAAGGATTATGTTATCTATTTTATGTATGTTTTATTTATGCTTTTGAAAAACTTGAACAGTGGGGAAAACGGAATTTTTGTAAGGCTATAAAGCCGTTGTGTGTTGGACTTGAAATTTTGTAAAGCCTTAAGGCCGATATGTGTATGGTCTTCTCCTTTTGAAACATTTTGGAAGCAAGTATGTAAGTAATCTGGATGTAAGGACTTGTGTTTGCAAAGTACGTTATCTATAGTGCTGTTGCAATTGTATGTATGTGTGATTCAAGAAGGCTTTTGCAACAAATTTATGTATGACAAGAATGAAATGTTTTATTTAAGTTATCATTTCTAAAAAGGCAAAGAGATGAAATTTTACATATTCAAGTTATAAAAATGATACATGATACTAATGATATATTTTACACAACAGAATGCCTCCTAGACAAGACCCCGAACGAGAAGTAAGAGGCAGAGGCAGACCTAGGAGACGAGGTAGAACTCCGGAACAGGAGGAACAAGCTGTACCTCAACCACCCCCACCTCAACCTGACCGCAGGATAGAGGAATTGTTTTTAAGACAAAACCCTCCAACTTTCAATGGGAAAGGTAGTCCGGAGGATGCTGAACAGTGGATGAGAACCATCGAGAGAATTTTCACTTTTCTAAGGTGCACAACACAAGAAAGACTATCGTGTGTAGCCTTCCAGTTAAATGGGCCTGCTGATTTCTGGTGGGAGGCCAGGAAGAAAACTTTCACAGCAGGGCAGATGGAAGAATTGACTTGGGAAGATTTTAAAAGAGAAGTGTATGATAAGTATGTACCGAAGAGTTACAAGAAAAAGAAGGAACACGAATTCTTCTTGTTAAAACAGAAAAGATGTCGAATCGACACGATCGCACTTTCGCGAAATGTCTAGATATGCACTGGATCAAGTGGACACGGATTTAAAGATGGCCGAGAAATTTAGATCTGGGTTAAGGCCAGAAATAAGAATGTCTCTCGCTGGTCTTGGAGACATGACTATAATTGAGGCTCTTACACGGGCTTTGGACATTGAGGCAAAGAATGCCGATGATAAGCCGGGATCACCCGGATGCGTAATACCATGGACAGAGGAAAGAGAAAGTGGGATGCTAGTTTTGGTAATAGTAGCAGAGGAAGCTTTGAAAACAAAGGTAACAAACAGCAGTGGCAGGGGAACTCAGCAAATCAAGGACAAGGATGGAGGAAGCCAACCTTTATTCCTCCAACCAGGGGACCACAAGAGCAGCGAAGGGCTCTTCCGTGCCCAAAATGCCGAAAGATGCACACGGAATGTGCATGGCGGCAATGGAAACTGCTTTGGTGCGGTATGAGAGGACATTACGCAAACTTACGTCCGGGATACGCTCGTAAACAATTGTAAGGCCGAACCAACCCGGTAATGTCCAACCGCTGAGGGCTATCCAATTTCAGCCCCAACCTCAACAAAGAATCGCAGCCGCAACAATGGCAACAACCTCCACAACAGTGCAGCAGCCACAACAACAAATACCACAACAAAGAATGGCAGCCACCTCAAGAACGAAGACAACAACCACAACGGCAACGTCGGTGCAACAGAGCCCGGATAACAAAGAATAGCCCCAAAGAAAGGCAAGCACCACGTCAGCCGCAGCTACCCCAAGCTAGGGCGTATGCTTTGCACCGCAACAAAACTAACAGGACGGAAACACGGCGGTGTATGGGAATCCTTCTCAACATGCATTATAAGTATTGTTCGACACGGTGCTTCGAGACTCTTTCATAGCAAAATCATGCGTAGATCTGCTGGGACTTAGTGCAATAAAAGCAAATCAGGATATGAGAATCTCATCACCTATAGGAGGAATTATGACTGTTACACATTTTTGCTCGAACCTAGAGTTGAACTTAGGATCACTAAGGGTTCTAGCAAATAATTTGAACATAATGATCATGGGTGACGTAGATATAATCCTAGGAATGGACTCGTTAGCTGCAAACCACTCCACGATTCTTTGCAATGAAAGGAAATATCATTTCACTTTCCCGGCAAGAAGCAACGCATTTCCATGGAATCGCATGGAAAAGAGTCCCAATTGTGTCCGCATTGAAGGCAAGAAACATGATGAATAAGAAAGGATACCATGCTTTCCTCGTTTACTGAACGGAGAAGAAAAGCGAATCAAGATAGAAGATATTGAAATTGTTAAGGAATTTTCGATGTATTTCAAAGGATCTACCAGATTACCTCCCGATGAGCAGCTGAATTTACCATTGATTTGGAACCGTGATCGGCTCCAGATCAAAGGCACCCTACAGAATGGCTCCAAAGGAATTGGAAGAACTGAAAATCCAAATCCAAGAATTGTTGGACCTAGGTTTCATTAGACCTAGTGTTTCGCCTTGGGGAGCGCCTGTATTGTTCGTTAAGAAAAAGGATGGATCCTTAAGGATGTGTATAGACTATCGAGAGCTGAACAAGATGACGCTTAAGAACAAATATCCTTTACCAAGAATCGACGATTTGTTTGATCAACTGAGAGGAGCAGGCATATTTTCAAAAATTGATCTTAAGTCAGGATACCATCAACTCAAGGTACGACCTGAAGACATAGCTAAAACTGCATTCCGAACAAGATATGGCCATTATGAATTTGTAGTTATGCCATTCGGATTAACTAATGCACCAGCGGTGTTTATGGACCTCATGAACCGAGTGTTTCATCCGTACTTAGACAAGTTTGTATTAGTTTTCATAGATGACATTCTCATCTATTCGAAAAATGAGGAAGACCATAAGGAACATCTAAGAATGGTGTTACAAACTCGAGGAATGAAAGATTGTTTGCTAAGTTCAACCAAATGCGAATTTTGGCTAAAGGAAGTAATGTTCTAGGACACATCGTGTCCGCAGATGGAATCAAAGTGATCCACCAAAGTGGAAGAAGGCAAGAATGGAAATCACCGCGAACTCGGAATGAGATCCGAGTTTTCTAGGGTTAGTTGGTTATTATAGGAGATTCATTGAGGATTCTCCAAAATAGCAAGACCAATGACCCAATTACTCGAAGGGAGTTAAATACACTGACCGGGAATGTGAGGCGAAGTTTTCAAGAACTCAAGGAAAGGTTAACAAGTGCACGGTGTTAGCATCCCGTAATCAAATAAGGAATATGTGGTTTATCTTGACGTCAAGAATGGATTAGGATGCGTTTTGATGCAAGAAGGAAAAGTAATAGCGTCGCGATCACGACAACTTAGACCACATGAGCTAAACTACCCAACACACGATTTAGAGTTAGCTGCAGTGGTTCATTACCTTTGAAAATATGGAGACACCATCTCTATGGAGTGAGATGCGAAATTTATACGATCATAAGAGTTTGAAATATTTTTCGAGCAAAGAGATCTAAACATGAAAAGAAGATGGCTCGAACTAGTAAAAGACTACGATTGCGGTATTAACTATCACCCGAGTAAAGCAAATGTAGTGCCGGCGCCTTGAGTCGTAAAAATCAAACTCATTTGGGATATCTCCTGACACGAGAAGATAAACTTGTCGAGGAATTCAGCAAATTAAGAATTGAATTGATTAAACAGCCAGAGACGATCAAGAATTGTATTGCTACACTCACCATGACACCCGATCTAAGAAAAAGGATCATTGAGAGACAAAGGATTGAGGAAAAGTTGGAAAAGATAAGAGAAAGAGTGAGAACTGGCGAATTGGAAAATTTCCAGGAAGCATCAGATAATGCTTTAATGTTCAAAGGAAGAATATATGTTCCTGATGATGCTGAGATTCGGAACAACATAATGAGTGAGGCTCATGATACACCTTATACCGCCCATCCAGGCAGTACGAAGATGTACCAAGACCTAAAAGAGAAATTCTGGTGGGAAGGCATGAAACGAGACATAGCTTCTTTCGTAGAACGTTGCCTTGTTTGCCAACAGGTAAAAGCTTTACACCAACGTCCCTATGGGAAGTTACAACCGTTGGGTATACCTGAATGGAAATGGGACGAAATAACGATGGATTTCGTTACAGATTTACCCAAGTCTCGAAAAGGAAACACTACTATATGGGTAATAGTAGATAGACTCACCAAGCGCCACTTCTTACCAATTCAAAATACATATGAGGTGATAGACTAGCAGATATACGTAAAAGAAGTGATACGACTACATGGAGTACCAAAATCCATTACATCAGATAGAGACTCCAAGTTTACATCGAAATTTTGGATGAGCCTACAAAAAGAGTTGGGAACAAAGTTAAACTTCAGTACAGCATTTCACCCACAAACTGATGGGCAGTCAGAAAGGACAATCCAAACTCTGGAAGATATGCTGAGAACCGTAGTACTAGATCGAGGTACTAAATGGGAAGACATTCTACCTCTTATTGAGTTTGCCTATAATAATAGTTATCAAGCGACGATTGATATGGCCCCATATGAAGCTTTGTATGGCAAGAAATGTAGATCACCACTTTATTGGGATGAAGTAGGTGAAAGGAAAATAGTAGGGCCAGAAGTGATAAATGAAATGATTGAAATCGTCCGACCGGATTAGCAAAGAATCAGGAAGCTCAAGATAGATGAAATCCCTCCGACACGCGTAGATCGGAGCTGCATTTCAAGTTGGAGACAAAGTATTTCTCAAAGTCTCTCCATCAAGGGATCACTGATTTGGTGTGAAAGGAAAACTAAGACCCCGCTACATAGGACCATACGAGATCCTAGAAAGAATAGGCTCAGTAGCCTATAAGTTGGCTCTCCCGCCCAACTTGGGAAATGTGCATAATGTTTTTCACGTATCTCAACTAAGGAAATATGTGTACGATCCAAAACACGTGATCCGTCAAAACAACGTAGTTCTAAATCCAGACATGAGTTATGAAGAAGAGCCTATCGCAATACTAGACCATAAAGTTCAACAACTGAGGAACAAATCAATTTCACTGGTCAAAGTACTGTGGAATCATCACGGGCAAGAAGAAGCTACGTGGGAGCTAGAGGATACAGTAAAGGAACAATACCCCAGTTTATTCTGTAAAGGTATACAAATTTCGGGACGAAATTTCTTTTAAGGGGGGTAGGATGTAATAACCCGCAGTTTTAAAAGCCTAATTACGGTCTTTAAAACCCGTAAAATAAAATTTTGCCGTGAAATCAAATCACATATGAAATCAAGTATGATTTCAATTGTTTACAAGGAATAATTTCTGTTACACACTCACCGAAGTTAGTGAATGATGTAAATCGAATGTTTTAACTTTTATCTAGAAGACATTTTTAACGTCGAACGATATCGACCGTTGAAATGTCACGACTTTTCTTAAGCAATCAAGCTTGGAATTATATTCCATTGTGAATGGAATATTTTATAATGAGATTACAGTATTTACGATCATTTTAAAGATGAGTCGACACGTAGCGTTGAGACGCGTTTTCAAACGTCAACGTTTAGAGATAAGATGAACGATGGTTTTAATGATCAAGAAACTTTAGGAAATTATTTCTTATGGTATTTTTATGATATTAAAGTACTAATAAGCATTTTATTAATGCTTGAACATTTGAATTAATTTTTATATCAAATCGATTTGAAAACCCTAATTATTCGAAATTAGGGTTTCTTCAAATTAAATGCTCTTCCTAATTATCCTATGATATAATTATCATATAATTTATATACCAAAGTGTATATACCTATTAATGTCATGAAATAAAAATTTTAACCTATGAATTAATTAAATGGCGATAGCCATTTATGTTTGCATAAATTCAATTATCTTCTTCCTTTATACTATTTAATTAACCTATGATATTAAATATCATCTAAATCATATATTATGATTTATATATCTATAATTAGCATGACATAGGAATTTTACCCTATAGTTTGGCCAAATGGCGAGAGCTACACATATAGGAATATAAATCTTAATTGTTTTTTTAACTCACATTTGCATGTATATATATATATATTCAGATTTTGCTTCACCAAATCTTCCACTAATGATATGTTGTAGCTAGTTTCAAGAAGATTGTGTGTAAGTACACAATGATTAAGTTCCACTATCTACATAGAATAATAATATAATGTGAAGGGTCTCAGATTTGCATTGGGGGAGAGGCCGAGAGTGAGAGTGTATAGGGGGGGGGTTGGCTTCAGTTTTTTTTATTTCTCATTCCTCACTTAAACACCCAACACTCATCACCTCCCTTTCTCTCTCTCCAACACTCAAAAAACTCTCTCTTCTCTCTCTCAAAACAGCCATAGCCGAGAGCTCTCCCTCTCCCATAGCCAAGCTTCAATTCCTTCCTTTCTTCCATATCAAGTGTAGAACCTTGGACATTGTTCCATTAAACCATACATCCAAGGTAGGATTTGAAACAAAACACCTATGGTCTTCGATTTTATTCAAAAATTTCGAAGGATATGTCTAGTTCTTTGCATGTGATATAGATGATCATAGTTGGTGATATTTTGCTATTGCATGTATGTAAATGATGAGAAGTATGTAGATAGGTGTTCTTGTTTTCAAAATGTATTGCATGTATGTTTTAGTCCCAAAAATTTTCGAACCTATAGCTATATTAGGTTCTATGATTTTGTAACATGTTTTTGAAGCTTGGATCATATTTTAAAATTTATTCAAAAATGTATAAAAATTGTTTGAAAGGAGCCGAGAGCTTTGGGGTAATATTGGAGCATGAAATTGTACTTTATAATGTTATATGTGTCCATGATATTTAATTGAAAATTACAAAAAAAATCTATACCAATGTTCTTAGTGAAACCGAAAGCATAAGGAAAAATGGGTGAATGTATGATTTTATTTGATACATGCAATATGATATTATTGATTCATGAAGTATGAGAGTACATGGAAATTTATTTGGCATTTTGGAATAACCTATGCTATTTTTTTCAAAAAAGTCGAACATGTATATATTTATATATTAATGTGTGAATTTATTTCATGACATGCAATTTCATATAATTGATCTATGATACCATGTGAATCTATAGCCAATTGCTTGGAATTTTAGAAAAATCCTATCTATTTTTTTCAAAGGAACCGTGAGGTGTGCATTAGTATATGTTAATGTGTGATTTTAATTTATAACATGCAATAGTGTTTTAGTGATCTAGAATATGAATTAAACATCTTATGATTTTATTGAAATTTTTACAAAACAATTACTCCTTGAAATCAAATAAGCCGTGAGTATATACTCAAAAATGGTGATGATTCAAGAGGTCTTTGATGCATTTTATGATGTTATATTGTTACACTATAATGTATAAGCATATTATAATTGTTTGAAAATTTTATAAAAATTGTTTGATGTACTTAGTGAAACAGCCGAAAGCTTATATACCATTTATAGGGTATATAAATGTTATATCATGACTTATATGACATACATATGTCATGGACTAATGTTTGGACCTTATATTAATTTATTAGAATTTTAGCAAAATTATTAAGCATTTATTTATAAATGCCGAGACCTAGTATTAATATTAAAGTGATGATTGAACAATGGTTGAGTGATATTATGACATATTAATGACCATAGTGTATTTTAATACACTATATAATATTAGAAAAATTTTTGGACATTGTTTGGTAAATTAATGTAATTACCGAAACTGTTTAAAGATTTTTAAGGATTTTTAAATCCTTTTAAATCAATTTTGTTAGTAAATTATATGTCTAATAATATTTTAGACATATTTGGAAATTATTGGATAATTTTAGAAAATAATAGATTGGCAAAATTAAAATAGCGGTGAGCTATTTTAAAGAATAGAAATAAGGATTTTGAATCCTTAAATTCTTTTATAATGAATTATATGTTTAAAATTATTTTTAAACATATTAAAACAGTTTATAAAAGAAATCAATTGAAAATTTATTTTCAAAGATTTAATATTAAAATAAGGCTTAGTAATTAAATTCTTAAGAAAAAGTCAAAATTATTGACTTTTGACATCAACGTCTGAAAGACGTTCGATAAACGCAAATACGGCGTAAAGCGTATCATTTACTAATGATATCACGTTAATATGAAAAGATTTCATGTTTAAAGTCATGAAATCGAAAAACGTGAGAAAACGTTGAACCATTTACTAAGAGGGTAAATTGGTCATTTATAACACATATCTCGTTTCTCTCGAAGAGCGAGAAATGTTAATTTGGTACGCTGATCGAGAAACTAATTAAATTCATTAATGAATTAATTGGCGTCGATATGAAATATCGAGTTATCTTATAAGACTTGATAAGTCTCGAATTACGAACCGACGTACTAAAGCATCCTTTTTATATAAAGGTGTGATCGCCGACGCACCGTTGGGCGCCGACGAGTAAGGAAAGCGATAAAGGCGAACAATAATTTCGGTGGGCTTTATTACCAAAATGGAACGACTTTCTCGCTCTTTTCAACCGTCCGCATTTACGATTTTCAACTAATGCTAAAATTTTAAATGATTACACCGCCAAAATGTTTACGTTTTGTATGTTGTATCCTATCCATGTATGATGTGATGTTAACGGGTTATTCCCAACTTATGAATGAAAATCGATATCGGATCCTATGCCGGAAGGCTTATACCTAGCTAGGATTAACGTGTACACTGATGGTGACTGTGTGCTGTAAGGACAATTCACGGCCGGTCACGGGGTCGTAGAAGGAGGCCTCCTTCACGACTTTCGACTATGATAATATGATGACATGATAATAAGGATATGGATCACGACACCAAGAAAACGCAGTGACAACTTTATAAACTCGTGAAAATATTTTAGTAAGCACAAGGCATTTTCAAATAAAACCCTTGTGTCTTACCACTATATCGCAAGTAGTAATTAAACGAAAATGAAATGTTTTCGGCATAAGTCCACTGGGTACAAATTTTTGTACTTAGCCCTGCATGTTTGTTTTTAAATGTGCAGGTTGAGCTTGGTCGCTGATGATGGAGAAATGTTGAGAAAGCCATGTGTCCTTGATGTTCGTTAGAAATGGATAACCTGAATACATATAAATCATATATGTACTCACACCCTTCCATTGAAAAACTCCGAACTGTTTTATTTTTCATGTTGAACACTATAACAAAGTGAACTATGAAGTCTTTCAGATCATTATATCCTTTGGATCTGTTAGTTAAGCCCTTTTGAATTAAATTGTATAAGTGTATGTTTAATCTTAAGTTCTATATTCCTAATAATAGTCCGCTCACTCCGGGTCATCCTGAGTGGGGCCGTGACACTCTTACCTGAACCGGCGCTCAATCTGAGCCGGCCCTATATTAGGACACCAAGCCCTATTGTTGTTCATTCCCAAATTTGTTTCTCGCCATTGCCTCATCCTCCTTTTCCCGGCGTTCACTGCGCACGTTCACTGCTCACTAGCTCGGCGTTGTGCCGCCGCCGCCGCCCCTCACCGTCCGTCCAGCCGATGCTGGTCGCTACGCCGTTCCGTCCGCCGCCCGCCCGGTAGCGCGCACTGCGGCGCTTTTATCCTCGCCGAAGGTCCGTCCAAGAACCGTCGGCGCCACCACTCGGCGCCCGTAGCCTGTAATATTCGAAGTGCGAAGCGAATATCGATTACGGTATTCTAAACCGTAATTAGGGTTTTGCCGTATATTATCTTTTACGACGTCGAATCTTGTGATTTCGATACGATATCGTTATAACGAATTCCTTTTCATAATTCACTAAGGATTGTGAATTAAAGGATTGAAATATTACGAAATGATTCGTCGATATATTTTAACGTCAAGCAGCGTGTCGAGCGTCGACTTTTCATGAAATTTTACGGCGGTGAAGCTTGGAATTAATTTCCATCTTAATTCCTTTATTAAATGGAATATATTTATTTAGTAAGTATGAACTTCTGCGACCATTTTGAGATGAGTCGATTTTGAGCGTTTGAGGCGTTTTGAGCGTTAACGTCTAGAGACGATTTGAAAAATGAGTTTAATGCTCGGGAAATTATAATAATTAATTTCCTATTATTATTTTATATAATTACAGTATTAATGATTATTAAAATCAATATTTGAGTTATTAAAACTCGATATTTTCTAATTTTAATTTCGAAAACCCTAAACTTGTAAATAAGGGTTTTATCACATGAAATGATACCATTAAATTATCCTATGGTATCTAAACTTTATAATATGATATATATGGATATTATTAAGCTTTTAATCAAATTTCATCCATAAAAATCGAAGGTTTCAGTTTTATAAAATTGAAACCTAATTTTCGAAATTAGAGTTTTATATGCTTGAAATGTGTAATAATTTTATCCTATGCTATTATTCAATGTCTAAATCATATAATATGATATATATGTGTATATTTGGGACGAAAATTACATGAGTATCAATAATAGGTGTAATTTATATTTTAATCCTATTTTTCCAATTTTTGGATCGGTAAATTTCGAAATTAGGCATAAGTGATGATTTAATTATTTTAATGGCTTGTATTATATATCTATGAACTATACTATGATTAATACATGTATTAAGTGTAAATTAAAAATTAAAACAGCCCTTTGACCCCCCACGTCATGCCATGCTTCACCCTTCCCATTACACAATGATTTCACTTTCTAAATTGCCCAATGCATGGAGAGCATCTTTAACACTCCTTAATCATCATCTTCCCTTCCCAAGGGCTGCATTATTGTGAAAGAGAGGCGCCGGCGAGAGAGAGAGACATTAGGGGAGAGGCTCTTCACCTTATACACTACCTTCTCTCAATTTCAAACACACAAAATACTTTATCCTCTCCCATTCCTCCTCCGAAAAAACGAGAGCAGCCCCATTTGTTTGAAAATTTTATCTTCTTCTCAACTTCATTTCTTCCTTCTCCACTTCACAACCTTGATACATACTTTGTTCTTGGATACTAGACCATTCTCAAGGTAATACTAAGACCATAGCACCGATTTTCTCTTCATTTAATCAAGAAAAATCAAACTGTTTTATATATATATGTATAGGTTTGAAAGTTATATATATGTGTATACATGTGTTTAAATGTTCTTGAGCATGAGCTATGGTTATGACTATGTTCTTGTTGATTTTATTTTCAAAATATGAACATATATGTTGAAATGAACATAGGTTATCATATATGACATGTTTTAAGGATTTAGCATGTATAAGTGATTTTGAACCATAGTACTTGTTTATATAAATTTTGAAAATGCTATAAAATGGTAGATGAGAACAGTGTGTTCTTAATCATTTTATGGTAGATATATGCTCTATGATATGTTTAGAACCCATGGTATGTTATTTAAAATTTTAGAAAACCACAGCTTTTATTCTTACAAAACCGTGAGCTTATATGTATGTACCTTAGTGTATAATTTTTATTTCAAGCATGTAATGACATATTAGTGCTTTAGAACCTTGATTATATGTTCTATGATTTAATTAGAATTTTTGAAAACCAATTGCTGATTTTTAAAAATTACCGTGAGCATTATAATGTCATAGGTTGGTGTATGATTTTATTTTTGAACATGTAATGGTGTTTTAATGCTTTAGTATATTATTTATACATTGTGTGAATTAATTAGAATTTTAGAAATCAAATGCTATTTTAAATCAAATAAGCCGTGAGCTTGTTGCTCTTGAAGGTGATGATTTAATTAGTTTTGATAAATATTATGATGTTATATTACTATACTATAGTGTATAAACATAGTATATAATTGTTGGAATTTTGAAAACCAAATACTAAATAAAATCGAAAAAGCCGAGCATTACAAGCTCATATGGTGATGATTTAAATTAGTTTGGTTGATGTTATGATGTTACAATGTTATAATATAATGTTTAATGATGTTGGAATTTATTTGGAATTTTTAGAAATTGTTTGCTATTTATTTGGTAATTATCAAGTAATTACCGTGAATATTGTTATATATTGTGAAATAAATGGTTATGATGAACTATGGGTTATATTAATACTATATACTGATGTTGGGATATTATAATAGGTATATATCAATTTTGGGAATTTTGGATAATTATTCCCTATTTATTGGAATTATAAGTAAATATATATATGTATATATATAAATAAATAGCAAATAATATCATATGAATTTGATAAATTCATATTCTGGACCATAGTGTATAATAATGCACTATATTAATTTAGAAAAATTTTCAAAGGTCATTTGACATTTTAAATTAATTATCGAGTTTTCGATAATTAATAAGGATTTTAAATCCTTTTAAAGCAGTTTATTAATGAAATTTTGCTAAATTAATATTCTGGACAGTTTTAAATTTTACAAAATTTTATAAACATAGATTGCTATGTTTGAGACAAGCGTTCACTTTATAACGTTTTAAAAACCAAAATCGCTTTTTATTTATAAAAGGGTTATTAAAATCTTGAAAATATTTATAAGTCCTTGATTTACAAGATAAATCGAGAAATAGGACTTACGTTTTCAAATCGATCAAATTCGATTTATAAAACAAAATAGTAAGAAATTACTATTTAAAAGTCAAAATCATTGACTTTGTTGACGATGTTGACTTCGTTGACTTTTCAAAGTCAAGCGTGCGATTATCGTTTATAAATCGTCGATGCAGCGTAAGATATACTAATTGAGTATGATACCTCATTAGTAAGAAAAGATTTCACAAATGAAATCCATATATCGAAAAGCGTGCTTATCGTTGAGCGTATCTCGAGCGAGAACAATTGATGTTATCGTGTTAGAGGCGTATTGAATTCACTAAGGAATTGAGTCTACATCGATATGAAATATCAAAGTTTTATCTTAGTTTTGAAAGTCTCGAGACTTGAGCGACGTACTAAAACCTCGCTTTTTCGTAAAGGTGTGGGCCGCAAAAGCGTGACGGGATTTTGACGAGCGATCGAACTGGGACTTTTACAACGAACCATAGTCGGTGGGCTCCTTTTCTTACCTCACGAATGTGGGCTTCTTATCTTCAAAATGTGGGCCTTTTCTTACCCGCTAAAGCGTGCTTTCTTGTTATTTCAAATGAATTTATTCTGACACTTATTCTACTGTTGTTTAACAAATGTTTCTTGCATTACACCGCGAAAATATTTCGTTTTGTGTATGGATCTATCTATTATGCCGGGTAGAAATTTGTGGAATAGTTGGAACTATTATATCATTTGTTGTGGTAGCACTGACCTTTTAATGTCGGGTCTGTGCGGATGATAAATGCACAGCTAGGATTGGCGTGAAGGTTGGAACTATCTGTTGTGTTAACATATGCTTGCAGTAGTATGTGTGTTTGTGCGGGATTACGGCGGTCACGGCGTCGTAGATGGGAGGCCTCACTCTCGGCGTTTATTTATTTATTATTATGTATTGTGACTATGAGATACGGACCATACACACGAAAATGCGGCGGCTATGTTCTGACGAAAATGATTTGGTAAGCCTGAGGCATTTTAACTAAAACCACTGTGACTTACTCGATATTGGCGGCGTAATCGAATATTATCAAATGTTTTCGGCATAAGTCCCTGAGTGCAATTTCTTGTACTTAGCCACGCATGTTTGTTTTAAATGTGCGGGTTGAGCTCGATGGTGATGATGGGGATGTGTTGAGAGTCGGTGTCCTTGACCGATTTACTTGAATTTGTGGGTTATACCTTGAATGCATATCGTCGTATATGTATTCACACACTTTCATTGCTATACTACGAACTCCTTTATTTATGCTTTATGTTACAAACTATCGAGGTCCATCGGATCGGGCCGAGTTTTGGGGTCCGATGGCTAAACCTTTTCAAAAACATTATAACATCACCTCATATTCTACTCGAGCATGTTGGTTTATTTTTATGCATCTTTATTTTACCCATGTAATCCCTAAAATACTACTCCTAGTATTAGTAGCCCTCAGGTCCGGGTTGGTCGGAATGGGGTCGTGACAGTGGTATCGAGGCGCTTTTGCTCTTTGTAAACCCAAACCTTTTATTCTAAGTCTAGATCGAGTCCTTTGGACTTCTAGAAACCTACTGACTCCTCTCAACACTCCATCACATCGAGCTCAACCGGGAAAAAGGTAACTGCATTTCTTTCTCAAACTCATGAAATGGAAAACTTCTGCATGATGAGCAAGTTAGAGGAACTTTTGAGAAATATTATTATTATGAAAATTTTTGAAGTTGAGAAAGAAATTTTTCCAAATTTTTTGAATTGAACCAATACAATTGCTCAAGTATTGAGATGGAAGTGTATGGTAGTATCGAGTTGAATGATCAACATGAAATGAACGAATTCATTTTGAATATGTATATGAGTTGATCATGACTGTCTTTTGAAATCATACTTCCAAATTTGCAAATAAAACTTTACTTTCCGACTTTCAAAATTTTATTTATGATGAATGATATGTTATCATGAGACGAACTTAGACTCTAAGGAGCATGCTCACGTATCGTGAAAGAACATAGAAATCGAACTTCTTTTCCTTATGCGAACAAAAGAGCGATAGGAAGAATGAAAGTAACGATACCCTTGGGCACGAGCGGCGGAAGGCGGCGAGAAGGATGGGCGAGGGCGACCTCAACCTTTAAGGGTGAATGGCGTCGGCACTCCATCATCACCGACACGGTGACCAGCAACACGAATCACGACATGGACGTCACTTACGGCTTCAGAATGTTCAGCCCGACTTAAGGACCCAAATATGGTAGACATATTACGTCGACGTACGTCTCGATTGACATTTTTGCACGATCGCGCAAATTTCCTGCACTGCGCAGTAGATTTGTTTTAGCTAGATCTCCCTCGTTAGGACTCCGATTTACGCATGGTTTTCACCTACGTACTCCTAACGCACTGATCTTCATTTGTTATGAAGAACAGAATCCCTAATTCTGTCTCCAGAATACGATAGAGTCTGTTGAACTCTAGCTTAAGTGTTTGATATAAGACAATGATCTCGTAGTGTATGTTAAGATATCATTAGCTATATGTATATGTTTGGGTAAGACTAAGAAGGTAAGTTGTGGTATGTATTGTACATTATGATGTTGCCTACCTTATAGAATTGTTAGTTCTAGCCTAGTTGCTTCTCGTTATGCTATCCTTTACATTTTGAGATAGCGATAGTTGACTTACGTTAGTTTTAACCGTGGCGAGATGGAGGAGATCGCTATATCGCTAGGAGAAGGTAGGACCTCATGCCCCACCGAGGGCTGATGCGCACCTATAGGGAATGTTGGATGTCTTGTGGGGAAGACCTAGGTGAGTTTACGGCGTACTACCCCGGTTGTGGAGGGCATGCCGAGCTATGGCGCAACCGACTACGATGGCATCAAGAGACTCTAGCTATACTCCCTTGTACAGGATGGTTATGCAGAGAGGTATCGGAGACTACATCTATCGCATTCCCGAGGTTATGATTTGATTGGGGATCGCCGAGTTCGTGAGTCACGACTTACGTGTATGCGATATCTCTGAGCCGCACCTATGGGACCTATCTCCCTCACGGGAGTACACTTGGCGTGACGAGTCGCGAGTGGCTGTACCTTGAGGTTCGAGGCAGGTTGATCGGTGATACCCATGCCGGATGGGCGAGGCGGGATGTACGAGGTGGATAGGGCGGCACGCCCACAGAGCCTTGGGAGGCCCGTGTTGCCACCGGCGGTTTTGGACACCGATCGTCGCCACTACCGCCCCACCACTGCGTCCGATCCACCACCACCGAAGGCGAAGAGCCCTTCCGCGGACGGTAGCGGATGAGAGTATTAGATACCTTCCACGGATATGACCCGACCCGGTATGCTACGGTCCGATCCGCCACAACTTCGACTTATACGGCGCGGATAACCCGGACCCTGCGCGACATACCGATGATGGAAGCCAGCGGTGCGGGACCATCAGTGCGACCTCGTGAGGGCGATTCGGATGAGGAAGGCGACTCGAAGAGGAGGAAGACCACGAGGAAGGCGGAGTAGGAAGGAAACTCGTGAAGACCTTGGCGATGTTTTAATTAGAATTTGTTTCGTTATGACTAGCATGTGTGCTAGCTTTTCCTTTTATTTCAATACCATGGTTCTAGGACTCGGATTTTCTTTTGGCCGTGTGGGCGAAACCTTGTTATTTCTATTTTCTATGATTCTCGATGTTGGACATCTTGTTTTGACAAACCTTGGTTATCTATCTACATATATTTTTGACCCAGTGGGGCCTTTTGGTAACAATTGTCTATGTTATGGATGAGTTGTTTTATTTTTATATCGCTTTAAGAAGAAGCTATGAAAACCTTATTTTGTTAAGTTGTAGCGTTTAGTAATTAACGATGGTATGTTTTATATAGCGAGAATGCCTCAGAAGAAACCGAAAAGAGAACCCGGAGGTCGAGGAAGACTAGAGGAAGGGTAGAATCCCGAGCAAGAACGAAGATAATCCCCAACCACCGCCTCCACCTCAACCCGATCGCGGGATCGAAGAACTATTTTGAGGCAAAACCCTCCCATTTTTAACGGAAGGGGGCCGGAAGAAGCCGAACAATGGGTTAGGGCCATTGAGCAGTTTTCACTTTCTTAAGGTGCGGCACGGGAAAGGATGTCGTGTGTTACCTTCCGACTTATCGGACCGGTGACTTACGGTGGGAGGCGGAAAGAAGACTTTCTGACCCGAACAGTGGAAGAATTCTCGTGGGAGGATTTCGAGAGAGCGTATGAAAAGTATATCCCCAAAAGCTATAGGGGAAAAGAGGCGGGAGTTTTCTGCTAAAACAAGAAAAATTATCCGTAACCGACTATGATCGCACTTCTGCGAGATGTCGAGATATCGCGCAGATCTGGTGGACACCGACTTGAAAATGTCGGAAAAGTTCGGTCGGGGCTAAGAATGGAGATCGCATGTCTCTTGCCGACCACGGAGACCTATCTTACGAAGCTCTCATACGAGCTTTGGATATTAGTGACCATGGATGAGAATAAGTTGGTGTCGTCTCGGACACGGTAATTTGGACAAGGAAAAGGGCGGGACCCCAACGCGGGAATAACAACCGCGGAAACTATGGAGAAGCAAGTCCTGGCGCCGTGGCGAAAACCGGCGCAGGGACGGAGGCGGAAGAAGCGACTTATGCTCCACCGGCAAGGGACCACGAGGGCAGTCGAGGCACCTCAATGCCCTAGATGCCATAGAGCACACAAGGTGTGTGTGCGGCAAGCGTGGTGGCTGTTACAAGTGCGGGGCAAGCGGGCATTCATGACAATTGCCCGGTGTCACGTTCGGATATTAGGCGAACCAACCGGGCGATGCTCGACCACTAAGGGCTATCTGACTTCAACCCCGGCCGCGCGGCAATTCCAACCCCAACCCCGCAACTCCAATGGCAACAACCCCAGCCTCAACAACAACTCCAACAGCCACCACAATGGCGGCGACGCGTGACAAATTCGCAACGCGATGGCGGCCACCGCCCCAACAACGGCGGGCGGCAACCACGCGCCAGCGCCGGCGGCGGCAACAGGCGAGCAACAACCGCCAAATCAACAAGGACGGCGCCCGTCGGCCTCGGCCGGCTCGGGCGAGCTACGCGCCTGCATAGGAGGCGAGCGAACAAAACCGAGAAACTTGGCGGTATGGGAGTTCTCCTCAACCTACATTATAGTATTGTTCGATCTGGTGCTTCGCATTCTTTTATTGCAAAATCATGCGTAGAAATGTTGGGCCTTAGGTCTGAAAGGTCAAGCCAGGATATGAGAATCTCATCGCCTATAGGAGGGATTATGACTGTTACACACTTTTGCTCGAACCTAGAGTTGACATTAGGATCACTTAAGGTTCTGGCTAACAATCTAAACATAATACCCATGGATGATGTAGACATAATCCTCGGAATGGACTGGTTAGCTAAGAATCATTCCACGATTCTCTGTAAGGAAAGGAAAATTTCGTTTCACTTTCACGGACGAAAGCTACGCATTTTCACGGGATCAGCATGGGAAGGAGGATTCCGATAGTATCAGCACTACAAGCTAGGAGGATGATGAACCAGAAGGGATGCCATGCATTCCTTGTTTATTTAAACGATGAGGATAAACCCGAAGCGCGGGTAGAAGACATTGAAGTTGTCAGGAATTTCGGACGTATTTCCAATCTGCGGGACTACCTCACGATGAACAACTAGAGTTTACCATCGACTTGGGCCGGATCAGCCCGGTGTCGAAGGCGCCTTATAGGATGGCCCCAAAGGAGCTAGAAGAGTGAAAATCCAAATCAAGAGCTTTTGGATCTAGGATTCATTAGGCGAGTGTTTCACCACAGGGGCTTTGTTTTGTTTGTTAAGAAGAAGGATGGTTCTTTGAGGATGTGCATCGATTATAGAGAGCTAAATAAGATGACACTAAAGAACAAATACCCTTTACCGAATTGATGACTGTTTGATCAATTGCGAGGCGGGTGTATTCTCGAAAATTGATCTTAAGTCGAGATACCACCGCTGAAAATCTGACTGAAGATGTACGAAGGCGCATTCGAACGGATATGGCCACTATGAATTCATAGTTATGCCATTCGGGTTAACAATGCACCGGCCGTATTCATGGACCTCATGAGCAGTATTTCATCCATTTTGGATAAATTTGTTTTGGTCTTCATAGATGACATCCTTATTTATTCAAAGAATGAAGAGGATCATAAGGAACATCTGACGGTTTTGCAAACCTTGAGAAATGAAAGACTCTTTGCTAAGTTTAGCAAATGTGAGTTTTGGTGAAGGAAGTTATGTTCCTTGGACACATCGTGTCTCTTGAAGGTATAAAAGTAGATCCGGCCAAAGTAGAGGCCGTGCGAGAATGGAAATCACCAAGAACACGACGCGAAATCGAAGTTTCCTAGGATTAGCTGGTTACTATAGGAGATTCATGAAGGATTCTCCAAAATTGCAAGGCCGATAACCCGACTACTTGGAAGGAATCAAGTTCAATTGGACGGATGAGTGCGAGATGAGTTTTCAAATACTCGAAGAAAAATTGACGATGCACGAGTTCTAGCGGTCGAGCGGACAAGGGTATGTGGTCTATACGCATCTAAGGCGGGGTGGGTTGTGTTTTGATGCAAGAAGGAAAAGTGATAGCTTATGCATCCGACAACTCGGACCCCACGGTGAACTACTGACCCCCGATTTGGAATTAGCGGTGTGGTTCATGCCCTAAAATTTGGAACACCATCTCTATGGTGTGAGATGTGAGATCTTCACGGATCATAAAAGTTTGAAGTATTTCTTGAACAAAGAGATCGAATATGAGACAAAGAAGATGGCTAGAATTAGTAAAGATTACATTGTGGTATTAACTATCACCGGGCGAGGCGAATGTAGTGGTGGCGCTTGAGTCGTAAAGCCGTACCAGTTAGGATGTCTCTTTATACTGAGAGGAAAAACTCGTTGAAGAGTTTGGTAGAATGAAGATTGAGCTGGTTGAACCACCGGGACAATTGTGGTATGTCGCTACACTCGCGCGACATCGATCTAAGAAAAAGAATTGTCGAGACAAAGGATTGAGAAAAGTTGGAAAAGATCAGAGAAAGACTAAGGTGCGAAGGATTGAGAATTTCAAGGCGCGGATAACGCCTTATTGTTTGAAGGTAGGATATGCGTTCTGACGGCGCGTGGAGCTTGAGCGAAATCATGAGTGAGGCTCACGTCGCCTACACCGCCCGCCCAGGCGGTACTAAGATGTCCGGGACACGAAGGAAAAATTTTGGTGGGAAGGCGTGAAGCGAGACATAGCTTCTTTTCGTAGAAACGTTGTCTTGTTTGTCGACAAGTGAAGGCCCTACACCAGCGACCCTACGGGAAGTTACAACCGTTGGAAATCCCGAATGGAAGTGGGACGATATAACGATGGATTTCGTTACAAGCTTACCCAAATCGAGAAGAGGAAACACAGCCGTATGGGTAATTGTGGATAGACTTACTAAAAGTGCTCACTTTCTACCTATTCAAAGCACTTATGGATCCGATAAGTTGGCCCGGTATGCGTTAAGGAAATTATGCGACTACATGGGTGCAAAATCTATTACCTCGATCGAGACTCCAAGTTCACATCCAGTTTTGGATTAGCTTGCGAGAAGGCTGAGTGCAGATTAAACTTGATCTGACATTCCACCCACAAACCGATGGACGATCGGAGAGAGCGATCAAGCGCTAGAAGATATGCTTAGAGCGTAATTTTGGATCGAGGTACAAAATGGGAAGATATTTTACCTCGATTGAATTTGCTTACAACAACGGTTATCAGCGACGATCGGCATGGCCCATCTGAAGCCTTGTATGGCAAAAGTGTAGATCACCACTTTATTGGGATGAAGTCGGTGAGAGAAAAGTCATAGGGCACGATGCGGTGGTGAAATGATCGAAATCGTTCGACAAATTAGGATGAGGATAAAGAGGCTCGGGGACGGGAAATCTTCTGACGTCTGCGTAGATCAGAACTCTGATTTGAGGATGGAGACAAAGTATTTCTTAAGGTCTCTCCATCAAAAGGTTGTCGGGTTTGGCACGAAAGGAAAGCTTAGACCCGTTTCATAGGACCTTATGAGATCTAGAAAGGATAGGTCCGATAGCTTATAGGTTGGCTCTTCCGCCAAACTAGGAAATGTCCATAATGTTTTCACGTCTCACGATTCTGAAAATCGTTCACGACCCAAGCACGTGATTCACCAAGGCGGCGTGATCCTCGGGCGGACATGAGCTATAAGGAAGAACCCGCAGCCATACTTGACCACAAAGTTCGGCAACTACGGAGCGAGTCGATTAGTTAGTCAAAGTCTTTGTGGAACACCACAGACGAAGAAGCCACGTGGGAGCTTGAAGAAGCAATGAGGAAAAATACCCGATTTATTTTTCTAAAGGTATACAAATTTGGGACGAAATTTTTCGTAAGGGGTGGAATGTAATATTCGAAAAGCGAATATCGATTACGGTATTCTAAACCCGTAATTAGGGTTTTGCCGTATATTATCTTTTCTGACGTCGAATCTTGTGATTTCGATACGATATCGTTATAGCAATTCCTTTTCATAATTCACTAAGGTTGTGAATTAAAGGTTGAAATATTACGAAATGATTAGTCGATATATTTTAACGTCAAGCAGCGTATCGAGCGTCGACTTTTCATGAAATTTTACGGCGGTGAAGCTTGGAATTAATTTCCATCTTAATTCCTTTATTAAATGGAATATATTTATTTAGTAAGTATGAACTTCTGCGACCATTTTGAGATGAGTCGATTTTGAGCGTTTGAGGCGTTTTGAGCGTTAACGTCTGAGGCGATTTGAAAAATGAGTTTAATGCTCGGAAATTATAATAATTAATTTCCTATTATTATTTTATATAATTACAGTATTAATGATTATTAAAATCAATATTTGAGTTATTAAAACTCGATATTTTCTAATTTTAATTTGAAAACCTAAACTTGTAAATAAGGGTTTTATCACATGAAATGATACCATTAAATTATCCTATGGTATCTAAACTTTATAATATGATATATATGAATATTATTAAGCATTAAATCAGAATTTTAACCATAAAAATCGAAGGTTTCAGTTTTTATAAAAAAATTGAAACCCTATTTGCGAAATTAGGGTTTTATATGCTTGAAATGTGTAATAATTTTATCCTATGCTATTATTTAATATTTAAATCATATATTATGATATATATGATCGAAAATTACATGAGTATCAATAATAGGTGTAATTTATATTTTAATCCTATTTTTTTCAATTATTATCGGTAATTTCGAAATTAAGCATAAGTGATGATTTAATTATTTTATTGGCTTGTATTATTTATCTATGAACTATACTATGATTAATACATGTAATAAGTGTAAATTAAAAATTAAAACAGCCCTAAACCTACCCCCATGCATGACCATGCTTGGCTTCCCATTACACAATGATTTCACTTTCTAAATTGCCCAATGCATGGGAGCATCTTTAACACTCCTTAATCATCATCTTCCCTTCCCAAGGGCTGCATTATTGTGAAAGAGAGAGAGGTAGAGAGAGAGAGAGAGACATTAGGGGAGGCTCTTCACCTTATACACTACCTTTCTCACAATTTCAAACACAAAATACTCTATCCTCTCCCATTCCTCCTGAAAAAACGAGAGCAGCCCCATTTGTTTGAAAATTCTATCTTCTTCTCAACTTCATTTCTTCCTCTCCACTTCACAACCTTGATACATACCTTGTTCTTGGATACTAGACCATTCTCAAGGTAATACTAAGACCATAGCACCGATTTCTCTCTTCTTTTAATCAAGAAAAATCGAAACTGTTATATATATATATGTATAGGGTTGAAAGTTATATATATATACATGTGTTTAAATGTTCTTGAGCATGAGCTATGGTTATGACTATGTTCTTGTTGATTTTTATTTTCAAAATATGAACATATATGTTGAAATGAACATAGGTTATCATATATGACATGTTTTTAAGGATTTAGCATGTATAAGTGATTTTCGAACCATAGTACTTGTTTATATAAATTTTCGAAAATGCTATAAAATGGTAGATGAGAACCGTGTGCCTCTTAATCATTTTTATGGTAGATATATGCTCTATGATATGTTTAGAACCCATGGTATGTTATTTAAAATTTTTAGAAAACCCTAGCTTTTATTCTTACAAAAACCGTGAGCTTATATGTATGTACCTTAGTGTATAATTTTTATTTCAAGCATGTAATGACATATTAGTGCTTTAGAACCTTGATTATATGTTCTATGATTTAATTAGAATTTTGAAAATCAATTGCTATTTAATTAAAAATTACCGAGAGCATTATAATGTCATAGGTTGGTGTATGATTTTATTTTTGAACATGTAATGGTGTTTTAATGCTTTAGTATATTATTTATACATTGTGTGAATTAATTAGAATTTTAGAAATCAAATGCTATTTTAAATCAAATAAGCCGTGAGCTTGTTGCTCTTGAAGGTGATGATTTAATTAGTTTTGATAAATATTATGATGTTATATTACTATACTATAGTGTATAAACATAGTATATAATTGTTGGAATTTTGAAAACCAAATACTAAATAAAATCGAAAGGCCGAGCTTACAAGCTCATATGGTGATGATTTAAATTAGTTTGGTTGATGTTATGATGTTACAATGTTATAATATAATGTTTAATGATGTTGGAATTTATTTGGAATTTTTAGAAATTGTTTGCTATTTATTTGGTAATTATCAAGTAATTACCGTGAATAATTATATATTGTGAAATAAATGGTTATGATGAACTATGGGTTATATTAATACTATATACTGATGTTGGGATATTATAATAGGTATATATCAATTTTGGGAATTTTTGGATAATTATTCCTATTTATTGGAATTATCGTAAATATATATATGTATATATATAAATAAATAACAAATAATATCATATGAATTTGATAAATTCATATTCTGGACCATAGTGTATAATAATGCACTATATTAATTTAGAAAAATTTTCAAAGGTCATTTGACATTTTAAATTAATTATCGAGTTTTCGATAATTAATAAGGATTTTAAATCCTTTTAAAGCAGTTTATTAATGAAATTTTGCTAAATTAATATTCTGGACAGTTTTAAATTTTACAAAATTTTATAAACATAGATTGCTATGTTTGAGACAAGCGTTCACTTTATAACGTTTTAAAAACCAAAATCGCTTTTTATTTATAAAAGGGTATTTAAAATCTTGAAAATATTTATAAGTCCTTGATTTACAAGATAAATCGAGAAATAGGACTTACGTTTTCAAATCGATCAAATTCGATTTATAAAACAAAATAGTGAAATTACTATTTAAAAGTCAAAATCATTGACTTTGTTGACGGTGTTGACCGTTGACTTTTCAAAGTCAAGCGTGCGATTATCGTTTATAAATCGTCGATGCAGCGTAAGATATACTAATTGGTATGATACCTCATTAGTAAGAAAAGATTTCACAAATGAAATCCATATATCGAAAGCGTGCTTATCGTTGAGCGTATCTCGAGAGCGAGAACAATTGATGTTATCGTGTTAGAGGCGTATTGAATTCACTAAGGAATTGAGTCTACATCGATATGAAATATCAAAGTTTTATCTTAGTTTTCAAAAGTCTCGAAAGACTTGGCGGCGTACTAAAACCTCGCTTTTTCGTAAAGGTGTGGGCCTTGAAGCTTGTGACGGGATTTTGACGACGATCGAACTGGGACTTTTACAACGAACCATAGTCGGTGGGCTCCTTTTCTTACCTCACGAATGTGGGCTTCTTATCTTCAAAATGTGGGCCTTTTCTTACCCACTAAGCGTAACTTCTTGATATTCAAATGAATTTATTCTGGTACTTATACTACTGTTGTTTAACAAATGTTTCTTGCATTACACGCAAAAATATTTCGTTTTGTGTATGGATCCTATCTATTATGCGGGTAGGGCTGTGGAGATAGTTGGAACTATTATATCATTTGTTGTGGTAGCGTGACCTTTTAATGTCGGGTCTGTGCGGATGATAAATGCACAGCTAGGATTGGCGTGAAGGTTGGAACTATCTGTTGTGTTAACATATGCTTGCGAGTATTTGTGTCTTTGTCTGCGGGATTACGGCGGTCACGGCGTCGTAGATGGGAGGCCTCACTCTCGGCGTTTATTTATTATTATTATGTATTGTGACTATGAGATACGGACCATACACACCGAAAATGCTGGCGGCTATGTTCTGGCGAAAATGATTTGGTAAGCCTGAGGCATTTTAACTAAAACCACTGTGACTTACTCGATATTGGCGTAATCGAATATTATCAAATGTTTTCGGCATAAGTCCCTGAGTGCAATTTCTTGTACTTAGCCACGCATGTTTGTTTTAAATGTGCGGGTTGAGCTCGATGGTGATGATGGGGGATGTGTTGAGAGTCGGTGTCCTTGACCGATTTACTTGAATTTGTGGGTTATACCTTGAATGCATATCGTCGTATATGTATTCACACACTTTCATTGCTATACTACGAACTCCTTTATTTATGCTTTATGTTACAAACTATCGAGGTCCATCGGATCGGGCGAGTTTTGGGGTCGATGGCTAAACCTTTTCAAAAACATTATAACATCACCTCATATTCTACTCGAGCATGTTAGTTTATTTTTATGCATCTTTATTTTACCCATGTAATCCCTAAAATACCTAGTATTAAAATACTACTCCTAGTATTAGTAGCCCTCAGGTCCGGGTTGGTGCGGAATGGGGTCGTGAAAAACTCTCCTTGAGCCAATACCCTTTTATTCTAGCGAGTTCTTTGTGGGAATAGCTCGAGAAGATGGTCCTATTGCGGGCTCAGGTGTCATTGAGAATCTTCCCATCACTTTCAGTGATTTTCGATTGATTGCTTCTGACCCGGCAACATTGCTTCCTTATGAAGCACGACGTACTGTCAAAGAGTATATCATGATTACGCAGAACCGTACGTCTAGGTCTCTTGTCGGTACAGCTACCCCGATGGAGGAAGATATCCCCGAGGATCAGGGCACCGAATAAGGAGAGGCGGGACCTCATGACACGCCCCTCCTGGCTTTCCCCTTCTCCCATCGGTCAGGCGGCGCCTTCAATGGTCTTAGGGCTCATTTGATTCCAGTTTGGCGGTTTCAGCGAGCCACTTCCACAGCGATTTGGGGACTTTAGCTCCTCCCGGAATCGAACTTTGGGGAGTATAGGCAGCAGATGGGTCAGCAATTCACAGATTTTAATCAATTAATGACCAAGGGTTTTGGAGAGTTCCGTGATGAGGTATTTCAACGTCTTGATACCCAATCTCGCATGATTCAACGACTTGATCAATCATCACAGCGAGCATTTGGGGATTTCCGTCAAGATGTTTAAGCGATTAGACACCCATGAGCAGCATTTGGCTGCCCTTCAAGCCCAGTGGGACGCCTGGTCCCTATCCCACACCGCCTATCCACCACCACCACCACCGTCGGACCAACAGTGAGGCTTCGCTGTTGGAGAGCTTATTCTTGGGACTCGATCTCTGAACGACATTCTTTCTGCCATCTATTCTCAGGGAAGTCTCATCCTCTATTACCCCCTTTTTGTTATTAATGTTTAGAGCTCTGAGGACAGCGCTCGATTTTATGTGTGGGGGGGAGTTGTTAATTATATGTCATGCTTTGTTTATGTGCATGATTGGCAATATGGATCTGTGCTTATTTTGTCATCTTGTACTCAAGTTTTTGTCTATCACGAATAAGTTAGGATTGTGATTTGTGCACCGAACTACGTGGTATTGGTCGAACCTTGATGTATTCTCGTTTATCTTGTTGTTACGTTATTGAAGTGCAATGTGAATTGACGAGGTTGTGAGAATTAATCTTAAATCAAGGGTTATTGATGTGATTTGTCCGACTAATGTTAGGGGTAATGTTAACAGTGTGGTTACCTATATACTTGTTTCATCATTAAAAAAAAAAGAAAAAAATTATTTGTGAAAAAAGAGGAGAAAACTCCAATAAATTGTTGAGATTGTATAAATGGAGGATGGGATTCTACCCCTCTTTCTCGTAAATTGAGAAATGGGCATGGGAAACCACGATAGAAGACTCGAGTTCATCGATACTTCACCATTCGAACATTGTTCCAAAATCTGTTAATACTTTCTTTGTGTTCTCAAAAGAAACTTGTTGCTAAAGGTAACCATATTAGTTAATTCACCCCTAACGGAGAGTTGGGTCTGAGCAAAAATAATCTTCTTGTTTATTTGACATTCTCACAATCTTAGATTTGTTTCACATTAACTTTGATTATGTATTCATCATTGTTTTGCATGTTTTTGTTTGTTTTTTCGACGAATTGATTCCTTTTTGGCTATATTTGAACATCTTTTTATTGGAATCATGCTCGTTTGTGTTCTGTGCAGGGATGGATTACGTTTCATCGTTTCAGCGTTTAAAGCATAAAGCGCGCAAGCGCGGACTCGGCGTGGCGTATTTGGGTCTTGTGACGCGTCGCGCGTCGAAGTGAAGTGCCGCGTCGGCGCGATGTGCGTCCGTGGCTTGATACGCTCCTCGAGCTCGCGTCCGTGCTGGCTCCGTCCGGCTGGGCGCCCTTTGCACGTGTCGTCCGAGGCGCCCGCGTCCCGCGCGGATCGCGTCCGCCGGAGGCGATACCGAAGACCGCGCGTCCGCGGGGTTGCATGTGCAAGATCGGCCCGAGAGTCCGTCGTCCGGCGCCTCATCGCGTCCGGGCTATGCGATAAGAGAATTCTTCCGGAGGCTAGGCGAGTCCGGCCGCCTCCTTCGTCTGTGCTAGCTGTGATCCGAAACTTCACGCGTCCGTGCTTGTGCGAGTCCGTGGGATGCCCTGTTTGCGGCGCCGCGACGCGTCGTACTTCGCAGCGTTATTTGGCCGCTATATATATACGTTTTCGAATGCGTAACCCTAGATACTATTCATTATTTTTAAATTCCGTCTTTTAAAACGAGAGCTCCCAGACACGAATTATTCTCTCTTCTTATTTCAATATTTCTTTTGCTTGTTTTTCTTGGATTTGATTCAAGATTTATTGTAAGGATCATTGGATTCGTACTCTGAAGTTTGATTATCATTTCCATCGTTCGTTTTATTCGTAAGTTTCTTCTATTGCGTTATTCCGTTAATCGTTTCGTATTTGATTATTATTGATTTCTTCGTTGGATTAAGATTAATTTTGATATTCGTCTGAGTAATCTTATCTTCGTTTAATCTTTTCGATTCATTTCTAGGGTTTATAATTTCGATTCCATGTTCTTTGATTTAGAGTTTAATTATTGCCTAGATAATTTATCTGCTTTGTCAATTTTCGCTTAGTTAATTCGTCTTTCTTTCTTTAATATTTCCTCGCCTAGGTAATCAATTTCCCCCTTTTAAGATTAGAGTGTTTAGGAATTTAATTGCTTTAGTGTGACAACCTAGTAGCATACATTAAGTTTTCCTTGAGAGGCGACTAGGGTTAACTTTCCTACTATAACACCTCGTTCGATTGTGAGTCGATTAAGAGTATACTTTGGATTGAAATAAATTTTGGCGCCGTTCTTGAAAACTTTAAGCGTTTATTAATGTTGCATGTTTTTCGTTTTATTATTCTCCTTGCCTTTCTTATTTTGTACCTTGATTGCGTTTGATCTCGTTGTTGAGTGTTGTGTATGCGGGGGCCTTGAGCTAAATCTAGATTGGCATCCCGTTGAAGTATACTACATGGCGAGGAAACCGCGACTGCCTAGTGTGGCAGACTTTGATCACTCCGATTGTGATAGCTTCAGTGAGGACAGTTCTCTCACGCTTGAAAGGGGATTTACTACCGTCGAAAATCATTTGTTTGAAGAATTCCCTCCGAGGATCATGGGTGACCGAATGAACAACATTCATGACGGGAACGCTACCCCTCGCCTGATGGGGGATTACTTTTGCCCTAAGATAGGGGAGACTACTAATCTAATCGTGTTGTGCCCCGCGGCACGTGGGTATGAGTTGAAGCCAAATCATTTCCACCTCATTCCCACTTTTCATGGCATGGCAAATGAGGATGCCCTAAGTTTTATCAGAGAATATAATCAAGTGGTGCAGTCATTCCCTCTGTTGGGCCTGAACGAAGAACAGTTGAAGATGCGTTGTTTTCGTATTCTACGAAGGATAAAGCCAAGTCTTGGCTTATGAGCTTTCGCCGACTCTACGATAAATTGGAACTACGTGGTGGAGCGGTTCATGTTGAGGTTCTATCCGCAACAAAAGACCAGATCTTGATCAAAAATTATAGCGTTGGCGGGATCTAGATGAGTCGTTCCATGAGCGAGAGAAAGATTCAAAGAGCTTCAAAGGCAATGCCCACATCACTTCTTCCCGTTGGTTCTTTTGTGCCAATTCTTCTATGGCGGGATCACGAAATTCGATCGAGGAAAAGGCCGGCGGCGATGAGGGGCAACATAGCTCATATCACGGCCGAGGCTCTTGGCGAAATCTTTGATGTCATGGTGAGCAATTCCCTCGGAAGGCATCTAATGCAGCGTCGATCTTACATCAACTCATTGGAGCTGGATCGGTTGTGAGGCGGATGGCGCGACTCATGAGAGAGATGAGCGAGATGAAGATGAAGTAGGTGAGTTCCTTCACCACCCCCGGAGTTGGCGCACCTCCACGAGGTTGTCTATGCATCCTTGTGGAATTTGCATGGAAATGGGACATATAGCGAGATATTTGTCCAAATATGGGAGCACCCGTCTATGAAGGCGGAGTGAGGCTTATTCTATGCAAGGCTTCGGCCTCGACCACCTTATGAGCCGAGGCGAACTATGAGCAAAACCGACCAGATACAACTCGAGATGGAAGAACGAGCCAGGTCGGGGTTGAGTTCAAACCACAGACTCGGCGCCTCCCTTGCAGCGATGCCGTCATGACGATACACAACTTCGGCGGTATCCGCCCGAGCGGCAAGCTTATGGTCAGCGATATCGATCCTCGGCGGCCATATCGACAGCCGTCTTACCCATAGTATCTTTACCGGCGGCCAGCCTCCGCGCAGCGATACCCTTACTCACGCGGCGGCCTCGCCGCGGCGGTACCCTCATCGACCTCGCTTGTGACAGCGGTTTCCCGCGGTCCCCGCAATCTCGGCGATTCCTCGGCGATCCTCCGGTGCCTACATCGCTAAAACAATCGGAGGAATGAAAATGCGGAGGCGGCGATGAGGCGTCTTGAGGAAACTATAGGTCGATTGCCACTTCTCTTAATGAGATGAGGCGGCGAGTGAAAAGAACAAGTTGCCAGGCAAGCTCATCAAGCTCATGCCGTGGCGGTGCTCGAAGTGGAAGGTTATCGATAACATGGTGACTATGCCGACTCATGTACCTTCACCGGCACCCCTTGTCGTTGTTGAGCAACCTCGTGTTGAAGAAGAGGTTCACGAGAAGAAAAATGAGAGTGAGTGCACACAAAGCCGCCAATCCGTATGTTCGCGGGACAATCTTCAAAGACTTTGTTCAAGCCCGGTCCCTTATCCCCATCGGTTGTGAATGCCAGCGGGACCAACGAGTTCAGCGATTTCTACAAGTTCTTTGTCTCAAGTACCGTCAACTTTGCCTCTCTTTGGATGTCATCCGGCTGTCCCCGCCTATGTGAAATTCTTTAGGAGCTCACCTCCAAGAAGAGGCCGGGAGACATTGACAATGTGGTGGTCTCGGGGCGGCTAATTCAATCATCAACTTCCCTTCCACCCAAGCCCGCGATCGGTAGCTTTATCATTAAGATTGCTATGGGAAATGGGAAAGAGGCTTTAGGTATGCTTGATTTGGGGCGGGAATTAATTTGATGCCTTTTCTATCTTTCAAGAATTAGGTCTTAAGGAATTGAAACCCCAGGCATGACCCTTCAATTAGGCGATAGATCTATGAGATACCTAAGGGGTAGTGGAAAATGTTATGGTTAATGTGGGGTCGATAATTTTGATGGATTTTGTGGTCTTGGAAGTTGGGGATGTACGGGAGGATGGTAGGTCTCGCTGTTCTCCTCGATAGACCATTTATGGCCACCACTAATACCATGATAGAGTTAAGAGTGGTCTTATTAAGATGGCATTTTAGGGACCACGGTTACATTTTACGTGAGAGATAGCCTTAATGCCCCTACTGCTCATTATATTGATGATTGTGCTTTTGTCGATCTTTGTTGAGCCTTTGGTCGAGAATGTATTTTTGAGCACCTTGATTGAAGAGGTTTGCATGGGATTGGCCGACGAGCAAGAATTAGCACCTTATGCCAAGCTTCCCGAGCCACTGTTGAACTCGAGGCTTCAACACATTTGAAGTATATGTTCTTAGAGGAAGGAGAGCGAGCCGGTGATCATCTCCTCGACTTTGGCTCGATATGAGGAAGATGCGTTTATTGGTGTTTTGAAGAGGAACAAGCTTGCCTTCGGGTGGAGTTTGGCTGATATCCGTGGCATTAACCCCGCCACATGTATGCATCGCATCACCTTGGAAGAAGGAGCTCGCCCAATGAGAGACGGACAAAGGAGGTTGAACCCTGTGATATCTGAAGTAGTGAAGAAGGAGATCAACAAACTCCTTGGCGAAGGCCTCATCTTTCCTGTCGTCGATAGTAAATGGGTGAGTCCCGTGCATGTAGTGCCAAAGAATGGGGGCATTACTGTTACTGAAAATAGCAAGGGGGAGTTGGTGCCAGTCCGAGCCACCACGGGATGGCGCATGTGCATTGACTACCGGAAATTGAATGTCGCCACCAAAAAGGATCACTTCCCTCTACCCTTCATTGATCAAATGCTTGATAGGTTAGCGGACACGATTTTATTGTTTTCTTGGCGGTTTGTGCGGATATTGTCGAGTTGCCATAGCTCAGGAAGATCAATCAAGGCGGCGTTCACGAGCTGCATGAGACATTTGCTTACCGCCGTATGCCGTTTGGTCTTTGCAATGCACCTGGAACCTTCCAACGGTGCATGATGTCCATCTTCTCAGAAATGATCGGCGATTACATGGAGGTATTTATGGATGACTTTTCTGTTTTTGGCTCTTCATTTGATGACTGTTTAGCTAAGATTGATCATGTGCTTAAAAGATGTGTCGAGAGTCATTTGACTTTAAGTTGGGAGAAGAGTCATTTCATGGTTAAGAGCGGTATAGTACTCGGGCACTTGGTTTCTCGTGATGGGATTGAGGTGGATAGGGCCAAAATCGATGTTATAGGGAAATTGCCCCCACCTGTTGACGTTAAGGGGATTAGAAGTTTCTTAGGGCATGCGGGCTTCTACCGTAGGTTTATTAAGGATTTTTCAAAAATCTCTCAACCCTTATGTCCTTTGCTTACCCAAGCCGTGCCATTTGTGTTTAATAATGATTGTATGCATGCATTCTTTGTGTTGAAAGAGAAGTTGACTAGTGCCCCCGTGGTTGTAGCCCCGAACTGGAATGAACATTTTGAGATCATGTGTGATGCTAGCAATCATGTTGTAGGGGCTGTTTTAGGGCAACGTGTTGATAAGATGCTCCGTGTAATTTACTATGCTAGTTCTACATTGAATCATGCGCAGGTGAATTACACGACAATGAAAAAAAATGCTATTTGTGGTTTTACGCTTTAGAAAAATTTCGCTCTTATATCATAGGTTCTAAAGTGATTGTTCATAGTGACCATGCAGCTTTAAGGTACTTGTTAACCAAACCTCAAGCCGAGCCGAGGTTGATCCGTTGGGTTCTTCTCCTTCAAGAATTCGATTTAGAGATTAAGGATAGGAAAGGGTGAGAATTGTGTGGTCGATCATTTGTCTCGTCTTCAATCCCAGTGTTAAACTTTTACATGAGGCTGTTGCTAATGATTTTCCTTATGAAAATGCTTTTGGTCTCATCTTCCCGTCAGTTCACCGACATTGTGAATTATCTTGCTTGTGGGAGATGAGACTCGATCTAACCTTCGGGAAAGAAGCGTTTTCTAGCCTTATGCAGGCAATATTTCTGGGACGAGCCATATCTGTTCAAATTCGGGAAGGATGATGTGATCCGTCGATGTGTGCCTGAGGAAGAGCAAATCCACGTGTTGGGAAGATGCCACAATGGTAATTTTGGAGGGAATTTCGGCGGACAAAAGACTGCGTTCAAAGTCCTCCAATCGGGATTCTACTGGCCATCATTATTCAAAGACGACCAAGCGTTCTACCGTGCTTGTGATCGATGCCAGCGCACGGGATCTATTGTGCCCGGAATGAGATGCCTCTCAATAATATTCTTGTGGTAGAAATTTTCGATGTGTGGGGAATCGATTTCATGGGACCCTTCCGTAAATCTTTTGGTTTTGAATATATTCTGCTTGCCGTTGACTACGTGTCCAAGTGGGTCGAGGCTATCCCCACTCGGACATGTGATTCTTATATCGTCTTGAAGTTTGTGCAGGAGAATATACTGTGCAGGTTTGGTTTTCCCAAAGCAATCATTAGTGATGGAGGGAAGCATTTTTGCAACAAGTTGTTCGAGAAGTTGATGAAGAAGAGTGGGATTAACCATAAGGTGGCGATGCATTATCACCCACAGACATCGGGACAAGCGAGACTAACAATCGGCAAATCGAGGGATCTAGAGAAAATGGTCCAACCTTCTCGAAAGATTGGTCCACCAAATTACCGATGCACTATGGGCGTGCCGCGCGCACAAAAGCATTCTTGGAATGAGTCCTTACCGTTTGGTGTTTGGGAAGGCGTGCCATCTTCCGGTGGAGATTGAGCACAAGGCCTTGTGGGCCATCAAAACCATTTCTTTGGAGTTGCAAGATGCTTCCCAACGTCGGATGTTACAACTCTCGGAGCTTGAAGAATTACGCAATGAGGCATATGACAATGACCGAATTTACAAAGAAAAAGTGAAGGCCATCCACGACAAACAAATAGTGCACAAGGATTTGAAGCCCGGTATGAAGGTTTTATTGTTCAATTCCCGACTGAAGCTTTTTCCCGGGAAGTTGAAGTCTCGTTGGAGCGGCCGATTCATTATCAAGGAAGTTAAGCCGTATGGTTCGGTTGTGCTCGCTAAAGAAGGTTCAGACGAATCGTTTGAGGTCAATGGTCAACGTGTGAAGCCCTATGTTGAAGGGGGTCCGACCTCCTTCACGGTGGAATCTATTTCCATCGCGGATCCTTAATCGTCACGATTTATCCTTGTCAAGCTAATGACGAACGCAGCGCTTCGTGGGAGGCAACCCATATTTCTTTTTGTTTTGTTCGTGTTTCCTTCGTTTTGTCCTTGTTTGTGTTTTGATTTCTTTTATGGTTTTGTGTGGTGCAGGTTGAGGAGTAAATTTTATCTAGAATTGGAACATGGTCGAAAAAGTTGAAGCAGGCAAAATATCGTCCAGGGAGGTACCCTAGGCGGGGCGATGAAAAAACCAGTAGGGTACGTATCAAAGAATTTCGTCAGGAGGCTCGCCCGTAGCGGACGGACTGACGAAGCCGGACGGGGTGATTCAAAACAGTCGTGAAAACATACCCGGTAGCCGGACGACGGAAATGCGGACGTGGGGTGTTAATCAAAAGTGGGCGTGGCACACCCGGCCGGACGGGTGAAACCCGGCTGGTGCTAATCTAATCTTAGACGGTGGTGACCCGGTAGCGGACGCCATGAAACCGGCGCTGGGTTCATTTTTTTATTTTATTATTCTTTAAAAAAAAAAATAGTTATATATATATGTTTTTACGTGAATTAGGGTTTCAAACCCTCTTCTTGCGCCGCTTACGCTCTCATCTTCTCTCGCGCAGCCTCACTTTCAGAACATATCTTCTCCTCCGTCCAATCGCCGCCCCTCTCCCGTCGTTGCTTCATCGCCTCCGTCCGGTGCTTGCCTGAAGCGCCGCGCGTCTCGTTCCTCAGCGCCGCTTTCCGTCCGGCATTTCACCCTAGCGCCGTGCGTTCCATCCGGCTCCGCGCGCCTTCCATCAGTCCGGCGCCTTACCTCCGTCCGGCACCGTGCCCCTTTCCCCAAGTCCGGTGCTTCCTTCCGTGTCCGGCGTTTCCGTCCGTGTCCACCAAAGCGCCGCGCGTCCATTCCATCCGTCCGACGCCTTCCTCCGTCGGCACCGCGCGCCTCGCCCGCACCCGTCAAACGCTGCGACCGCCGCGCCGCGTGCCTCGCCAGCCGCTTCGTTTTGCTCCGTCCGGCGCTACCCTCAGCCCGCGCGCCATTTGCACATTCAGCCCCACTCGCCTCCGTCCGGCGACGCTTGTCCGTTCGGCGTCTCATTTCTTCCCAGCGCACACTTCTTGGACGTTTCCCTACAGTGCCCTCTTGCAAGCATTTCACCATGGTTAGGACTAAGAATGCTCCGGCTCGGTTCCGTCACCCTCATGCGGCGATATTCCTATGGAGGAACCCGATGAGGATATCGGTGATTATGTACTACGCCACTTTCCCAATCTATAATCCGATTGGAAGGTACACACTATCGCCGTTTGCATTTCAAGAAATCACACCTCCGCGTCGATTCAAGCGCAATTGATGCGAGTTTAGGTCTTCGAGGATAGGGTTAAAGTATTTGAAAATTTTGGGATTGCTTGATATGCTTTGATGGATTTACACAGTTACAACCCATTGTTGCTTGAATTCTCTTGCCGCGATGTGTATTGATGATGAATCGATTCCTTGTCTTATAAATCTGTTGGGGCAAGAGTATGTTATAACACCTCGTATTATGAAGGGGTGTTTGGTTTCCGACTTCGGTGCCGTGGTGCCCCATTCATTCAATGTTAGAGGCACGGAAGGAGCTATCGGGATTTAATAGCGGTCATCGATCGGAATGCCGAGTGGGTTTATCGAGGATGAAGCATTGGCAATGGTCCACAAGTTTATAGCTTTCAATGTTTTGGAAATGAGCGGGCTAATAAGGTGAATCTGCTGAGGTCTTCTGCTCACATATGCTTGCGATGCGTAGCGAAGAAGCCGAGGCAGCCAAGCGAGTGCGGGACCATCACATGCACCTTCGGGTGATATGATCATCTATGATACCACTTTTCCATCCGATGGTGAAGGCGATCAGCATGCCGATGTAGGAGGATCGAGCCCCTTCGAGGCGGCGCCGATCCAAATCATCCATGATCCCTTCTCGGCAACACGCGTCGGGCGGTACAATTGATACGTGAGGCTGGGGCGGTTTAGGAGTGAATTGGCGAGCCCTTTGGGCGAGTTTCGTCAAGACATATTTTCTCGATTTGATCAGCAAAATCAACGTCTTGACAAACAGAATCAGTTGTGGCATGAGCAGAACCAGCGTTGGAATGAATATAATCAACAGATGATCGAGCAGAATCAACGCATGACCGCCCTTAAAGCCCAGTGGAACGCGTGGACTACCTTTCATGGCGCTCCTCCTCCACCACCGCCATCTGACCAATAGTGATTCTTCACTATTGGAGCGTTTATGTTTTTCCTTTTGTTTGTGTTTCGTTCGTTTTCCTTGTTTCGTTGTTTTGCTTCTCTCTGTTTCCTGTTTTTGTAGGTTTTGTTCTTTGTTGATCCCCGTCGTTCCGTTTCTTCGCTTTCAGGGAAGTTTCCTCTACCTTTCTCTTATTCATCTATCTGCAATGAGGACCTTGCCTATTTTAAGTGTGGGGGGGTTTTCTTTCCGTTTGGTTTGTTTTGTTTGTTTTCTGCCGTTTCTGTCTTTGTTGTGTTTTATCGTTTCTTAACTTTTTGTTTGGATTAGAAATGATTTTATCTTCTTGAAATCAATGGTGTATGAAGAATTATGCCTTAAGTTGAATTAATTGCGTTTTGATCTGAATTTCTTTGCATCTTGGTATATGGTTTTTAGTTTGATGAAACTTAGGTGTCAATTTGAACTGTGGGACATAATTAGAAAGCTGTGTTTAGATAAGGTGTGTGATTGGATGTCATATGCTTCGTAAATGGAACCGTCTCTTGTATGATCTTTCAAGAAAAAGTGGACAAAAAAAAAAGAATGAGAAAAGAAAAGAAAATATGTCATTGTTGTGAAATAAGTGGGTTTAAAATTCGAATAAGGGGCTCTAACCCTCTTGCTTGTGTTGTCTCTCGAATTGAGACTCTTTGCTATGGATATAGATATCTACGTTAGGATACTCGAGTGTACAACTTGAAGGTTCCACCTAACGATTATTGTCCTATAATCGGTTTTAAGTTCCACAAGTTCTTATTTGTTTTGTCATTTGGGATATCTTACATGAAAGGGAACCATATAAGTTGTATATTGATTTCTGAAATCATGTTGAGTCGAAGCACAACTATTCTATGATAAGTCACATGTTTGGATTGATGAACGAGGATCATTGTATTGAGAACTATATTATTGAGATGCATTGAGGGGATGTGAATATGTGATTGATTCTATTTGAAGTATTGATTCTATGTGTACCATTCCTTTCAAGAAACTAAAATTTGCTCGAGGACAAGCAAAGAGTTAAGTGTGGGGGTGTTGTTTTGTTTTTCTTTGTTTGTTTTCGACGAATTGATTCCTTTTTGGTTATATTTGAACATCTTTTTATTGGAATCATGCTCGTTTGTGTTCTGTGCAGGGATGGATTGCATTTCATCGTTTCAAGCGTTTCAAGCATAAAGAACGCACCCAAGCGCCGGACTCGGCGTAGCCGCGTTGGGTGCACGACGCGTCGCCCACGTTGAAGTGAAGTGCCGCGTCCGACGCCTGATGTGCGTCCGGCGCTTGGTACGCTCCTCAGAGCTCTCGCGTTGTTTGGGGGAATTGTAAAAGAGGTTTGATTGATTGGATTAAGAGTTAAGTTGCATGAGTTATTCTTCTACTCTTGCTTGTGTAGACTTTGCTTGAGGACAAGCAAATGAATAAGTGTGGGGGAGTTGTTTGGTTTCATTCTGTGCTTATTCTTGGTATTCTTTTACATGCCATTCTCAGTGTTTCGTCTGTCTTATACCGTTGTTTTGATTAGAATTCTTCGTTTCGAACTTATTTGGTTTGTCTCGATGTTTTGTAGGAAAATGGTATCAAAGTGGATGAAATAGATATGCCGAGGATCAAGTACATTGAAGAGCTTCCTGACAAGAGTCTGTAGGAAAAACGGATCCTAATTCGGAGTTCAGACGAGGGAGAACGAGACGAATTGTTGAAGTCGCGAACGGCACCCACGGCCCGCGCACGCCGTCGTTCACATTTCGCTTCGCTCGGAGGGCCTTCCTTCCAGCGCCTAGTGCGCCCAGTGCCCAGCGCCCATCCTCCGTGTGGGAACGCGCACCCGCGAGCCGTCCGCTCGGCCACCCAGCGCCGGCTCACTCCGAGCGTGCGTTCGCAAATTCCCTCGCGCGCTCAGAGTGAGCGCCCGCTCACCATCCTGCCTACTCACTCGCCCTGTGCGCCCAATGCCCGCACGCCTCGCTGCCCGCTCAGCGCTCGACACATGAACGCCCGCTTGCCTTGAGCCTGCGTTCATTTGTGAGACAGAACACTCCGCTTCTCGCTTGCTCATCCACAACCGGCGCTCACTCTCACTTATTATATATACGAGCTAGGTCATATTTACCAGGGTTCCGATTTTTATTTGTGATCTGACGCTCGTCGTTGTTCTTGTTGGTTTCATCTTGAGAACTCGATTCGATTGATCAAGATAAACATCTAATATGATTCTTAATTTATTTCCTTTCATTTTTAATTGTAGCAACATTTGTGTTGATTTCGGATTGAAAGTGCTCGACCAGTTATTTCTTCCTGTTGTTCTTGATTGGTTCATTTACGTGTTAGTTCTTGATTATTGTTGGTTTCTTGGTTAATTCGTATTCTTTCGGCTTTCGATAACTTGAATTCTATGCAAGTGATATTGAAGTTTAATTTCATGTTGAATCGTTCTTTGTCGAATTTCATCGATTCTTGTTTGATGATCTAGTTTCATTGCTTATTGTTTAGCTTCCGTGTTTTCGTAGTTTATCAACTAGGAATTGACAACTCCTAATTTGATTTATTGCTTTAATTTATATTTCATGTTAGCATTTCAATTCAAGTATGATCAAAAACCCATGTTGGTATTAGAGTGTTAGGATTTATCGCTTTCTGTGTTTGACACGAACAATAGCCCTGTTAAGTTTTACTTGAGAGACGACTAGGTTTAACTTTTCCTACTATAACACCTCATTCGATTATGAGTCAATTAAGAGTACACTTTTGATTGAACATGTAATAACCCAAAAAATTTAAAAATTTTATTAGTGATGCTTAGACCAATTATTTGTGGTGCTTAGACCTTAATTATGTTTAAGGTAACCAACGAAGCAATTAGAATCGATTAGGAGATCGAAAACTAGAAATCAAAACTAGTGACTAGTCCCTCTTTGGATTAGGGTTTTACGAATAGCTTGAACATAGAATGAAAGATCGAAATTAATCTTAACAAAAGGATTTCATTTCTAGAATCCTCTCACGAAAACATGTGAGAAGCGAAGAATGAGAATTTTGGACATGTTTTCCGGTCGGTCTTAAAATACTATTCACTGGCCGGAACAATTTTCAGTCCGTGCTAATCATGAAAATTAATGATAACAATCAAAATCATGAAGGAATATATTATTATGAATTTATAAATTATAAGAATCAATTTCTGAAAGAAATTCTTGAAGAACTTAACCGAACCCCGGGAAAATATACTAGAAAAACCCTAAATTTGTCCGGACGACCCGAAACTCGAACCAAGGGTTTAAATCAATAAAATATGATTTATAAGACTCAAATTAATTATGAAAGCTCAAGAATTCAATAGAATTTCGAATGAACATAATTTAATCGCCGGACGCTGTTTTTTCGCGATAACTCGGAATTGACTTATCGGATGCCATCCGAACTTCATGCAATTATTATGAACATTGAAATAAGTCTTTTTAAGGCTATTTAAGATAATAAAAACTTAAGCTTCGAGAAATCAATCGAAAGCGTTAAAACTTAAAAAGTCGGTATTACATGCCAAAGCGGGTAATTTGACCAATTCTCTCCAACTACCACCAAGACCATTCCAAAAGGGCTAATGACAGCCCTTTAGGCTGCCAATAAAGTAGGGAACCGTCCATTACAGCCTCTCATTCTTGGAACCATTTTTCTCTCTTTTTCAAACTTTTCTCACTTGTTCTTCAAGCTTTTGAGCTTCAATCCCCCATTTCAAACCCTTACAACTCTCAAATAATTATTATAAGACCATAGAAAGGTAGTATTCATCATCCACTTCCATCCTAATGGAGTGGATTTTTGTTTAATTCTTTTAGTTTGAAACCCTAGTTTTGCTCCTCATTTTTTTGTGACTTTTGAGCCATCAAATTCTCTCACTCCATGAATGAAAAATTCTTAGAATGATGTTCTACGGCTGTAGTTAAAATTTGAGAATTTTTGGAGCATGTTTGATATTTTTCGATTTATGCTTTATTTCTTTTTATATGTGATAAAGCATGCTTTTGTGAATATTATTTGATATTGTTTCTTGTTGATGTATTAGGAGCATGTATAATAAATATGGTAATTTTAAAAATATTTTTGGAATTTTCTTGTATTTTGTTTGATTTTATTTGTTGAGAAATAGTTGATATATGATATGAACATCATATATTAATCTTGAAATTTGTGAAACACTACTCCTATTGTTCAAAAATGGGCAGAATTATTTAAGCATTTTTAAGCCATTATTTGATTTTATTTGTTGAGCAATAGTTGAGATATAGTGTTTAATATATGATATGAACATCATATATTAATCTTGAAATTTTGAGACATCGCCTCCTATTTTTATGAAAAGGCCAAAACTATATATATTTATATATATATATATATATATATATATCTAAGGATTTATTTGATTTCATTTGTTTAAAATGATAGGATATGTTATGTTTAGAAATAATATGAACCTAATATGCATTATTGGAATTATTGAACACATATGTAAAATATGTGTGAGAACAAAAAAATTCAAGCATTTGGTTCATATTATAAATATTGGTTGGTGTTTAATGCTAATATTACTTGTTATTGCATAATATAAACATATTGTGAAGGAATGGAATTTATTGAATATATATATATATATATACTATATTATTACCGAAAATGCTTAAGTGGTGAAAAGCATGGATTTAAATTTTAATGCATGATATGAAATGATATTTCATGTTTAGTATATGGTATAAGCATGATATAATTTTTTTGTGAAATTTATTGAACACAAAGGCTCATTAATTTATGATTACCGAAAAGTTTGAGGATTTTTAACCTATGGTTAAATTTTTATATGATGATATTGCGTTAGTAATTAAATTCTATAGTATGATAAGAGTATAACATGATTTTATTTTAATTTATTGAGTACATATGCTAATTATTGTTAATTATCGAAAACATAGCAAAATGGTTACGTATAAGTTTAATTCTAATGTTAAATGATGCTATGATAGTTAACTATAAGCTTGGAATGAATGGTTGTGATTGTGATGAATGAATAGAACACTTATACACACATATACAATAGTTTTGCATTATGTTAGAAATTAGGGTTTTCTAATGCTTTAGTATAGTTTATGTTGTGTATGGTGTTGTATGATGTTGAATGGTTTATGTTTATGTTGTACTGACAAATCAAAACCCCAAACGTAAACAACATAATACTATATGTACGAGAATCCGAAAGAAATCGACCAATTTCGATAACTTAAGAAGGAATTAACAAGAATCGAAGTTAGACATAAATTAGGGTTTGCTATTAATAAAAGGATACTTAAACGTGAGTTCCTAAGTTAGAAAAAACAAAAAAGTCGAGCTATAACGTTGATACTCAATAATGACAACCCAATACGACGTTAGATTGAACGATTATATAACTTATACAATCCCCCACGAGTTAAGAGAAACAAACAACGTCGTAAAGTGTAAACAAAGATTCGAACATAAAATATCGATCCTTATGTCTCAAAGATCGAGTTAATATTCCCTAAGGAATTCATCTATTCCTAAAGTACTTACTTACATGATAGCATGTGATCACTCGAGTCATAAGTCAAGACTCCCCGTTATTCGTCATGTTAATACGAAAAGTCGTCAAGCATAACCTACTAGGACGTAACTACAATTGTTAAGTCTAGTTAGTGGCTTGAGAATATCCTAATATACCAATCATAATTTGATTACCGATAATCTATAACGTAATAACGTTTAGAATAACACTAAGGTTAAGAGTCGAGGATAGACTCGGAGTATGTGATTCATAAGTTGAATTCACTTATGAACGATGAAGTAATATAGTTTGAGAAATGGGAATGTAAGATAATAGGAATTATCTTAAAACAATCACATGAAATCATAAGGAAACCCTAATTGGGAACATTAAGTCGTAATCTATAAACGACCTTCGATCGATAGAAAGAATCTAAGAAAGGTTATTTTCTTATGAAGGGTTTGATCGTACGCAGTCGGCGAGGAAGAACAACCATACCCTGCTCACTTAGACTTACTAGCTTTGGATTAGCAGGTGGGCCCTCTTGAAACAAAAATGTTATGCATAACTCAAAGCATGATTACAAAGCTTTATGAAATATTGTCACATGAAATGTTATTGACTGCCAAATATTTATGTTTTGTTTTTATCCTATATGAGGTTGGTATATCCAACGTGGTATGAGAATGTGTTGGTCCACCAACGTTAAAAAAAGGTAACGATCGGATCCGACTTAGTTAAGGACTAACTCGGATTGTGTACACGTGTGACTGTGTGTTAAGGTTAGCTATCTCGACCGGTCACGACGACTATGTGTAGGTGACCACCTCCATAGTGCGCGAATGAATGATCATATATGGAAACAACGTGAATGAAATAGTCAGGCCTGACTCTTTTGAGAAATGATAAAATGTTTGATAGGCATGAGTCTTTCAATTAAAATCCTCATGTGCTATTGTGGGCAGTTCAATAACTTTTGATAAAGAAAATGTTTTCGGCAATGAGTCCTTGAGTACTTTTGTACTTAGCCACGCATCTCGTTTTGATGTGCGGGTTGAGCGAGATCGATGATGGGTGCGGTGGTGCGGAGTAGCAATTGTTTTGTTGCTTAATTAGAAAGGATTCTAGAACCTTGGACATGTATCATCATATGCATGTCCACACGTTTATTTGCTGCCTAACTCTGATATTATTTTGATGTTTTGATAATAACTGCTTTCATACTGTATTGAACTTGAGGTCGTACCTCGTTCCTTGAATTGTGCCCTGACTGGGTTATATTTGAACCTTTAACCTTTTGGCAAGTCCTTCTGTGACTTGAGTTGGTATTGAATAGCTTATTCTTTTTAGTCTATGCGTTATCGAGTAGTTAAATGGTTAATTGCATCAATTAGTTATATTTATATCCGCTGCTTTATCATACCAATGACGATCCATATGATCCGTACTTCCTTGGGAAGTCGGGTCGTCATAACAACATATTTCTATGTAAGCACATAGATTTATATCATCCATCCATGATCATATCAATCATATCACAGTCGCATAGGCTCTTTTGTCCCATCGAAAAATCACTTCCACATCCACATCAACATCCAACCATGTCACATCCATATCACCTCAACATCCACATCATGTTTACATCACGTAAACTCATACCATGCCAAAGCACATGAAACCAAGATCACATCATGCTTACATAACCACATGAAGCATCAACAAATAAACACATACCTCATCCCCTTTTTAAAAGAGGCGGCCTGATGGTGAGCTGAGGGTAGTTGTACCTGATGAACAGTTTAGAAAGACAATTTCTAAACACTCGATTTCAAGAATGTACAAGATACAAAGCAAATGAACTGCTTTGATATCAGATAACTGTGAAAACTAGGTGCCAACTCCCGAAGGAAGGCACGAATGCTGGGGTGTGATTACGGGTGGGGGTTAAGAAGCGGGGAAGAAGGAGGGGGATACATAAAGCAAACATAACAAGAAGATATGACCAGAAAATCGGGCAGCAACTCCTCTATAACTAGGACATATCCTGAAGGGGAGGGGTGAACAAACAATCAACCAACAGTAATGCATCAACAACATAACATCAAATAACATAATCTGGATAGATACTGGTAATGCATGGAAGCAAAATAGCATTTCGTCCTGTCATCTAGACCGGTCAGCCACATAGCATGCTCTTATCGAGACTCACAGCATAATAACATCATAGCGAACCTTGTTCCCAATCAGAGAGCAAAATAAAGGGACAAGAGTACATCAACAACATAATACATATATATAACGCAGCATCGCGGAAGCAGAAGGTATGAAAGAAACTGCAGCTCAACCCCTCAGCGTCTCCCGTCCAGCCCTCCTCCATCTGTGAAAACATTTGAAAAGATTTTGGGGTGAGTACTAGCACACTAAGCTGGGGTTTTTAACATAAAACAAAATCCATGATACCGTGTTGAGCACTTACCTTAGAAGGTTTTAAAACGTAAACCCACTTCTAAGTAAGCAAAAAGAGATTTTCCTTTTTGATATCTGACCCGTTATTACTGTTACTCCCATCATAGAACCTCGGCTCGGAACATATCCCGCCAGCCAATCACATCTCGACCCGGAACATATCCAACCAGCCCACAATATCTCGGCTCGAAACACATCCAGTCAGCCCACGCCCGGAACATATCAAGCCGGCTAAATCAGTGTGAACTTCAGGGTTCTATCCCCTTCAGATCCATAACCACTTCATTATCAATCTGTGTGGACTTTCGGGGTCTATCCCCTTCAAAACCATAACCACGAGTTCGGGGTCTATCAATACTCAAGATGGTGATTAACCCACCGAATAGAGTTTCGTGCACAATCACATAGAACCACATCTAGGAGTAGGGAACAGTAATAACTTCGTTAAAACATTTTCACGGCACACATGTTTGATTTTTTGAAATATCAGAGTAAATAACTCAAAATAAGCATATATAACCCAACACGAGCGATTGAAAACATCGATGGGGTTATCCATGAGATCAGCGATCTTTTCGATCGCACTGGTAGGTACCTGGTAACAAGATGGAACAACTGTTGGAGTTACATTCCACAAAGCAAAGCAACAACATCCTCCAAACGGAGATCGAAGCAAAACGAGGGTTTTCAACTTTCTGAACCCACATTTGGCACTCTCCGGGTTTTAAAATCAACTCGATGCAGAATGGAAATATATTCAGGGCATCAAGACCTATAATAGGGTACCTTCAAAATATGCATGCATGCAAGATGATACAAATCTTAGCAGCGAAGAAGCTTTAAAAATCGATGCCTATCCTCAAATCTAGGATAGACCATCCAAAATCGATGCATGAAAATGGAAACATAAGCAATATGCATAACAAGAAACATGGAATGACAAGGTATGTTGAAAAAGGATAACCCGGGCATGTACTTCCTTTAGAAACTCGAAACGACGAAAAACATCCCGACATGTAAAAACACGAAAAATGAAAAAATGGAATCGGTAAACACATAGCCCGGAACTCAAAACCTAAAGGGTCCATAGCCAAAAAGTGGCCCGTCGGCCACCAATCGGCGGCCAACTTGGGCGACGGCGACGGCGTGAGGCAGCGATGGTCGACGGCGAAATTGGCCGGCCTCCGATTGTTTTCTCATCTCGTCCCTTTAGAAACCCGAGTTCTATGCTATGATATTTACAAAAAGGCGGAATCAAAACAAGTAAAGGATAAAAATGGAAAAATGGGGCTACCGGGAAGGGGCTGATCGGCGGTGGTGGCCGGCAGTAGTGCAATTGCGCTGCCGCTGAGCCTTCCGGCTCGATTCCCACTCCTCCAGCGCTTCTGCAGCGTACCTGAAGCTGCACGGCTCATCCGTAAACACAGAGAGATGAAGAAATGAATGTTGAAAATGAAGGCCCTAGTCCTCTTTTTATAGGAAAAAGCTGGGGGCTGCGCAGCTACTTGCGCAAGCGACCCTTTTTGGAAAACGCAAAAAATGATGCATCTTTTGCAAACGGACTCCAAAATCAGCAAACTTGGTACTCATGGACTCGAAATAAAATAACGAACACGACGACTATAAACAAGATATGCTTTTAAAAGACCCATGAAAATTCGATTTTTCGATAACTTTCCCGGAGTGCCAAACCTTTGTCGGTGGTCGAAAACCTGCATGCTTAGTGTCTATGAATTCGTCATAAGACACTCTTCAGAACGCCTGAGGTTTCGTGATGGTTGTATCATCGAAACAAAAAAGTCAACTTTTTACCTTCTCGAAAAACATGACAGATAAACCTAAGGCTTAGGATGGACGGGGTATTACAATAAGAGGAACAAGTGATACTTTCTTTTGATTGAACTCGAGGGAGTATTTGTTTGTAAAGCCATCATGCTTCACATTTCCATCAAACTGCCACGGTCGTCCCAATAGATTATGGCTCGCCTGCATCGGAATCACATCACAAAGAACTTCATCCTCATACTTTCCAATGCGAAATGAAATCTTCACTTGCTTCGTCACCTTGACAATGCCACTATCATTCAGCCACTGCAACTGATATGGCTTGGGATGCTTCACCAATGGTAGCCCTAACTTCTCAACCATCGTCATGCTAGCGGCGTTGGTACAACTCCCACCATCGATGATCACGCTCCACACTTTATCTTTGACATGACACCTCGTATGAAAGATGTTCTCTCGCTGCTCTATATTACTCACTGGATTCTGCACACTCAAAGCTCTCCTAGCAACAAAAATGAGTGCATCAGGTGCTTCAATCTCTTCAACATCGGAATCCTCTAAGGTTGGCATCTCTGGATTAGTAGCCTCTCCCTCATCATCCGTCACCACCTCTCCATCATCACGAATGATCATCACCCTCTTATTCGGACACTCTCTAGAAATATGTCCAATTCCATGACAAGTAAAACACTTCAAATCAGGGTTTCGGGTACCATTAGGTTTGGCTTGAGTTGTGTAACTCGTAGGATTTGTTCTTGGCTTTTTAAATGGCCACTTCTCCCACTTCAGATACTCCTCATTCTTACATTGGTTCCCTCTTGATGAAGAACCACTAATATTTTGGGGCCGCCTCCAATTGGACTTATTCTGCTTCATGTTACCGCCATTACCCCTCCTCTTGAGTTAGTTCTCAATCTTTATGGACATGTGAACCATGTCCTCCAACTCGACATAATGCTGCAACTCCACTTCATTGTGAATCTCCCAATTCAATCCAACCAAGAATCTTGCCATAGTCGCCTCTCTATCTTCAACATTACTAGCTCGAATCATGGCTACTTCCATCTCCTTGAAGTAGTCATCCACATTCTTCGGCTCTTGCCTCAAATTCTGCAATTTGTTGTACAACTCACGGTAATAATGATTTGGCACAAATCGCGTCCTCATCACAGCCTTCATCTCTTCCCATGTCTAGATAGGCTGCTCTCGATTCCTCCTCCGACTACTCACCAACTGATCCCACCAAACAAGTGCATAATCAAAGAATTGTATTGCTGCTAACTTCACCTTCTTGAGCTCGAAATAGTTATGGCAATCAAACATGAGCTCCACATTTCTCTCCCACTCCAAGCATAATTCAGGATCATTTTTCCCTTGAAAAGAAGGGATGTTCATCTTGATGTTGCTTAGATTGTTATCTTCTCGATTCCTTCCTCTTGGCCGTCTTTCGTCAAAATCTAAAAACTCATCTTCCTCATTGTCAAATTCAGTCTCTTCATACCTATTATCACGATGAAAATTTTGTAGCCTCTTCGTCCTCCACCTCGTTGATACACAATAGGATCTTGCCGACGTCGCTCCTCTCACGAGGTCTCTCCTCAAGTGCAGTGATTCGATCATGCAGCTCCTCCATCTCTTTTATGATTATCATTCCGATTTCAGAACGCAAGGCCTCCATCATGAATTTTGTTTGACGACTGATAGAATCATCGTCGTCCTTTGATAAACGCACTTTTTACTCATTTATTCATGTTCTATTTAGATAATATTAGATCAATTTAAGTGCGTTTATATAGTTTAATTAATGCTTTTAGCTATTTTTGGAAGATACTGCTCTTGGGTTCTCCTTTGGTGTTTTGTAGGCGTTTAAGATGATAATCGAAGCACGAAGCGAAGCACGCACCAAAGACGAAAAAGAATAGGGGCTAGCGGCCACCCTAGCGATCGCTAGCCCAGCCGCGAGCTCGGACAAAAACGTTCTGGAGGAAAACTAGGGATCGACCTAGCGACCGCTAGGCCGGCCGCTAGGCAAAGCCAACGATCGCGAGCCTGACCGCGAGAGACTCCGAAAAAGCTACTACCCAAAAACTCACGACCGAGCTAGCGACCGCTAGCTCGGCCCGCTAGGCATACCACGCGATCACGAAGACGGCCGCGAGCTCATCAAAGAAACGCGCTGACTCACAGCTAGCGACTGCTAGCCCGGCCGCTAGGCGCTGCGGCCTAGTGTGAATTAGGGTTTCCAGCCCATTGCCTATATATATCCCTAGACTTGTATGCGCCTTTTATGCACGTTTTTCTAGATTTTTACTTAGAACTCAGTTTATTTTCATATTTTCTTGCTTTAGCTTTGATTTCCATCCATCTAGGCTTTAGATTATTATTGTTCTACATTTGATTATCACTTTGTAATCGCTTTGGAACGATTTCATCCGAAGGAATTCAGCTTTTCCCGTTCTTCTAGTCGGGTTTGGAATCAAACCCTCAATTCTTCTTCAGACACTACATTATGAGTTTTATCTATACAATTCTTATTTCTATGATTAAATCGTATTTTATTTCCATTTATATGTCTAGCTAAATTCTTATACTAATCCTAGTGTTTGTATGATTCTATCCTAAGTGTCGTGATTCCTGCTATTTGCTATTTACCTTCCAGGCATTGATTTGTGATTCTTGGTGCTAAACATTATGTATTAATTTCTTATCAATCTTGATGCATATCTAGTTGCCAGTTGAATAGGTAAGAGTTTTAATTGTCAATCGATCTTGAATGCACAATACGGATAAGCCTTGAGTCGTAGCTGAGATAGGAACATCCGTAGGAAGCTTATTCTTTGTGATCTTTTTGGAGTTGCTAATTTTCAACTTGAGACGTAACAGTAATAGGGAAATTAGTAATCCACTACCACAATTGTCGTAACTGAAATTGTTGATTACATACGTGATCTCTCATCTGGGATGGATTAAAAATGGTTAATAGGAAGCAGGATAAACATACGATGTGGTTGGATTAATGCATCCCTAGGGTTAGTCTTTTAGTCCAATCGTCTATTTGAGCTTTTATCATTTTTGTTATTTGATTTATTTTGTTCTTAACTTTGAATTTATTATTTGAAGTCCTAAACCTTTCCAAAACCAAATTTGTCCCTTAGATAATGATAAAGGATTATTGAGTTAGATTCTGTATTTTCGCGTTACAATCCCTGTGGATACGATACTCGACTTACCTATTTACTTACACATTTTCGTGTTAGAAAATAGTGTGATCAAATTTGGTCGCCGTTGCCGGGGACTGTGTAGATTTCATAGTGATAATTTTCTGAATTGTAGTTATTAATTCAGGCTTATATAAAAAAATATGTGCTTTACTTGGTTTGATCTGGTTTTTGTCTTCTTCTGCAGTGCATGATTACAAGGTCTCAGCGAGGAGAAAATCTTCCAGTGGACCTTGAAATTGAAAAATCGCACAAGAGAGAAAGAAGAGAAATGAGACAAATAATGGCAGACAGACAATCTTAGGGCCATGATAGAATGGCCGAGATGGAAGAGATGCTAGCCGCAATGCAACGCCAACTGGCGTTGCAGAATCAGATGGGCTAGATTGGTGGACGAGCAATACCCATACCGCTCAATCACATGTACAGGCCACCGGTGGATCAGTTCCAAGGTGGAGGATAGGGGCCGAACATCAATGCCAATAACTTTGAGTTAAAGCACGCCTCATCGACATGATACAAGCGGGCGGTTGGGGAGGGTTATCGAAGACCCCAATGCACACTTAGAGGCATTCCTTGACATATGTGATACTATCAAGCAGAATGGAATGCCAGTTGATGCCATCCGGATGTGGATATTCATATTTTTGCTGTGGAGTCAGGCGAAAGAATGGTTCAAGAGCTTGGATAGATCACGGATTACCACGTGGGAGCAGTTGTGCAAGAAATTCCTGTCCAAATACTTCCCACATGCCAAGGCGCGGAAAACCATCGCTGAGATTTCCCACTTTTCACAATTGGGAGATGAGTCATTGTTTGAGGCACAGGAGAGATTGTAAACACGTCCAAAGTGTCCAGTATGGGTTCTCACCTGAGCAGCAAGTGACGCAATTTTATAGTGGACTCAATGCTAACGCCCGTAGCATTGTAGATGCCTTAACCGGAGGATACCTTCTCAATCGAGGAATAGATGAAGCATTGAGAATTATCGAGGAGATGGCATCCAATAGCTATCAATGGTCGATAGAGACACAGCCGATAAGAAGAGTGGGTGCGGCAGAGTTGGACGATAAGTATGATGATTTGCTAGAGAAATTCACATTATTGCAAAAGGAGGACGAAGCCGAGAGGAAAGGGTAGATGATTGTGGCCATGGCGCAGAATATTGAGGAGGTTCAATATTTGAATCAAAGGAATAATTTTCAGGGAAATCTGAGTGGAAACCCACCCTATCATCCCAACAATAGGAGTCAACCCAATTTTTCCTATGCCAGCGCTCAGAATGCTCAGCAACCACCATCTGGTTTTGCTGTTAACAATAGGATGATTGTGGAGCCTAAAAAGCCGAGCCTTGAAGAAATAATGCAGCAGTTGGTTGCAAGTAACCAACAATTGGTAACTCAGCAGAATACATTCATTAGTACTACTGGTCAGAGGATTACGCATCTGGAATCTACCGTAGCAGCTATGGGCAAGCATTTGAAAATAATGGAGAACCAGATTAGCCAAATAGCTGCACAGCTGAATGCGCAACAAAAGTCGGGCCACTTTTCTAGCACTACGGAGGTAAACCCGATAAATCAGTGTAATGCCATCTACTTGAGAAGTGGAAAAGCTTACCAGAATCAACCGGCACAGGAAGAAAGTCGTACGCTGAACGAGGAGGAGCTAGCGATCGCTAGCCCAGCCGCTAGCCGTAATACAGAACGTTTTCCAGAGAGATTAGCGACCGACCTAGCGATCGCTAGGCCGGCTGCGAGAAAGAGTACAAAGAGTTCTGACGAAGAACTAGCGACCGAGCTAGCGACCGCTAGCCCGACCGTGAGGAAGAAGATAGACGTGGCTCCAGGAGCTCACGACCACCCTAGCGGTCGCGAGGTGGCCGCGAGGCAGACCCAGAGAAGATTCGTCCAACTTACACTCCTCCGGTCCCTTTCCCAAGTCGACTAGTTAAGTCGAAATATGACAAGGAGTTCGCCCGATTCAAAGAAATATTCCAGAAAGTAAACATCAACAGACCTCTCTTTGATGCGCTCAGAAACATGCCTGGATACGAGAATTTTCTCAAAGATGCATTGGCCAACAAGAAGAAGTTAGGGAAATTTGAAAAAATTAACATTTCTGAAGAATTTAGCGTGATATTACAGTGGAAATTGCCACTGAAACAAAAGGATCTAGGGAGCTTCACATTGGAGTGCGAGATTGCTGAGCATACATTCCCCAACGTGTTGTGTGATTTGGGAGCGAGCATCAATCTGATGCTCTTATCTGTGTTCAACCGCTTGGAGCAGGGGAAAATGAAGTCAACTAAAATTTCATTGATGATTGCTGATAGGTCAGTCTCATATCCTAAGGGAATAGTTGAAGATGTGTTGGTAAGAATTCGGGACTTTTTCTTTCCTGCTGATTTTGTTATTTTAGACATACCTGAATTCAAGAATCAACCACTAATATTGGGTAGGCCTTTTCTAGCCACTGGTCGTGCTTTATTTGATGTGGAGGAAGGTGATCTCACATTTCTTGTCAACGATGAGGAGCTGAAAATCTCTATTTATGATCAATGAAGCAACCTGAAGAGAAGACGATGGAAGAATGTCGAGTTATAGAGCAGTTGCCTTCCACGTACTTATATTCATCAGATCCGATGGAGTTTTGTATGCAGAACTCGATTTTCTCATCCTCAGACCTCGATGAGGCGTGCGATGAGATTTTGGAGTATCTTGAAGCCATTGAAGAAGTAAAGGCCCTCCCGAGAAATCAATGCCTTATCTAGACGTGAGGAAGCCGATTGGAGGAGAGGATGTTGTGATGGCGATAGAAGAGCACACACCCAAGGTGGAGTTGAAAGAATTACCTGACCATCTTCAGTATGCCTTTCTAGGCGAAGATGAGACGGTCCGGTTATAGTGTCTTCAGATCTGACAGAGGAAGAGTCGAAGAAGTTGATGATCGTGCTGAAACAGTACAAGTCTGCGATTGGGTGGACTATCTCTGATATCAAGGGGGTCAGCCCTTCGATTTGTATGCACCGGATCCTGTTAGAAAATGAATACAAACCTAAGGTACAAGCTCAATGCCGCCTGAATCCGGCAATGCAAGAGGTCGTGAGGAATGAAGTTTTGAAGCTGTTAGACGTAGGCATGATATATGCTATCTCAGACAGTGAGTGGGTGAGCCCGACTCAAGTGGTATCCAAGAAAGCGGGTGTCATCGTGATTAGAGATGAGAAGAACGAGCTTGTAGCAACAAGGGTTGTGACGGGATGGCGAGTATGCATTGACTACCGTGCTCTGAATGCAGCTACGAGGAAGGACCATTTTCCCTTGCCCTTCATTGATCAGATGTTGGACAGACTGGCAGGGTATGGGTTCTATTACTTCTTGGATGGATATTCGCGGTACAATCTGTTTGACTTGTATACTGAAAGAAGTTTTGGTTGAGCTTGTATACAATGTTTCCTGTTACCACTATTATAATCTCCTCTCTGAATTGATTACTTGATTACATATATCTGTGTCCCCTTATCTCATATATAAGTTAGATCATACGATTGTGTAGAAGATCAAAGAAGTCTCGTATGATTGGTCAAGCTTAATGAGATATAAAAGTATCACGGTGAGACAACTTGAGGACGAGTTGTCGGTATAGTCATGTATAGATAAGAAGTGACTTGACTTGGTTGCTTATCTATGCAGTGCGTCTCGGCGTGTTGATGGATCACGGTGAGATGAGTTCTTCTATCTGACCGTCGTGAAGAACCTAGATCTCGGTGAATCACGATGATCTAAACCTCGATAAGGTATTAGGTGAGTATGAGTTGCTGACCATCACTTTGACTTGTTATGGGTGACGGTTATATGATCCAACCCAATATTCTCCGCATCTTGGGTGGTGGCAGTGCTTGTATGTCATGCTAGTTATCTCAGTCAGTCACCGTATCCGTTTAGGATGATGGCGTCCCTTAAGGAGCTCAAAGGTTTATTGTACTAAACCCCGCGGTTGAGTTAGCTCAAGTACAATAATAAGGTTGAGTGGTACTACTTAAGGAATTAAAGATATTAATTATTTTAAGCAGTCAGAATGCTCTAAATAATTAATGGACGTGCGATATCTTAAATACGGGGATTCGTAATGTCTAAGTGCAAGCCCGACTCACCTTCGGTAATAAAGGGATAAGTCAGCATTTATTCTCTAGTGGCATGAATGAATGTTTATAAATTAATTTATGTTCTGGGCTGAACATAAGATAATTAATTTATTTGAGGCTCATCTTTATTCCTTGCATTTGATCCCTGGGCTAGCCCATCCAGGCCCGTGGCTTAAGGAAAATCGGCTCCCCCTATCCCTCTAAGGCAAGGATTTGATTCTCTTTATCCTATAAGGATATTATTATATTTATGGGATATGCATAGATCATTTCCTTATGGGATTATGGTAATGCATTATAAATATAAGGTAAGAGATAAAATCAAAGCTAATCCTCAATTATCCTATCATAATTTTCGAGAATCCCATAGTACTTGGGAGGGATAATTTTCGAAAATACTAGAGGGAAGGAGAGTGATTTTCTATAGCATTCTCCATATCTTATCCTCACTCGATATTGGAGATTGGGTAACCGGGATACAGTCCAGAAGATCAAAGCACGAGTCTTGATCCGTTCATCCCCGACAGATTCGTAGGTAAACACGAGAAAACCTCTACGTGTTGTAATTAATTATATAGGTGCATGCTAGGAATATAATCAATGTATGGTGAATTAAACATCCAAGCGTCGAAGTCGGTGCACGAGCACTAAGCGCTGCGCGCCAGCTCTCTCTCTCGCAGACACCTCGCGACTCCGCGCTCGTGGCGCCCAGCGCCGCGCACAAGACCCCGCAGCGCCGCCTCCCCAACCGGCTCTCAAAGCCGGTAGCGTTCATAATTTCGGAAGCGTTCTATCGCAGCCGGCGTTCGCTCGATGCCCTCGCCCGACGGCGCCTCACGTCGCGCCACTCCAGCTCGCCCTTCCGGTCTTGAGTCGCGGCGCCAACCAGGCTCGTTCGGTGACCAGCGGCATCTCCACCAGCTTCGCCGTGCGGCGCCCGCCCTTCGCCGATGCATTCCTCGCCCAGCACGACGCGGCCAGCGGCTCTCTCGCGCGTTTCTCCGCACATGGCCTTCGCCCGACAAGAATCACCTCGCGGCGCTTTGCTCGCCCAATCCGTATTGGGAATCAGCGCCATGTCACCCAGCCACCTCAACCGGCGCTCACTCCAAGCGTCCATTCCAGCGCGCATTTCACGCATTTCACCAATTTCCCTCTGGCGTTCACTTTGAGCTGGCGCTCATTTGGGGGACAGAATGTTTTCTAAACCTGCGTTCATTGTAAACCGGCGTTCATCTTCCATTTAATATATATATTTGCGCGTTTAGGTCAAAAAGGGGGCGGCTCTCAGTTCTTGACTTTTTGGTTTTTCTCCGCGCAGCCGGGCGCTGTTCCTCAAGCTTTGTTCCCAGATTTCTTCAGGCAACTTATCAGATACAATCTCTATTTAATTTCAGTTTAATTCATTTTAATTTATGCAATTCGTTTCTTAATTCTTGTTGAACATTTACATGCTTTGTTTGGAGATTTTAATGGAATCAACTTCATGGTTTATTGTTTGATGAGTTTTATTGGATTCAATTCGTAGTGACAGTGGATTGTGTTCATGTTGCTTTAATCTATCATGCCTTCGTTTAATTCATGTTCTTGTTGGATGATTGATAGTTATAGATTATTTGCAATTTGATTTAGATTAGGGAATGACAAACCCTATGAATAATATGATTGCATATGCTTTTGTTTACCGCTTTCGATTTATCCTGCTTTCATAGTTCAACTAGGGATTGACAACCCCTAGTCTAGATTTATCGCTTTATTAGTTTAGCTCGGGATTGACAACCCCTAGCTTAGGATCGCTGTTTTATTTCTCGTATTTCAATTCCAGTATGTTTCAAACCCCTGTTGGCATTAGAATGTTTAGGTTTTAATCGCTTTCTGTGTGCGACACGAACAATCGCCCTGTTAAGTTTTCCTTGAGAGACGACTCGTGTTAACTTATCACGCTAAGATTACCTCATACGATTGCGAGTGAATTTGAGTGTGTTTTTAGCTCGATCAATTTTGGAACAATGTTCGAAATGGTGGAGAAATGGACATGGGAAACCACGTTAGGAGACTCGAGTTCATCGAGAGTTCACCTTTCGAACATTGTTCCAAAACGAATGCATGATAGATTAAAGCAACATGAACACAATCCACTGTCACTACGAATTGAATCCAATAAAACTCATCAAACAATAAACCATGAAGTTGATTCCATTAAAATCTCCAAACAAAGCATGTAAATGTTCAACAAGAATTAAGAAACGAATTGCATAAATTAAAAGGAATTAAACTGAAATTAAATAGAGATTGTATCTGATAAGTTGCCTGAAGAAATCTGGGAACAAAGCTTGAGGAATACCGTCATTGCGTGAGAAAACCAAAAGTCAAGAACTGAGAGCCGCCCCCTTTTTGACCTAAACGCGCAAATATATATATTAAATGGAAGATGAACGCCGGTTTACAATGAACGCAGGTTTAGAAAACATTCTGTCCCCCAAATAAGCGCCAGCTCAAAGTGAACGCCAGAGGGAAATTGGTGAAATGCGTGAAATGCGCTAAGCTTGAACGGGCGCTGAGCGGCGCCGGTTGTGGTGGCTGGGTGACATGGCGCTGGATTCCCGCGCTGCGATTGGGCGAGCAAGCGGCCGCGAGGTGATCCGTTGGCGGGAGAAGCGCCTGCAGGAGGACAGGCGCGTCTTGGCGACGGAATGCAGGGCGAGGCGGCGGAGATGCCGCCTGGGCGCGAGCGAGCGGGTTGGCGAATGCGATGCAGCGAACGCCGGCTGCGATAGAACGCGCAGACGTGGAAATTAATGGCGGCGGGCGGCGAGCGGCGCACGGACGCGGGCGGCGGCTTGCGCGGGCGTGGGGACGCGGCGTTAGGCGCTTTGAGCACGCGGGCGCCATGCGCTGCGAGTGTGCGGCGAGAGAGAGGCTGGGCGAGAGCGCTAGTGCTCGTGCTGCGACTTGACGTTCGTTTCGTTCTCTCGCGTCTGGTCTCCGAATTGCGATCCGATTTCGCCTATGAACTCCTATCGCGATGCTCTTCAATAAGATTGATCTTTGGCAGATCCAATTAATCCTATTTTATGCCGTTTTTCTACAAAACATCGAAACAAACGAAATGAGTCCGAATCGATAAATATAAATCAAACCAACGGCATAAATGGGACAAACTACTGAATATGACATGTGAAACAATACCAAGAATCATCACAAAATCATACCAAACAATTCCCCACACTTATCCATTTGCTTGTCCTCAAGCAAAGTCTATACTAATAAGGTTCGAAAGATAACTCATGCAACATCACTCTTAGTCCAATCAATCAAATCTCTTTTGCAATTCCCCCAAACATGATGAATACATAATCCAAGACAACGTGAAACAAATCTAAGATTGTGAAAATATCAAACAAACAGGTAAGTTATCTTTGCTCAGACCCAACTCTCCGCTAGAGGTGAATTAACTAAAATGGTTACCTTTTGCAACAAGTTTCCTTTGATAACAAAGAAGGTATTAACAGATTTTGGAACAATGTTCGAAAGGTGAACTCTCGATGAACTCGAGTCTCCTAACGTGGTTTCCCATGTCCATTTCTCAATTTACGAGAAAGAGGGACAAAATTACATCCTCAATTTATACATTCTCAACAACATTGGAGTTTTAATTCTCCTCATTTTCTACACTTTTTTTTTTCACACATTTTTTTTTTTAAACTGAAACGAGTATATAGGTAACCACAATGTTAACACTACCCCTAGCATTAGCCGGACAAATCACGTCAATAACCACCTATTTAAAATCAATCCACACAATCTCTTCAATTCACATTGTACTTTAATCACATACCAACAAGAGAAACGAAATCACATCAAGATCCGATCAATACCACAGAGTTCAGTTGCACAAGTCAAATCCTAACTTACTCGCATATACAATACTTGATTCCAAAGCATGAAAGCACATCACAAAGCATACAAATAGATAAGATACGCACACTAAAGCGAGTAAACATCCCCGCATTTAAATCGAGCCTTGTCCCCGGTGCTCAAAAATTAAAAGCTCAAAAGACCATAGAGGATAATACTTCACGATAATGAGCGAGTGTCTTGTTGTAGAGTTGGAGCATCACGACTTTATCTTGCTGCTACCAACGTTCCAAAACTGACAAAACAAACTCAACGACAACAGATAGATCAAAAAACAACGAAACAAGCAAAAAGAAGAAAGAAAAAAAAAGAAAATAAAAATCCGTGGGTAAACTCCCACGCAGTACTCAATTTAATGTCGTGAGCACGACGTGTTCCGGTCAACAACGGACTATCCATAGTCCTTCACCTGCAAAAATACCATCTCAGCCAGAGTATCAGTAGTAACCATATATGCGCAAAGGACAGTTAAGAAAGCAAATAACGAATCATTTAAGCACAAGTCGAACATCCTATTCTCCAAAGAAAAATAGATGACATCAATTCCCAAAGCACAATACTTTGGTGAATTAGGATGTTGACATACTATAGAAGTTACCTCGACTTTTGTTATCATTGTGTCCTCCTCTAGGAACACGTACTTCACATGTTGAGGCAGCTCTTTCACTTCCAGAGTGGGTTTTGGCGTGTCATCAGTTTCATGCACCCACTCTTCCTCGTCAGTCATCCTGGTATCAACTTCCTCGTGGCTCGGATTTTGCTCCTCATCCTCACGTGCCCATTCTTCCTCAATTTCCACCTCATCTGGCTGCAGCGGCTCTTCAGGTGTCTCTTCCACCCAATTCTCAATAATTGGGTCACTTTCTAGAACAGTGACCGACTGGATCTGATCGGATTGGTTTGGAAGTTCCCTCCCTTGCTGCAACAGCTTATCAAGCAGGCTCTGAACATATCCCATTTGCGTCTCCAAACGCAAAGATGAGGCGTTTGCAGCATCCAAACTTTGGACTAAAGCATCCGTTTTTTGAATGGACGACCTCTCTTTTTGAGTTAACTCATCCTCCCAAGCTGGCCTCGGAGGTGGATCGGTTCTTTGGGTCTTGTTGCGGTGGAGCGGAGGCGGCTGTTGGGGATATGAGTACTGAGGTGGAGGTGGTTGTTGTGGGTACTCATATTGAGGTGGAGGATGTGGTTGCTCCCAGTAGGCATTGGAGGCTTGATCCTCATAGTACGGTGGAGGTGGTTGATCCCAATATAGATTATAGGCTTGTTGCTGAGGGTAGGGATCGTAGGCTTGAAGCTCGAAGCCTAACGGGTATTCCTCAGAAAAATCAAATTGGGCTCCTTCTTCGGGAGAAGAATTTGCCCAATACAACGAACTTTCCTCCCCCCAACCGGGTTGACCATATTCGTACTGTTGATAACCCTGCATTAACAGACACCAACAACAAAAACAAGATCACACGTACCAGGGGGAGAAAATAACCAAACAGAAAGAAAAGAAACACAAAAAACAAACAACACAAACAATACGTCTAAAGTTTTCCCCGGCAACGGTGCCAAAATTGATCGAGCTAAAAACACACTCAAATTCACTCATAATCATACGAGGTAATCGTAGCGTGATAAGTTAACACGAGTCGTCTCTCAAGGAAAACTTAACAGGGCGATTGTTCGTGTCGCCTAAAGCGATTAAAACTAAACATTCTAATGCCAGCGGGGTTTGAAACATCTTGGAATTGAAATACGAGAAATAAAACAGCGATCCTAAGCTAGGGGTTGTCAATCCCGAGCTAAACTAATAAAGCAATAAATCTAGACTAGGGGTTGTCAATCCCTAGTTAAACTACGAAAGCAGGATAAATCGAAAGCGGTAAACAAAAGCATATGCAATCATATTATTCATAGGGTTTGTCATTCCCTAATCTAAATCAAATTGCAAATAAACTATAACTATCAATCATCCAACAAGAACATGAATGAAACGAAGGCATGATAGATTAAAGCAACATGAACACAATCCACTGTCACTACGAATTGAATCCAATAAAACTCATCAAACAATAAACCATGAAGTTGATTCCATTAAAATCTCCAAACAAAGCATGTAAATGTTCAACAAGAATTAAGAAGCAATTGCATAAATTAAAAGGAATTAAAGCGAAATTAAATAGAGATTGTATCGATAAGTTGCTGAAGAAATGCAGGAACAAAGCTTGAGGAACGGCGCCGCCACGGAGAAAAACCAAAAAGTCGAAGCGAGAGCATGCTTTTAACCTAAGCAGCATAAATATATATATTAAATGGAAGATGAGCGCGGTTTACAATGAGCGAGGTTTAGAAAACATTACATCCCCAAATGAGCGCCACTCAAAGTGAATACCGAGGGAAATTGGTGAAATCGTGGTGCGCCTTTGGAATGGGCGCTTGGAGTGGCCGGTTGAGGTGGGTGGGTGACATGGCTGGATTCCAGCACGGATTGGGCAACTGGTGCTGCGAGGTGATCTGCGTTCTTGGGCGGCTGCGAGATAAGCCGGTTGTCTTGTGAGGACGGCGGCGGGTGTGGGCGAACTAGCGCTGGCGGAAACGCGTGCTGCTGGGAGGCCCTGGCAGCGTCGTCTTGTGGCGAGAATGTATCTGGCGAAGGCGGCGGGCTTCGTAAGCGCAGCGCTTGAGTGGAGATGCCTTGTTGGGTTGCGAATGAGCTTTGGGTTGAAGGCTGCGACTCGGCCGCCGGAAGGAACAGCTGAGTGGCGTGGGCGTGGCGCTATGCGGGAGGCGGCAGCGAACGCCTGCGATAGAAACGCTCGAAATTATGTACGCGGCGGCTTTGAGCGCCGGGCGGGGGGCGCGGCGCGCGGGTGCTGTGGCGTTGAGGACCATGGCCTTGGAGTGTGTGGTGTGCGGCGAGAGAGAGACTGGCGCGCAGGCGCTAGTGCTCGTGCTGCGACTTGACGTTCTTAGTTCTCTCGCGTCTGGTCTCTGAATTGCGATCCGCTTTTGCCTATGAACTCCTATCGCGATGCTCTTCAATAAGATTTATCTTTGGCAGATCCAATTTATCCTATTTTATGCCGTTTTTCTACAAAACATCGAAACAAATGAAATGAGTCCGAATCGATAAATAGAAATCAAACCAACGGCATAAATGGGACAAACTACTGAATATGACATGTGAAACAATACCAAGAATCATACCAAACAATAGATCCTCGGGAGAGGGTTAAAATCAGATTTCCCTACAATTGGTACCTGAGCCTGGGATCAGTATCTTGGCTCTATTGGATTAATTCACGTTTGATTATAACGTGCGCAATTAATTAATTGTGAATCTGTCGTTCATCGTGGCTCGTTTTATTTTTGTCGGATTTTTTTTTCACCACGAGAAAATCCATGGTTAGATTAGATTTTTCCCTGTAAATCTTATCTGTAAAAGAAGAACGAAGACGAAAGCACGAAGAAACGATCTGACGGAAGACACGGAAATGGACGCGTAGTGCGGTGTGCGGCGGCGGCACGCGTGCGTGCTCGGTGCTCGTGGCACACCGCTTCCCACCATGCACGTTCTCGAGCGAGCGGACGAGGCGACGCGGTGGCACGGCTCGGGAGGCGAGTACGCAGGCGCGTGCCAGCGCGGATGCCTCGGCACCACACTGGTGTTGGGCGCGCGCGCTCGGTGGCGCTTCGTTGAGGATCGCGGGCGGCCTCGCGTCTCTGCGGCGGCGCACGCAATGCGCGTGGGCGTGCAGGGGCGTGTTTGTCGCGTGAGATCCCGGTGCCTCGCGGCGACCTCGCGACCGCGAGGGCGGCGCGAGGCAGCGCGCAGTGTTCGCGGGTAGCGGTGACAGCGCGAGCTCGAGCATGGTCGCGCCGTGAGCTCGGCGGTCGCGGTCGCCCGCGATCGCGAGGCAGCCCACGAGGAGCACGCGGCGGTGCGACGAGGCGCCCGGGCGCCGCGTGGCTGTGCCCTAGCGGCTGGCCAGCCCATTTAGGCTAAATCCGCCCGGACCGTTTTCGTTTTTTAGCCCGAATCCGATTTGTGAATCCGGTCCGTGGCGGTGCGCGAGGCCGTTTTGAAGTTTATGAAGATCGTGCTTTGCAATTCTATGTAATAGATTAGGCGGGAAAGTGCGGGATCCACAGTGGGCGCGATGAGCGTTTTATTTTATTTTATCGTTCATAGCATGTCGTGGATGTTTAAATTATGCAGAAGCATGCTATGTATGTTTAAATTACGTTGACAAACATATTATATGGGTTCGTGATTGGATGCGCATAGTAAGCATGCTAGGTTTATCGCGTTTTCAAGCATATTTTAGAATTCAGCGAGCATGTTTTACATGTTGAGTTCTATAGAAAAGCATGCTAGGATTACGTGATCTGCATTGACAAAGCTTTTGAACAAAAAGACTAAGCAAGTAACCCGACATATTATTTTTAAAATTAAAATGTCAAGACCTCCACTTTTGATCTCTAAACAAAGTGATACGACCGTGAGTGGCGATCACAGCGTGGCTTGCTTGCCTTGTTTGTCATAAGTTTGTTAGATGAGATTTCTAAATAAAACATTTTAAATCTGTTGAGAAGTGGGAGTTTCATGTGGCGATCCACAGCGTGGCTTGCATGTGCGATTTTCATAAGTTCTCTAGAGATGGATATAAAATGAGATAACAAGCAATTTGGATTGGAAGTGGTATGGTCTAGTGAGTATGCCAATTCTAAAATTTATTTTCATTGTTAAAATTGTGGTTATTGCTTAGACATCACCTCGAGTAAAACTTCCTTGAAGTCCCTTCTTGCGATATTGATGTGGTCTAGTAAGGTCAATCATTAATTTCATTTGTCATAAGGATAAGTTGACATGGATTGAAATTAAAAGACTAAAAGGTATATTTTAGTCGGTCGAGGGTTTATGTGTAAGCGTCCACACGGGTGGCTTGCATGTGGAATTCCTTGGGCGATTGGAGGTTTCAATTAATATTGTTTTATCAAAGGTTACAATATTATTATTACAATTATGTGCGATCGTATGCATATGTGTTTTACATTATCTTTTCGGATATGTCTCTTACACGATTATCAATATGCTCGCACAAAATCCCTTATCCGGTCCGAATTTTATCAGTGGAAGCGAAACATGGAATATGTTCTTATCATTTGAAGAACACATGTTTGTTCTCACTACTCCTAAAAACGATCGATGGCATAAGTCGGCGAACTTTGGCATAAGTCAAAATGTTATATGTTATATGATGACTACTATGTCCAAAGGCTTGCGGTGCGACATCGATCGATGGTGACGCGGCGATATATGGTTAAGTCTCGAGGTAAGTTTGGGCAATCGGATCGGACGATCCGCTTCCACACAATGAGAAAAATCTTGGCGTGTAAGATGGAAGAAGGAAGTTCGGTCCATGAACATGTCTCCCCATGACTCGTCTCATGGATAGTGTTGATCGGTTGGGAGGAGGTATTGTGTGACAAGGTCGATATCATCCTCAATACACTGCCCAAGTCTTTTGAGAATTTTCGCGTGAATGCGATCATGAGAAAGACCGAGTATACACTTAGTCAGTTGCTTAATGATCTCGTGGCCACGGAAGGAGTTATGGGTAAAGGAGCACATGCTCTTGCTAGCACATCTAGGGGCCCAAATTTTCCGTTGCAAAATGGAAAAAGAAAAAGGGGCACCAAAGGTGGTAGAGGCAAGGGAAATAGTGGGAGTAATGGGAGCAAGAACATGCCTGCCATCAGAGGCATAAAGAAGCCAAATGAGAGGGGCAAGTGTTTCAAGTGCGGCAAGACTGGGCATTGGAAGGCCAGTGCCCTATGCTCGAGGCACAAGGTACGCCATTTGCTTTAATGCTTGAAACATGTTTAGCGACTTGTTCAACTCATTTATGGGTAGTAGATATTAGTCGGTGATCATGTTTGTTACACCTTGCGGGGTTCCTGCGGACAAGGGAGGCTGCATGATGGCGAGATAACGATCTCCATGGGCAATGCGGCGAAAGTCGAGGCATTGCGATCGGAGATGTTTCTTTATGTTTTGATAGAAGCAGTTTTAGTTTTAAGGGCGTTTATATGTGCGGAGTTTGGTGAAACCTTATTTCTGTTTGAAACTTTTTATTCATGGATATTCGGTTATTTTTGATAGTGGTGTTTCTATCATAAGAAATGACGATGTTATCGTGGTGGCACTTTATATAATTAAGCTTTATACTATTTACGCAAAACATAATACCTATAACTATGTTGCATCTTCTTCAAACCTTAAAAGATAAAGTTTTCTTCGCAAGATGACACCACATTTCTCGGCATCTTAGATTATGTCACATCAATCTAAATAGGATCAAAGGCGGCTAAGAATGGGCGTTGGGTGATCTCACGATTACTCCGTTCCCGATCTGCGAATCTGTATAGAAGGTAAAATGTCGACCGGACCCTTCAAAGCGAAGGTTATAGAGCCAAAGAAGTGTTGGAGCTAGTCCATTCGACTGTGTGGACCTTTGTCCACACAAACTCGTGAAGGGTGCAGTATTTTGTCACTTTCATTGGCGATTACTCAGAGTGCGGATACATATACCGCTTCACCGCAAGTCTCAATGCTTTGAGAAATTCAAAGAGTTTAAGGCGGAAGTGGAGCGAAGCTTGGTAAAAGTATCAAGTCATCATGGTCCGATCGCGGTGGCGAATACCTCGATGTGAGTTTATGGACTATTTGGTGAAGTGTGGGATTACCTCCGACTCACTACAAGGCACACCTGACAAAATGGTGTGTCGGGCGGAGAAATAGGACTCTTTTAGAAATGGTTAGATCAATGATGAGTTATGCAACATTGCTTATTTCGTTACGGGGTATGCCTTAGAAGCGGCGGCATACTTGCTAAATCTAGTACCATCCAAGTCGGTCGAAAAGACCCTTTTGAGTTGTTTGGGCGTAAGCTGGTTTAAACCACATAAGGATATGGGGCGACCACATGTCTTTGAACAAGAAGGGCGACAAGTTGGAGGCTAGATCCGGCCAAAGGCTATTTATTGGCTATCCTAGAGGACGAAGGTGGTTTATTCAATAGTCTGAGGATCAGAAGGTTATTATTAGCACTAATGCCCGATTCTTAGAAGAGGAATATATGAAAAATCATAAATCCAAAGTTGAAATCATTCTTGAGAATTAGAAGATGATCGTATTCCACCATCGATTAAGCTAAAGGTGCGAGATGCCGTGTTCAGTGGGAGGATCGACACCGATACTTCAAGAAATTGAAGTGGGTCGAGTTCCTTTGGAGATACCGACCATACAAGTGGCTCCTATCCGACAAGTTGTGCAAGATGAGAACCACAAGTTCTTGCACCCACCGTTGCCATTGTGCCTGTAGTGCCTCGTCGTAGTGGGAGGGTTGTTCGCAACTCGAGCGATTTATGTTCGTGGATGAATCTTCGAATTTAGTCCCAGGAAACGAACATGCAATAATCGACCCATGGACGTACAGCGAGGCGATACAAGACATTGATGCAAGATCATGGCACACCGCTATGGACTTAGAAATTGAGTCCATAACAGCTATGGATGTATACAAAAAGACACATTTACCAGATGGCACGGAAGCCATAGGTAGTAAGTGGGTATACAAGAGGAAGAGAGATTCAGATGGAGAGGTTTCGGCTTTTAAAGCCAGGCTTGTGGCGAAAGGGTACACTCAGATTGAGGGCATCGATTTCGATGAAACCTTTTCGCCTGTAGCAATGCAAGTCCATCGAAATTCTTACGGCCATAGCAGCCCACTGAACCTTGAGGTTTGGCAAATGGATGTGAAAACCGCTTTTCTAAGCGGTTACCTTGAGGAAGGTAGAGACATCTATATCGATAACCGAAGGTTATGTGGTGAAGGGTGAAGAGCATCTAGTGTGGAAGCTTAAGAAGTCCATTTATGGACTTAAGTGAGCCTCACGATCATGGAACTTACGCTTTGACGAGGTGGTAAAGTCCTATGGATTTACCCAGTTGCCTAGCGAGAGTTGTGTGTATCGTTTAGATGTCGACGGTGATGTGGTATTTCTTGCACTTTATGTAGATGGCATTCTTCTAGTTGGCAACAATGTGAAGTTGTTATCAGACGTAAAGAGTTGGTTATCCGATCAGTTTCAAATGAAAGACTTAGGAGATGCAACGTACATTCTTGGGATCAAGGTTTACCGAGATCGCACGTGGAAAATGTTGAGCTTATCTCAGGCGTCTTACATTGATACTGTGATTACTCGTTTTAGTATGCAGACGACCAAGAAAGGATTGCTACCTTTCGGACATGGCGTTCCTTTAGCTAAGGAGCGATCACCTATATTGCAAAGGAGATAGAGGAAATGAGACAAGTTCCTGCGCTTCGCCGTAGGAAGTCTCATGTATGCAATGCTATGTACGAGGCCGATATCTGCTATCACGATGAGGCATAGTAGCTAGATATCGATCTAACCACGACAAGCTCATTGGATGCGAGAAAGCATATACTCATGTACCGAAAATGACTCGAGATTATAGGCTGGTTTACCATGCGAGATAGTCTAATGCCTTTGGGTTATCTGGACTGGATTTCAAGTGACCGTGATGAGAAAAAGTCTACCTCGGGCTATGTGTTTACCTTGGGAGGTGAAGCCGTATCTGGCGGAGTGCAAATTGCGGACTCTACCATGGGCGGAATATGTAGCCGCCGGAGGTCTGCTAAGGGGTTGTATGGTTCAAGAACTACCTCATGGATCTAGGTGTGGCTGGTTTGCCCAAGAGTATCATAGTTTCTTGTGATAACTTTCGTGCGTGGCTAACTCGAAGGAACCACGGACCCACAAGGCGACCAAACACATAGAGAGAAAGTACCATGTCATACGAGAAATCGTGAGGCGAGGGGCGTCTTGATTGAAAAGATTGATCTGACGGATAACCTAGCGGATCCATTCACAAAGAGCACGCCGCAAAAGTCTACGAAGTGCACGTTCGAGGACTTGGATTGCGCTTGATGGCACCCACTTAGAAAGGAAACTTTTGTATAAGTGGGAGAAGCAAAGTGATGGTTTTGTAATAGCTAGTAGAGACACATTGTATACTAAAGTTTGCTTTAGTATAAATCGGAGATTGTTGGATTTGTATCTCGAAAGCGGTTTGGTTGAGCTTGTATACAATGTTTCTGTTACCACTATTACAATCTCCTATTTGAATTGATTAGTTGATTGCATATATCGTGTCCCTTTTCTCATATATAAGTTAGATCATACGATTGTGTAGAAGATCACGTAAGTACGTATGATTAGTCAAGCTTAATAAGATATAAAAGTATCACGGTGAGACAACTTGAGGACGAGTTGTCGGTATAGGATCTTGATATCGATAAGAAGTGACTTGACTTGGTTGCTTGTCTATCTGATGCGTCTCGGCGTATTGATGGATCACGGTGAGATGAGTTGTTCTGTCGACCGTCGTGAAGAACACGGATCTCGGTGACTTACGATGATCTAAACCTCGATAAGGTATTAGGTGAGTATGAGTTGATGACCATCACTTTGACTTGTTATGGGTGAGGGTTATATGATCTAACCCAATATTCTCCTCATCTTGGGTGGTGGCAGTGCTTGTATGTCATGCTAGTTATCTGTATCGAGTCACCGTATCCGTTTAGGATGATGACGTCCCCTTAAGGAGCTCAAAAGGTTTATTGTACTAAACCCTGCAGGTTGAGTTAGCTCAAGTACAATAATAAGGTTGAGTGGTACTACTTAAGGAATTAAAGATATTAATTATTTTAAGCAGTCAGAATGCTCTAAATAATTAATGGACGTGCAATATCTTAAATACGGGGATTCGTAATGTCTAAGTGCAAGCCCGACTCACCCGATAATAAAGGGATAAGTCGACATTTATTCTCTAGTGGTATGAATGAATGTTTATAAATTAATTCATGTTCGGGTTGAACATAAGATAATTAATTTATTTGAGGCCCATCTTTATTCCTTGCATTTGATCCTGGTGGCCCATCCAGCCCGTGGCTTAAGGAAAATCGCGCCCCTATCCTCTAAGGCAAGGATTTGATTCTCTTTATCCTATAAGGATATTATTATATTTATGGGATATGCATAGATCCTTTCCTTATGGGATTATGGTAATGCATTATAAATATAAGGTAAGAGATAAAATCAAAGCTAATCCTCAATTATCCTATCACAATTTTCGAGAATCCCATAGTGCTTGGGAGAGATAATTTTCGAAAATACTAGAGGGAATGAGAGTGATTTTCTGTAGCATTCTCCATAGCTTATCCTCACTCGATATTGGAGATTGGGTAGCCGGGATACAATCCAGAAGATCAAAGCACGAGTCTTGATCCATTCATCCCCGACAGATTCGCAGGTAAACACGAGAAAACCCCTACGTGTTGCAATTAATTATATAGGTGCATGCTAGGAATATAATCAATGTATGGTGAATTAAACATCTAAGATAGATCCTCGGGAGAGTGTTAAAATCAGATTTCCCTACAAAATCAGATTGCCATCGCCCAGAGGACCAGCACAAGACGGCGTTCACGTGTCCATATGGAGTTTTTGCCTATAGGAGAATGTCGTTTGGTTTGTGCAATGCTCCAGCCACTTTCCAAAGATGTATGATGTCCATCTTCCATAGCTTGATTGAAAATATTATGGAGGTGTTCAGGGACGACTTTTCCGTATTTGGCTCTTCTTTTGACCATTGTCTCCACAATCTGTCCCAAGTGCTACACAGATATGAGGAGACGAATCTAGTACTCAATTGGGAGAAGTGTCATTTCATGGTTAAGGAAGGTGTGGTACTTGGACACAAAGTTTCTGCAAAGGGTTTGGAAGTGGATAGAGCGAAGATTGTTGCAATCGAGAAACTACATCCTCCTACAAATGTCAAATCAGTGAGGAGTTTTCTCGGACATGCCAACTTTTATAGAAGATTCATCAAGGACTTTTCCACGATCACGAAGCCACTGTGTGGATTGCTCGAGAAGGATACAAAATTCGTGTTCACCACTGAGTGTTTGGGGGCGTTTGAGAAGTTGAAGCAAGCGTTGATCTCGACTCCAGTCTTGGTCTCACCTGATTGGAGCCAACCATTCGAGCTTATGTGCGATGCTAGTGATTGGGCAGTGGGAGCCGTGTTGGGACAGAAAAGAGATAAGCTATTCAGAGTTATCTGTTATGCGAGTAAGACGCTTGACTCGGCTCAGATGAACTATACCACCACGGAGAAAGAATTACTTGCAGTGGTCTATGCTTTCGACAAGTTTAAACCGTATCTCGTGGGCACTCACACTATTGTCCACACCGACCATGTTGTTATTCGCTATCTGTTCAACAAAAAGGATTCAAAGCCGAGATTGGTGAGATGTATTCTCCTTCTTCAGGAGTTCGACATGGAGATCAAGGATAGAAAAGGGTGCGAGAATGTGGTTGCATACCACTTATCGAGATTGGAAAAGCCAGTTGAAGGAGAAGACAAGCGAATTGGGATCATGGAGAACTTCCCAGACGAGCACATTTTGAGCATAATTGATCATATGCCATGGTATGTAGATTTTGTGAACTATTTGGTGATTGGGGTAATGCCTCAATCGTGCAGTCATCATCAGAGAAGAAGTTTCTCCACGAAGTGAAGTTCTATTATTGGGATGAGCCCCATCTTTATCGCCGATGTGCGATGGCTTGATACGTCGCTGTGTTCCCAAAGGGGAATGGGAGAACATAATCCATGAGTTCCAAAGTTCATAGAATGGAGGACATTTTGCAGCGGCCAAGACTGCAGCAAAGGTCTGCTTGAGTGGTTCTACTGCCTTCTATCTTCAAGGATTGGCAAGCTTTTGTGAAGAGGTGTGACAGCTGTCAAAGGATGGGAAATGCCACTAAGAATGATGAGATGCCGCAGAAGAGCATCATGGAAGTGGAATTATTTGATGTGTGGGGAATTGACTTTATGGGTCCGTTTCCCATGTCTTGTGGTTTCATATGCATCTTGCTTGCTGTGGAGTACGTATCACGATGGGTGGAGGCGATTCCCACAGCCACTAGCGACTCCAAGGTTGTTATCAAATTCCTACATAAAGACATTCTGACTCGATTTGGGGTACCTAGGGCGTTGATCAGCGATGGAGGGTCGTATTTCAACAACAAGTGGCTAGGCAATGTCCTAGCTAAGTATGGCGTGAAGCACAAAGTCACCTCTCCATATCATCCGCAAGCGAATGGGCAAGTTGAGCTCGCAAACCGAGAAATTAAGAGAATACTTGAGAAATCGGTTGTTCATAGAAAGGATTGGGCCAAACAATTGGATGATGCTCTTTGGGCCTACCGGACTGCCTACAAAGCGCCTATAGGTCTATCTCCATATCAACTGGTATTTCAATAATCTTGCCATTTGTCGGTTGATTTGGAACATAAGGCCTATTGGGCCACAAGGAGAATCAATATGGATTTCAAAGAGGCCGGGTTAAGATGAGGTGAACAACTGTTAGAGCTTGACGAGTGGAGGAACGAAGCTTTCGAGAACTCCCGGATCTACAAGGAACGAGCAAGGAAATTCCACGATCTCACTATTCGGCCCAAAGGATTCTCACCAGGAAATAAAGTCTTGCTATACAATGCTCGACTCCGTCTCTTCCCGGGGAAACTGGAATCAAGATGGTCGGGGCCATACACTGTCTACCGAGCACATGCTAATGGGAGCTATTAATTGCTAGACTCGAGTGGCAACATATTCAAAGTGAATGGGCAATACCTCAAATCTTACTTCAAGTCACACTTCAACCGCGAAGTCAAGGTGACTCAGCTTAATGAACCATGATGAGAGGTAACGTCGAGCTAGCGACGAAAAATCTAGCACTGGTTGGGAGGTAACCCAATATATTTACATGCTTTACGTTTTTTTCTTTACTTTTTTTTTTTTCATTATTTTAGTTTTGTCGTGTCTTGTTGGTCGTCTTTGTGTTCCAAAATATAATTGCTTTTTATTAAAACATAAAAAAGGGGGCACGGCGAGCGAGCGCTAGCCCGGCCGCTAGAAAGTGGGCAGAACGCATTCGTCAAGACTCGGGACCACCCTAGCGATCGCGAGTGAGGCCGTGAGGAATAGCCCAGAACGTATCAGGCAAGCTAGCGACCGAGCTAGCGAGCTAGCTCCGTCGTGAGGCCCAACCAGACCCGATATCCTAATGTTAACCCGTGGGTTTTTTGTTGTATTTTATACCCTCACCTCCCTTATTTTTACACACGCACACACGCAACACACTCAAATAAGCTCTCAAGCCCTAGCTCTTCAAACGTTTGCGAATTCTAAGTTAATTCCATTCAAGGTATGCTTCATTTATTCAATTCTTCTTGGATCTTAGCTTATACGCATGAATTCGAAGAGTTTTACCGATTATTTCTTCTTGTTGTGGAATATTGAAGAATTGATGAACTAGAGCCTATATTACTAGATTTACATGGTTTTTGAGCATGCTTCTTACATTATTAGGTGTATTTGTGTTCATTAAATATATTGTTGGATGAATTCACCTGCATTGTTGATTTGGGGGTGAAAACGTCGAAACCTTAGCTGTTCGTCGCGACTAGCGACCAGGCTAGCGACCGCTAGACTGGCCGTGAGGGCCAACGCGGTTGCACGATAGTGCCTAGCGATTGCTAGGGTGGCCACGAGGCCCCTCAGATGTGTGTTCTCACGTGATTTTGAGCCTGTGTGTGCGTTTCTCTCCCTTGTTATGCCTTATACGAACATATGTTATTATGGGGGGAGGAATTTTGCTAATTCCAAGTTTGGGGGAGTTATATATTAAATTGGGTTGACGTTTATGATTGAATCTTTTAAAGAGTACATGAACTAACTTTGAAATTTCTTTTAAGTACAACATGCCGCGTACTTTCGGTAGCAAGGGAAAGGGAAAGGAGACCGCTTCTTCATACGAGGGAGAAACGATTGATGAGTTTCATCCCCAGGCCTTTGGAGTGCGTCTGCCGAGTCCCTCTTCAAGGGACCGTTAGAGGAGGTTGGTGCAACTGAAACACCGATATTCCCGATTCATGTGCATAGAGACATGCCAAGCGATAGGGATAGCCAACGATGTCACGTGGCTAGCCGAGCGATCCAGTCTTTATTTTATCATCACGATAAATTATTAACGTATTGGATCCTTACATTAGAATTTCTATCGATCGTCTATGTCCACCAGACGCAAGGATCGCCAGATTACATTACCTTCCAGTTGGACAACGAGCCCCGACAGCACTCTGTCGATGAGCTTAATGCAATCATCAATGGCTCCCCTGACGGTCTTTACATTGGGGATTTAGAGAACTCAGCCCACGAGATATGGCCGTTGTTCGTTGATCCAGCGGTGGAACAGACCCCGTACTATGATGCCACGAGGGCAAAGGCTAGCTCAATACGGAATCCCGTGATCCGCTACTTCCATCCTCTCCTCACATTCACAATCCATGCCCACACCAATGCCGGCACATGCATGTCCCAGGATATGAGCATCATGATTGGTGCTGCAACCAGAAAGAAAATGCATGCCGACATGTTCCTCGCACAGTATTTCCAGATGCAATCAGAAGTTTCTAGGAATGCGAGGATATGCATTTGGGGTTTCATCACCCCTATTGATGATTTTTTCGGGGTGACGATTCGGGAGAATCTCATTTCACATGATATCTTCCTGGACAAGTCATATCTATATGTCCAGACGTTCCTGAAGTGAGATTCATGGCACTACCTCTGGCTACTCTACGACAAGAACGGCCAATCCATCTGTCGGCTACCCAACAGAGATCTCACAAGATTAAGCGACATTAGACAGCCCGACGCCAACTGGAACATGAGCTTGAATGTGCACTATAGATGGGCTCAGCGCTTAAATGCGCAAGGAGAGGTAGAGGAAGGGGAAGAGGAAGCGGAACATAAGGACGTGGCACAAGAGGAACGGAACAGGAGACCGCTTATGAGACAGGTGGCGCGTTGCACCCACCACCTGTTCAAGGCGACCCCGGGATATATGAGCGCCTTGATAAGATAGATGGTCGTCTCGACCGCATAGACGGGAGTATGACCTCCATGATGGCCCAGCAGCAGGCCCTTCTCGCCCAACATTAGGCGCATTAAGAGCACCAGCGTCAGATGATGGAAATGATGCAGCGGTGGGATCAGTGGCGAGGATTCTACCCACCGCCAGAGTAGCGGCAGATGAGGTAAGGTCTCTCTCCCAACCACTCTTTTCTGGAAACCTTATTGCTACACATGTCACAATAAGTTTGGGGGGAGTGGAAGAGTGTAGTTGGTTGTGGAGTCCTTTTTATGTTTTTGCTTTGTTTTGAAAGTCTTTTATGTTTTGGGGCTTTTGGTGTCTTTTTGTCTTTTGTTTTCGTTGTTGTGTCTGTTGATCAACAAGCTTAAGTGAAATGTGTTAACCTATGTGGCTAATGAGGATAGAAATTTTTTGAAAAATTTGCTAAATGGTGCACATGATGTGTTAGAAAACGACGCATGGATAACTTGAGATTGCTTAGCTTGTTGTTTTCACCATTTGCTTAAACCGTGACACTTCACTATATAAACATCATGTTACAGTTTCTTTTAATTGTGTGATATCGTGCATGTAATTATCTTCTAGAACTTGCCGTGTTTACTGTGTCGAGTTTGCAATATGTGTTTTGAATATGGAAAGGATAAGAGGCCATCTTTGTGAACCACGATTTCACCCATACACTAACCCTATAATATACCATTTGTCACCTTCTTTGAATCTTTATTAGACCTTATTATTTTGTAAACGGGATGATAGGAGGGGAGGATGGATATGGGAATCAAAGGGTTGAAATAATTTGATGTATTACATCAGGTTAAAAGATAGATAGTTACCTCTATGGGAAAGAATGGTACCTATGTGGAAAAGAATGGACCCTATAAGCTCTACTAAAAAGTAAAGAAAAAGAAAAATGCTATGAATAATGTAAGCATAAAGGGATTTGTTTTAATCAAAGTATAAGTATTTTAAAATTTGCATGAACGTTGATTTAGCATGATGGAAAGAAAAAAGGAAATGGACAAAGTCCATATGAGTTGAATGTATAAATGGGGGTGCTTGGAGTTGCATTTGAGTCACTTAGCCATATATCACCCTACCTTAACCAATGTGCCTACATTATAACCTATGAAAAGACCTTTTTGATCCTAATTTAAACGCATTTGATGTGGTGGAGATATTAGAAAAATGACAAGCCTATGGTAAGATTTTGCATGGCATTAATCTTTGGGTGTATACACGTCATGAATTTTATTCTGAGTTTGAGTGTACACTATATTATACACATGCCTTTGTGAGGGTTGAATTGAATAAGATTTTGCTTTTAATTGTTGTGCACTATCGAGTTGACTAATATTGTCATGTGTGGTGTTGATTTCGAGCTTTGAAAGAATTCTGAGGCCTGTTATAGCTACCATATTTGCTGACGCTAGTTGATCTTTCGTTGTGTCTTTGTTTTTGTTTGAGGACAAACAATATTTCAAGTTTGGGGGTTTGATAAACACGCTTTTTACTCGTTTATTCATGTTCGATTTAGATAATCTTAGATCAATTTAAGTGCGTTTATATAGTTTAATTAATGCTTTTAGCTATTTTTGGAAGATACTGCTCTTGGGTTCCTCTATGGTGTTTTGTAGGCGTTTAAGATGATAATCGAAGAACGAAGCGAAGCACGGACCAAATACGAAAAGAATAAGGGTTAGCGGCCGCGAGCTCGGGCGGAAACGTTCTGGAGGAAAACTATCAACCGACCTAGCGACCGCTAGGCAAAGCCAACAATCGTGAGCCTGACCGCGAGAGACTTCGAAAAAGCTACCGCCCAAAAACTCACGACCGAGCTAGCGACCGCTAGCTCGGCCGCTAGGCATACCATGCGATCGCGAACACGGTCACGAGCTCATCGAATAAACGCGCCGACTCACAGCTAGCGACCACTTGCCCGACCGCTAGGCGTTGCGGCCTAGCGCAAATTAGGGTTTCCAGCCCATTGCTTATATATATCACTAGACTTGTGTGCGCCTCTTATGCACGTTTTTCTAGATTTTTGCTTAGAACTCAGTTTATTTTCATATTTTCTTACTTTAGCTTTGATTTCCATCCATCTAGGCTTTAGATTATTATTGTTCTACATTTGATTATCACTTTTTAATGGCTATGGAATGATTTCATCCAATGGAATTCAGTTTTTCCCGTTCTTCTACTTGGGTTTGGAATCAAACCCTCAATTGTTCTTCAGATGCTACATTACAGGTTTTATCTATACAATTCCTATTTCTATGATTAAATCGTATTTTATTTCAATTTATATTTCTAGCTAAATTCTTATTCTAATCCTAGGGTTTGTATGATTCTATCCTAAGTGTCGTGATTCCTGCTATTTGCTATTTACCTTCCAGGCATTGATTTGTGATTCTTGATGCTAAACATTATGTATTAATTTCTAATCAATCTTGATGCAAATCTAGTTGCCAGTTGAATACTTAACAGTTTTAATTGTCAATCGATCTTAAATGCACAATACGGATAAGCCTTGAGTCGTAGCTGAGATAGTAACATCCGTAGGAAGTGTAATACCCCGTCCTTCCTAAGTTTCAGGTTTGCATGGCATGTTTTTCGAGAAGGGGTCAAAGGTTGACTTTTTGTTTCGGTGATGAGACCATCACAAAACCTCAGGCATTGCGAAAAGTGTCTTATGACGAATTCATGACACTAAGTATGCAGGTTTTCGACCACCCACAAAGGTCTGGCACTCCAGGGAAGTTATCGAAAAACTGGACTTTTCATGGGTCTTTTAAAAGCATATTTTGTTTATAGTCATTGTGTCCGGTATTTTATTTTGAGTCCATGGGTACCAAGTTTGCTAAATTTGGAGTCCGTTTGCAAAAGATCGTCGCTTTTGCGTTTTCGAAAAAGGTCGCTTGCAATGGCAGCTACATGACCCTGCTTTTCCTATAAATAGAGGGCTCGGGCTTTCATTTTCAACATTCATTTTCTTCGTCTCTCTGTGTTTACGGAAGAGCCGAGCAGCTCAAGCACGCTAAGTCAGCTGGAGGAGTGGGGATCGACAGGGAGGCTCGGCGGCAGTGCCCATCAAGGCCGCCGCCACCACCGCCGATCGCCCTCCCGACAGCCCTATTTTTCTATTTTTGTCCTTTTCTTATAATGATTCCGCCTTTTAGTAGATCGCATAGCATAGAACTCGGGTTTCTAAAGGGACGAGGCGAGAAAACTGCCGGAGGCCTGCCTATTTGGCCGAACCGCCGCCGCCGCCATTGCCCCCTTGGCCACCGATTTGGTGGTCAACGGGCCACCTTTTAGCTACGGGCCCTTTAGGTTTTGAGTTTCGGGCTATGCATTCTACTAAAGTACCGATTCCGTTTTTCTGTTTTTTACGTTTCTGCATGTCGGGATGTTTTCCATTGTATCGAGTTTTCTAAAGGAAGTACACGCCCGGGTTATCCATTTTCAACATAGTTTTTCATTCCATGTTCCTCGTAATGCATATTGCTTATGTTTCCGTTTTCATGCATCGGTTTTGGATGGTTTATCCTAGATTTGAGGATATGCATCGATTTTTGAAGCTTCTTCGCTGCTAAGATGTGTGTCAACTTGCATGCATGCATATTTTGAAGGTACCCTATTATAGGTCTTGATGTCCTGAATATAATTCCCTTCTGTATCGAGTTGATTTGAAAACCCGGAGAGTGCCAAATGTGGGTTCAGAAAGTCGAAAACCCCCGTTTCGTTTCGATCTTCGTTTGGATCAGATTGTTGCTTTGCTTTGTGGGATGTGACTCCAAAAGTTGCTCCATCTTGTTACCAGTTACCTACCAGTGCGATCGGTGAAGCTGTTAGATCTGTGGATAGCTCTCAGTTGACGTTTTCGTCTGTTCAGGTTGGGTTATATATGCTTATTTTGAGTTATATACTCTGATATTTCAAAAATAAAACATGTGCGCCGTAAAATGTTTTAACGAAGTTATTACAGTTCTCTGATCCGAGATGTGGTTCTATATTGGTTGTGCACGGATCTCTATTCGGTGGGTTGATCCCCATCTTGAGTATTGATCGTAAGGGGATAGACCCCGAACACGTGGTTATGGTTCTGAAGGGGATAGACATCGAAAGTCCACACGGAAATATAATGAGGTGGTTATGGTTCTAAAGTGGATAGACCCTTGAAGTCCACACCGAGTTAGCCGAGTGAATACGTTCCGGGCATGGGCCGACTGGATATGTTTCGGGCTGAGATATTGTGGGCTGGCTGGATATGTTCCGGGCCGAGTGAGATGTGATGGGCTGGCGGGATACGTTCTGAGCCATGGTTCTATGATTCTATGATGGTAGTAACAGTAATAACGGATCAGGTATCGAAAAACGAAAAATCTATTTTTGCTTACTTAGAAGTGGATTTACTTTTTAAAACCTTCTAAGGTAAGTGCTCTGAACACGGCATCATGAATTTTGATTTACGATAAAAACCCCAGCTGAGTGCGCTAGTACTCACCCCAAAATCTTTTCAAAAATGTTTTTCACTCACAGATGGAGGAGGGCTCGATATGCGACGCTAAGGGGTTGAGCTGTTGTTCCTTTCACGCTACCTGCTTCCGCGATGCTGTTTTATATATATGTATTCTGTTATGGATGTATTCTTGTCCCTTTATTTTGCTCTATGATTGGGAACAAGATTTGCTATTATGTTATTATGTTGTGAGTCTCTACAAGAACATGCTATGTGGTTGACCGGTCTAGTCAACAGAATGTAATGCCATTTTGTTTCCTTGCATTACTATTATCAAATCAAGATCATGTTCATTGAAGTTATGTTGTCGATATGATTCTGTTGGTGGATTGTTTGCTCACCCCTCCCCTTCAGGATATGTCCTAGTTATAGAGGAGATGTTGTCCGATTTTATGGTCGTATCTTCGTATTATGTATGCTTTATGTATCCCCCACTTCTTCCTCGCTTCATAACCCCCACCCCTAATCACACCCCGGTATCCGTGCCTTCCATCGGGAATTGGGACATGACAGCGTGGTATCAGAGTAGTTTTTCTAGCTTTGGGCGTCTATTGTTATTTGATATCAAGGCAGTTCATTTTCTTTATATCATGTACGTTCTTGAAATTGAGTGTTTAGAACTTGTTCGTCTAAACTGTTTGTCAGGTACAACTACCCTCAGCTCACAGTCAGTTCACCTTCTTTCAAAAGGGGATGGGGTATGTGTTTATTTGTTGGTGCTTTATGTGGCTATGTGAGCTTGATATGATCTTTGTTTAATGTGCTTTGGCATGGTAAGAGTTTACGTGATGTAAACGTGATGTGGATGTTGAGGTGATATGGATGTGGTATGGTTGGGTGTTGATGTGGATTTGGAAGTGATTTTTCGATGGGACGGAAGGGCCTATGCGATCGTGATATGAAAATCATTGATATGATATGATGTGATTGATATGATCACGGATGGTTGATATGAGTCTATGTGTTTACATAGCGATATGTTGTTGATTGAAAATCTTGTTTATTTTGATAAACGAGTGTTTTGTAAGTGAATCATGTATCTGCTTGCATGATTATTATTATGAATATCGATATTGATATTGATATGTGTTGAAAGAGAACATATGACTGAGACATGATTACCCAGATGATTGGGCGGAAAAGGAAACATGAATATTTGTTGTTGTTTTATGATAAACTAACATGTAGGTTTATGGATATTCAATGGCCCAGACAACGCTGGTTAAGATCTCACAGGATGGATGAACAGATCCGTAAGTTCAGGGAATGTACCAGGAATGTCCATGAGCCATTAGGAGTGTTTCTAGGAAGATTTGTTGGTTTATGGAGGAAGGTTCGAGACAGTGGGAAGGTATCTGATACGAGGCCTACTACTGGATGACAGAGAGGCTACCAACAGGTTGGCAGCCATGTGCAAGAAGGCAGGGGTACGTGATGTTCCGTCGGGATCCTGTCACCATGCATCTTACCTTGGATTTCACTGAGTTCGCTGCTTGAGTGTGGAGACAATGGATCGATCATCGAGGCATACCTTCTGAGGCAGATGTGATAGCAAGGCATGTTCGAGGGCCGATCCAGATTGATGACAGGGATGATGTTCCTGAAGAACCTTTAGGAGAGCAGCCATCGCTCAGACGATCGCCAGTCCGTCAGGATACGCCAGTCACTACACCTCCATCTACGACCCTCACCTTCCGGAGGACCCAAACATTTTTCGGCGGGACCTCCTAGGTGAAAGAGATGATCCACCCATCGATGGCGCAGAAGAGGCCGGGATCGAATCACGGTGCCATCGGCCATGTCGACGTTGGCATCGAGGAAGGAGATTATGAGGATGAGGAAGACCCAGAGGAGGATGAGGAGGACAGTGAGGACTCAGAGGATCTGGTGATTCGGATAGCGGATGACTCGGATGAGGTCGAGCATGTTGAGGAAGGGCAAGCGCCGGAGACAGGAACCCAAGAGCAGCATACACCTGAGACCCAGGCAATCAGAGCACACCTTGGGTGGGACCATACTCACGAGAGGCTTGCTACCATGAGGGATCATTTCATCTAGGCAGCAGCCTGAGTCTGAGCCCTGATAGGAAGAGAGAGAGAGGAGGAGGAAAGGCAGAATGGACCAGATAATATGAACGAAGAGCAGTAGATGGACATGGAGGACGGATATCTAGGTAGTTAGTGTGTACAGTGACAGTCGCAGTGTAATAACCCAAAAAATTTAAAAACTTTTATTAGTGATGCTTAAACCAATTATTTGTGGTTCTTAGACCTTAGTTATGTTTAAGGTAACCAACGAAATGAATTAGAATCAATTCGGAGATCGAAAACTAGAGAAATAAAAAACTAGTTACTAGTCCTACCGGATTAGGGTTTTCTGAATAGTCTGAACATAGAATGAAATATCGAGAATGAATCTCAACAAGAGGATTTAATTTCTAGAATCCTCGCACGAAAACATGTGAGAAGCCAAAGAATGAGAATTTTCGGGCATGATTGCCCGGTCAGTCTTAAAAGTACTATTTACGAGCCGGATCAACTTTCAGTCTGTGCTAATCATGAAAATTATTGATAACAATCAAAATCAAGGAGGAATATATTATTATGAATTTAGAAGTTATAAGAATCAATTTATGAACGAAATTCCTGAAGGACTTAACCGAACGCGGGAAATTATACCGGGAAAATCCTAAATTGATCCGAACAACCCGAAACTCGAACCAAGGGTCTAAATCAATAAGAAATGATTTATAAGACTCAAATTATTTATGGAAGCTCAAGAATTCAATGGAATTTTGAATGAGCATAATTTAATCGTCGAACGCTGTTTTTCCGCGATAACTCGGAATTGACTTATCGGACGCCGTCCGAACTTCATGAAATTATTATAAATTATGAAATAAGTCTTTTAAGGCTATTTAAGAAAATAAAACCTTGACTTTCCGAGAAATCAATCGAAAGCGCGTTAAAACTTAAAGAGTCGGTATTAACATGTCAAATCGGGTAATTTGACCATTCCTTCTCCCAACTACCACCAACACCACCCCAAATGGGTTAATGACATCCCTTTAGGCTGCCAAGATAGTAACCATTTCATCCATAATGCAGCCTTCACTTTAGAACCCATTTTCTCTCTCTAAATTCAAATCCTCTCTTTTGTTCTTCAAGTTTTTAATCTTTAATCCTCATTTCCAAACCTTTCCAACCCTCAAATAATTATTCTAAAACCATAAAAAGGTAGCATTCATCATTCTCTTCATTTATAATGGAGTAGAAATTTTTTTAGATTTTTCTTGAATTATTTCATGAAAAACCCTAGTTTTGCTCTTCATTTTTTTCGTGACTTTTGAGCCATGAAATGCTCTCAAGAAATGAATTAAATATGCTTATAAATATGTTCTAAGGCTGTATTTAAGGTTTGGTAATTTTTGGAGCATGTTTAATATTTTTCGATTTATGTTTTATTTCTTTTTATATGAGATGAAGCATGCTATTGTGAATATTATTTGATATTGTTGCTTTTTAATGTATTAGAAGCATGTAGAATAAATATGATAATTTTCAGAATTTTTTTTTGATTTATTTTTAAAAAAGCCGTGAGCTTTGTGGAATTTTAGGCCATTGATTTTAATTTTTTTTGCTGAAAATAGTTGAGATATAGTGTTTAATATATGATATGAACATCATATATTAATCTTAAAATTTTTGAAACACATCTCCTATTTTCTTTAATAAAGGCCGAATACATCCATATATTTTTAGACTATTGTTTGATTTTTAATTATTGAAAATAGTTGAGGTATAGTAAAGTATATGATATGAACATCATATATTAATCTTGAAATTTTTGAGACACTATTCCTATTTTCCTATGAATATCGAAAATATATATATATATATATATATATAAGGATTTATTTGATTTCATTTGTTGAAAATGATAGGATATGTTATGTTTAGAAATAATATGAACATAATATGCATTGTTGGGAATTATTGAACACATATGTAAAATATGTGTGAGGACAAAAAGAATTCCAAGCATTTTGTTCATATTATAAATATTAGTTGATGTTTAATGTTAATATTACATGTTTATTTCATATATAAACATATTGTGGACTAAATGGAATTTATTGTATATATATATATATATATATATATATGGTAGTATTACCGAAAACATTATATGGTAATGAGCATGTGTTTTAAATTTTAATGTATGATATGAGATGATATTTCATGTTTAGTATATGATATAAGCATGATATGATTTTTGTAGAATTTATTGAACACAAATGCTCAATTAATCATGAATGCCGAAAACTTTGAGGATTTTTAACCTATGGTTGAAATTTTATATGATGATATTGAGTTAGTAATTAAATACTATAGTATGATAGGAGTATAACATGATTCGATTGGAATTTATTTGATACATATGCTAATTATTGTTAATTATTGAAAACATAGCAAAATGGTTAAGTATAAGTTTAATTCTAATGATAAATGATGCTATGATAGTTAACTATAAGCTTGGAATGAATGGTTGTGATTGTAATGAATGAATGGAACACTTATACACACATACACAATAGTTTTGCATTACGTTAGAAATTAGGGTTTTCTAATGCTTTAGTATAGTTTATGTTGTGTATGGTATTGTATGGTGTTGAATGGTTATGTTTAGGTTGTGCTGACAAACAAAACCATAAACGTAAATAACATAATACTTTATGTACGAGAATCCAAAAGAAATCGACCAATTTCGATAACTTAAGAAAGAATTAACGAGAATCGAAGTTAGCCACGAATTATGGTTTCTCTTTTAGTAATAGGATACTCAAACGTGAGTTCCTAGGTTAAAGAAACCAAAAGCCGAGTTACAACGTTAATACTCAACAACGAAACCTAATACGACGTTAGATTGAGTGTTAAGACAACTCGACAAGGAATAGCGATTATACAACTTATATAATATCCGACGAGTTAAGAGAAATAAACAATGTCATAATGTGCAAATGGTATGTCGTTTTCACAAAAATAAATCTGACACTCGGTCAGTGTGCCTACACTGCACGGATAGCGATGAGCGTAATCGACACTCGGTCAAGATGCCCAAACCGCATGTAGCAAGAAGCAAAATCGTCTCCCAAAGGATTGGCGAGAATTTCTCCAATTTTTCACCTATAAAATAAGATGTGGTAAGAGACTAAACTATAAAATCGAAAATAGCAAATAAGAACGGAATTCAGATGTTTGTTTGTAACAAATATGATGAACGTGTCCCGGTTCCAATTAATTCCACTCTAGCTTAGACAAATCCGATCCTCGATGCAAATTACTTCAATTCATGCAAACAAACAAGTTATGATCACCGAAGACGCTTCTGACGCAATATTATCTCTCCTTAATTTATCGGTAATTAGGAAGACGCTTCACTAACTACTTCAAGAACCGTAAGAGACACTCTATAGAAACCCGATTCAAAACCGACAAACTTTGACACAGGATTATCGAACTAAGTATGTTAAACTCTTGACTCTAATGAATCACTTTACCACTAATCAAATCTAAACCACAATTACGGATGGCCGATTCAATTGGCTACTAATTAATTCTGAACTACTAAATATTTGCAACTACCTAGTAGAGACGAAACAATTAACGACAATAAACACAGAGAATAACAGATGCGAGCATAAAATTAAAGGATAAAACCGATTAGATCTCACGGAACGTGTTGCGCTAGAGCTTCCTTAATCTTCACCGGAATGATAGAGATTAGCTAGAACTCATAAATGAATTCAAACTAATAATAATATTAATGAAAATAATGAACGAAAGGAAATAATAATAATAGAAGTAAAACTTTTCAATTGAATTCCAAGCTGAATTATGTACGTCCCCTTGCGTGAATGAGAATATTAGAGAAAAGAGATAAAGATATCCTCTTTCAAATCCTATCTAATCTTTTCAAATAAAATCTAATCTCCTATTATAAAGGAAAACATATTCTAATATAATAAGGAAACTATAAGATAATTCAAAATAATAACTAAAGAGGCCCAAATCAATATTTGAGACCTATTACATAATTAAACTTCGTTTGATATAACAAAGCCTTCAAAAATCCACTTAATTCACGTCATTGTTTTCAAGTCCCAGCGAAACAATGCAGTATGGGCATACTGCACGACCTTCAGACATCAACTTTACTTTAGATATTCCAAAACTCTTCCAATTTTATGTTAATTCTTCCAAAATAATATCAACACCTACAAAATCCACAAAATATGCAATTAGCTTCATATGATTAAGTAGATATTAAGCATTTAAACTCATCAAAATCACCCAAAATATACATATAAAATACGCCTAATCAAATCCCCCCACACTTGGATAATGCTCGCCCTCGAGCATAAAGAAAGGGAAGCAAAACAAAAGAATGAAACGAGAGAAAAAGAAACAGACTCAAAACAGAAATTGGTAACGACTCAACGGACAAAGGTCATAGTCGGGATTAGAATACAATCCTCCGCAATCCTTCAACCCTTCTTTCGATTCAAAACTATGCAAACACCTTTCATTCAAGTAAAAATCATGCAAGATCAATCCAAACCTCACCAAGATCACTCCAAGACTCTCAAAGAAAGAAAATAGGCGGATTTCACTCATTAAATCATGACTTGATGCTTTCAATCACAAGTTTGCTCATATGTCATTGTTTCCACTACAAATGAACTCATGCACAATCACTAAGTCTTTCGATGGGTTGTAATGGGGCTTGGGTGCATAGGTAGGATAAAGAAAAGGATAAAAATAGGCTTATAATACCAAAAATATGCAAGTATGTACTCCTCAAATCTTTTATCTCATCAATACACGTTGCTGCACACCGTCCATTGTACCATCAGCTTACGTTCTTAATAAACGAAAGTATCAACATATACCTTCAAACATTTTGCTCATTCACATGATTCCCCAATTTACTTTGCTCTTCTTCTTTCTTTTCTTTGTTTTTTCTCCTTTTTTTTTACGAATCGATGCAGTATGGGCGTACTGCATGATTTTTTTTTTTTTTTGAAACAAACTTCGACTACATCCTCCAACTATTTCTTTCCAGCCACTCTCCAATATTTTCAAACCAATTCAATCACCAAATATGACAATCACTGTTCATATCAAACTTGCGCAAACTTACATATTTTTTGTGGGTCAAAAGAAGGTTAAGAAAGGCTAAAGCTCATATTTAGTAACTTTTAATGATCAAGAAAAGGATTAAGGCACAAAAAGGCTAACTAGTGAAAAACTGAGGATATGAAGTATATAATCAGGCCAAATATATAGGGATAATGATCAAAAACTACTTAGATCACTTTAATGCTAGAATTTCATATGCAGTTTCAACTATGGCAACAAGGCAAACTAGACATCAAGCAATCAAATCAGACACAACACTCTTCAATGATACATGGAGCACTTTAATGTTTTTGCCATATGCTCAAATCTCACAATATAAGTAAGCTCATTTAGAATTTTTAATCAATCTTGCACTTATTCATCGTTCATGAATACATACAGATGTTTTTGCACAATTCATCATCAAAAGAAAACAACCATTCAAACCAAGGCAATATCCTAATCTCTCATATTCAATTCATCCATCTTGAAGTTGCCAATAACTCAAAACAAAACCAAAAACTTTTTTTTTCTTTTTCTTTTAAGAACAAAGAAACTACGAACAGAAAACAACCAACTTCCCCCACACTTATACAACACAATGTCCTCATTGTGTGAAAGATAGACCAACATATAAAAAACATAAAAGAACAACAAAACAGAAAAGAGAATAAGAATAGAAACTTCCATGAACAAATCAAGTAGGGGGCGAGGCAGACAATGGGTGATGAATGCAGGTTGTGAGGGGCCTCGGTGCGTGGCTATTGTGGTAGTTCACTTGGGTGGAATGACGGGCTGCTGGAGTATTCATGCCATGTAGAGCAGAGCTTCCAAACCTATAGAAAAAGGAATTAAAATAAAAAGAAACTAAAAGCAGGAAAAAGTAACAAAAAAGAAAAACTTGGGTTACCTCCCAAATAGCGCCCTTGTTTAAGGTCCAAGGCCGGACACCATGGTGGTACGATCAGGAGTTGACGACGGAAGTAGCCAATTTCATCTCTTGAAACTTGGTTATCTTTATCTCTTCAATTATAAACTGTTGTCCATCTGGAGGATCGTGTGGTATGGGCATACTGTCTGACTCCTTCTGTAGTCTGCTTAAATGTTTAACAACATTGAGGTCCTTGTTGGGAACAACGGGCAGCGTGTCATCCTCTTCTAAAATTGCATACTTCAAATACTGTGAGAGATTGTTCAATTCCAGCTTTGGGTCTTTCATAAAAGATGACAAAATTCGCTTCATCTCGGTCAGTATGGGTATACAGCTCGAAAACTGTTGCTCACTTCCTAATGATGCATTCATCTATCATATGCTCGAACTTATCTTCCCTGCAACTATTCTCAATAAAATGTTCAGCCCAAGGATCAACAATATCAATCATGAATATAGATTCAGGATCCTCAATATGCTTCATAGATTCAAAAATATTAAATGTGATAATTTCTCCATCAAATTCCAAGCAAAGCATGCCTTTATCAACATTAATTATTGCCTTTGTTGTTTTCATGAATGGTCTTCCTAATAAAATCAAAGACTTATGAGCAGAGGAAGAATCGTCCATGTCAATAATATAGAAATCAACGGGAAAGATCAAATCATCTACTTTAACAAGAACATCCTCAACTACACCTAAAGGATATGCATTGTGTTGGATTTGTATCTTGAAAGCAGTTTAGTTGAGCTTGTATACAATGTTTCTGTTACCACTATTACAATCTCCGTCTGATTTGAATACTTGATTGCATATATATCGTGTCCCCTTATCTCATATATAAGTTAGATCATACGATTGTGTAGAAGATCACGTAAGTCCGTATGATTGGTCAAGCTTAATGAGATATAAAAGTTTCACGGTGAGACGACTTAAGGACGAGTTGTCGGTTTAGCCGCAGATAGATAAGAAGTGACTTGACTTAGTTGCTTGTCTATGCCGGATGCGTCTCGACGTATTGAAGGATCACGATGAGATGAGTTCTTCTTTCGACCGTCGTGAAGAACCAAGATCTCGGTGACTTACGATGATCTAAACCTCGATAAGGTATTAGGTGAGTATGAGTTGCGACCATCACTTTGACTTGTTATGAGTGAGGGTTATATGTTCTAACCCAAGATTCTCCGCATCTTGGGTGGTGGCGATCTTGTATGTCACGCTAGTTATCAGACGAGTCACCGTATCCGTTTAGGATGATGACGTCCCTTAAGGAGCTCAAAGGTTTATTGTACTAAACCCCGCAGTTGAGTTAACTCAAGTACAATAATAAGGTTGAGTGGTACTACTTAAGGAAATAAAGTTATTAATCGCTTTTAAGTCGCCGATTGCTATAAATGATTAATGGACGCTCGATATCTTAAATACGGGATTCAGAATGTTCAAGTGCAAGCCCGACTCAACTTGGTAATAAAGGGTAAGTCAACATTCTTTCTCTAGTGGCATGATCGAATGTTTATAAATTAATTTATGTTCGGTGAACATAAGATAATTAATTTATTTGAGGCCCATCTTTATTCCTTGCATTTGATCCTCGGTCGGCCCATCCAGTTCGTAGTAACCGAGGAAAATCGGTTCCCTATTGCTCAATTGGCAAGATTTTATTCTCTTTATCCACATGGATATAATTATATTTATGGTATATGCATAGATCCTTTCCATATAAGATTATGGTAATAATCTTGAGTGTATGGAAATAATCCTAAGAGTATGGAAATAATCCTAAGAGTATGGTAATATTCCATATAGGATTATGGTAATATTCCATATAGGATTAAGGTAGTGCATTATAAATATAAGGTATGAGATAATGTCTAGGTTAATGCTCACATATTACAAGCAAGATTTTCGGCCATCTCAATTAATTGAGAGAAAATTTTCGTGAGTTTGGGTGAGAGAAAAGGGTGATTTTCGGTGCATTCTCCATAGCTCGTCCTCACTCGACGTTGGAGTTTGGGTATCCGGGATACAGTCCAGAAGGTCAAAGCACGAGTCTCGACCGTTCAATCCGTTCATCCCGTTCGATCCACCTCGACAGATCCAAAGGTAAACACGAGAAAACCCCAACGTGTTGCTTTTAATTATATAGACGCATGCTAGGATTATAATCAATGTATGGTGAATTAAACACCCAAGATGGATCCTCGGGGCGAGGGTTAACATACGTTTTCCCTACAATTGGTATCGAGCACGGGATCGAATCTTCGCTCATTGGATTAATTCACGTTTGATTATTACGTGCGTTATTATAATTGTGGATTTGTCGTTCATCGTGGCTCGTTTGTTTTGTTGGTTTTTGTTTTTACACCACGAGAAAATCCGTGGTTAGATTAGATTTTATTATGTAAATCTTGTCTGTAAAAGAAGAACGAAGACGAAAGAACGAAGAACGAAACGACGGGAAAAACAGGTAGCTCGGCAGTCCCCTGGACGGTATCTCGCGAGCAAGCTTCGCGGTCGCGAAGGCGATCGCGAGGGGCGCGGGCGACGGGGCGTGCGTTCGCGCACGAGACCCCTGGCGCCACGCGAGCGAGCGAGCGATCGCGAGGGACGGCCGCAAGCAGCGGCGAAGCGAGCTAGCGGCGACGGAGGCGCGTTGGCGCGCGGCGACCCGGCTGGCGAAAGCGAACATCGCGATCGCGGTTTCGCCGGCGGCGACGACGTCTCGGCGGCACGTTCGGCGCCGGGAAGTCGCGCGCGTGCTCGATGGGTCGCGGTCGCTTTAGCGATCGCGAGGCAGCCCGCGAGAACGCTGGCAGGCGGCGCGAGGTCGGGCGCGCGACGGCTTTGCCCCAGCGCTGCCCAAGACTCTTTGGGCGACCACGCCGCACCCGCTTTTTTCAGATTTTCCGGCCCGTGCCCGCACGCGAGGCCCAAATTGTTGAATCCGTCCGTGCCCGTGCACGCGAGGCCCTGTTGAAGTTTAATTTACGTACTTTGTAAATCTATGTAATAGATTAGATTTAAATGTCTGTGTTTCACGATTGGGCGCGATGAACGTTTTATTTTATTTTTATCGCTCATATGCATGTCGTGGATGTTTAAATTATGCAAGTAGCATGCTATGTATGTTTATATTACGTTGACAAACCTTTAAGTGTTTTACGTAATTAGATGCGCATAGTAAGCATGCTAGGTTTATCGCGTTTATCAAGCATATTTTAGAATTTCTGCGAGCATGTTTTACATGTTGAGTTCTATAGAAAAGCATGCTAGGATTACGTGATCTCGCATGGACAAACCTTTTGAATAAAAAGACTAAGCAAGCAACCCGACAAATTAATTTTTCAAATTAAAATGTCAAGACTCCACTTTTGATCTCTAAACAAAGTGAGACGATTGTGAGTAAACGCCCACACGCGTGGCTTGCTTGCACTGCTTATCATAAGTTTGTTAGATGAGATTTCTAAATAAAACATTTTAAATCTATTGAGAAGTGGGAGTTTCATGTAAACGCCCACACGCTGCGTGGCTTGCATGTGCGATTTTCATAAGTTCTCTAGAGATAGATATAAAATGAGATAACAAAAGAATTTGAATTGGAAGCGGTATGGTCCGAGTGAGTATACCAATTCTAAGAATTCATTTTGCTGTTAAAATTGTGGTCATTGCTAGACATCACCTCAGTACAACTTCCATGAAGTCCCTTCTTGCGATAGTGATGTGGTCTAGTAAGGTCCAATCATTAATTTCATTTGTCATAAGGATAAGTTGACATGGATTGAAATTAAACGACTAAAAGGTATATTTTAGTCCAGTCGGGGGTTCATGTAAACGCCCACACGCGTGGCTTGCATGTGGAATTCCTTGGGCGATTGAGGTTTCAATTAATATTGTTTTATCAAAAGGTTACAATATTATTATTACGAATTATATGCGATCGTATGCTTATGTGTTTTACATTATCGCTTCGAGATATGTCTCTTACGCCGATTATCAATATGCTCGCACAAAATCCGCTATCCGTCCAAATTTTATCGAGTGGAAACGAAACATGGAATATGTTCTTATCATTGAAGAACACATGTTTGTTCTCACTACTCCTAAACCCGATGCCCTTATCGACGATCGACTAATGAGCAACGAGTCGGCGCACTTTGGAATAAGTCAAACAATATGGCTAAATGCTATATGATGACTAAGATGTCCAAAGGCTTGCAGTGCAAAGATCGATCGATGGTAGACGCGATCGATATTTGGTCAAGTCTCGAGAGTAAGTTTGGGCGATCGGATCGGACGATCCGCTTCCACACAATGAGAGAAATCTTGGCGTGTAAGATGGAAGAAGGAAGTTCGGTCCATGAACATGTCTCCCATGACTCATCTCATGGGCAGTCTTGATCGGTTGGGAGGAGGTATTGACGGCGGCCAAGGTCGATATCATCCTCAATACACCGCCCAAGTCTTTTGAGAACTTCGGCGTGAATGCGATCATGAGCAAGACCGAGTTTACACTTAGTCGGCTGTTTAATGATCTCGTCGCGGCGGAAGGAGTTATGGGAAAAGGAGCACATGCTCTTCCTAGCACATCTAAGGGCCCAAAATTTTCATCGCAAAATGGAAATAGAAAAGGGGTGCCAAAGGTGGTAAAGGCGAGGAAATAGTGGGAGTAATGGGAGCAAGAACATGGTTGCCACCGGAGGCTTGAAGAAGCCAAAGGAGAAGGCAAGTGCTTCAAGTGCGTAAGATCGGGCATTGGAAGGCCAAGTGCCCTATGCTCAGGCTCAAGGTACGCCGCTTGCTTTAGTAACGGAAACATGTTTAGCGACTTGTTCTACCCATTCTTGGGTAGTAGATACGGCGCAATCGATCATGTTTGTTACACCTGCGTGGGTTCTGCGCGACAAGGGAGCTGTTTGATGGCGAGATAACGATCTCCATGGGCAACGCGCGAAGTCGAAGCTGTTGCGGTTGGAGATGTTTCTTTATGTTTTGGGACAACAGTTTTAGTTTTGAAAGACGTTTTATATGTGCCGGATTTTCATGAACCTTGTTTCTGTTTCAAATTATTTACTCATGGATATTCGTTATTTTTGATAGTGGTGTTTCTATCATAAGAAATGACGGTTATACGTGTTGGCACTTTATATAATTCGCTTTATACTATTTACGCAAAACATAATACCTATAACTATGTTGCATCTTCATCAAACCCCAAAAGAGAAAGTTTTCTTCAAGAAGATGACTCTACTTTTCTCCGGCATCTTAGATTAGGTCACATCAATCTAAATAGGATCCAAAGACCGCTAAGAATGGGCGTTGGGTAATCTCACGGTTACTCGTTCCCGTCTGCGAATCTGTATAGAAGGTAAGATGTCGACTGCACCCTTCAAAGCGAAGGGTTATAGAGCCACGTAAATGTTGAGTTAGTCCATTCGACTGTGTGGACCGATGTCCACACAAGCTCGTGGAGGGTACAGTATTTTGTCACTTTCATTGACGATTACTCAAGGTGCGGATACATATACCGCTTCACCGCAAGTCGAATGCTTTGAGAAATTCAAAGAGTTTAAGGCGGAAGTGGAGACGAAGCTAGGTAAGAGTATCAAGTCATCATGTGCGATCGCGGTGGCGAATACCTCAAGAACGAGTTTATGGACTATCTAGTGAAGTGGGATTACATCCCAACAAGATTTCACCGGCACACCACAAACAAAATGGTGTGTCGGGCGAAGAAATAGGACTCTTTGGAAATGGTTAGATCTATGATGAGTTATGCTACATTGCCTATTTCATTCGGGGTATGCCTTAGAGACGGCGGCATACTTGCTAAATCTAGTACCGCCCAAGTCATCGAAAAGACCCCTTCGAGTTGTGGTTTGGGCAAGCCCGGTTTAAGCCACATAAGGATATGGGCGATCCAAAGACACGTCTTGAACAAGAAGGCGACAAGTTGGAAGCTAGATCGACGCAAGGTTGTTTATTGGCTATCCTAGAGGAACGAAGGTGGTTTATTCTATAGTCCTAAGGATCAAGGTCATTATTAGCACTAATGCCCGATTTTAGAAGAGGATTATATGAAAATCATAAATCCAAAGTTGAAATCATTCTTCAAGAATTAGAAGATGATCGATTCCACCACCGATTAGGCCAAAGGTGCGAGATGTCGAGTCTAGTGGGAGGATCGACACCAGATACTTCAAGAAATTGAAGTGGGTCGAGTTCCACCGAGATACCGACCGCGCAAGTGGTACCCCACAGCAAGTTGTGCAAGTTAGAGAACCACAAGTATCTGCACCCACCGTTGCCATTGTGCCTGTAGAACCTCGTCGTAGTGGGAGGGTTGTTCGTCAACCCGAGCGATTTATGTTCAAGGGTGAATCTTCGGATTTAGTCCCAGCAGACGAACATGCAATAATCGACCCATGGACATACAAGGAGGCGATACAAGATATTGATGCAAGATCATGGCACACCGCTATGGACTTAGAAATGGAGTCCATAACGGCTATGGATGTATATGAAAAGACACTCTACCGATGGCAAGGAAGCCATAGGTAGTAAGTGGATATACAAGAGGAAAGAGATTCGATGGAGAGGTTTCGCTTTTAAAGCCGTGCTTGTGGCGAAAGGGTACACTCAGATTGAGGGCATCGATTTCGATGAGACCTTTTCACTGTAGCAATGCTCAAGTCCATCGAATTCTTCTAGCCATAGCAGCCCACTTGAACCTAGAGGTTTGGCAATGAATGTTAAACCGCTTTTCTAAGCGGTTACCTTGAGGAAGGTAGAGACATCTATATGCAAAGAACTCAAGGTTATGTGGTAAGGGTGAAGAGCATCTAGTATGGAAGCTTAAGTCCATTTATGGACTTAAGCAGCCTCCCGATCATGGAACTTACGCTGACGAGGTGGTAAAGTCCTATGGATTTACCCATTGCCTAGCGAGAGTTGTGTGTATCGGTTAGATGTCAACGGTGATGTGGTATTTCTTGCACTTTATGTAGATGACATCCTTCTAATGGCAACAACGTGAAGTCGTTATCGACGTAAAGAGTTGGCTATCCGATCGGTTTCAAATGAAAGACTTAGGAGATGCGTACATTCTTGGGATCAAGGTTTACCGAGATCGCAAGAAGAAAATGTTGAGCTTATCTCAGCGCCTTACATTGATATCGTGATTACTGTTTTAGTATGCACGAGACCGCCAAGAAAGGATTGCTACCTTCGGACATGGCGCCTTTATCTAAAACGCAGATCACCTATGACCGCAAAGGAGATAGAGGAATGAGACAAGTTCCTTACGCTCCGCCGAAGAAGTCTCATGTACGCAATGCTATGCACGAGGCCCGATATCGCGCATGCGGTAGGCATAGTAGCTAGATATCGCCTAACCTCGACAAGCTCATTGGATCGCAGAAAGCATATACTCAAGTATCCGAAAGGACTCGAGATTATAGGCTAGTTTACCATGCAGATAGTCTAATGCCTTTGGGTTATCTGGACTGGATTTCCAAGTCGACCGTGATGAGAAAAAGTCAACCTCGGGCTATGTGTTTACCTTGGGAGGTGGAGCCGTATCAAGTGAGTGCAAAGCGGCGATGCATTGCGGACTCTACCATGGAAGCCGAATATGTAGCCGCCTGGAGGCTTCTAAGGAGGTCAGATGGTTCAAGAACTACCTCGTGGATCTAGGTGTGGTACCGGTTTGCCCAAGAGTATCATAGTTTCATCGTGATAACTCAGTGCGATGGCAAACTCGAAGGAACCACGGACCCACAAGCGACTAAACACATAGAGAGAAAGTACCATGTCATACGAGAAATCGTTAGACGAGGTGACGTCTTGATTGAAAAGATTGATACGACGGAAAATCTAGCGATCCATTCACGAAGAGCCGCCGCAAAAGTCTACGATGGACACGTTAGAGGACTTGGATTGCGCTGATGGCACCCACTTAGAAAGGAACTTTTGTATAAGTGGGAGAAGCAAAGTGATGGTTGTTTGTAATAGCTAGTAGAAAGACACATTGTATACTAAAAGTTTGCTTTAGTATAAGTGGGAGATTGTTGGATTTGTATACCGAAAGCGCTTGGTTGAGCTTGTATACAATGTTTCTGTTACCACTATTACAATCTCTCGTCTCGATTTGAATACTTGATTGCATATATCGTGTCCCTTATCTCATATATAAGTTAGATCATAAAGTGTAGAAGATCACGTAAGTCTCGTATGATTGGTCAAGCTTAATGAGATATAAAAGTTTCACTGGTGAGGCGACTTAAGGACGAGTTGTCGGTTTAGCCGCAGATATAAGAAGTGACTTGACTTAGTTGCTTGTCTATGCCGGTACGTCTCGACGTATTGAAGGATCACATGAGATGAGTTCTTCTTTCGACCGTCGTGAAGAACCAAGATCTCGGTGACTTACGATGATCTAAACCTCGATAAGGTATTAGGTGAGTATGAGTTGTCGACCATCACTTTGACTTGTTATGAGTGAGGGTTATATGTTCTAACCCAAGATTCTCCGCATCTTGGGTGGTGGCGTCTTGTATGTCACGCTAGTTATCTCAGACGAGTCACCGATCCGTTTAGGATGATGACGCCCCTTAAGGAGCTCAAAGGTTTATTGTACTAAACCCCGCAGTTGAGTTAACTCAAGTACAATAATAAGGTTGAGTGGTACTACTTAAGGAAATAAAGTTATTAATCGCTTTTAAGTCGCCGATTGCTATAAATGATTAATGGACGCTCGATATCTTAAATACGGGATTCAGTAATGTCTAAGTGCAAGCCCGACTCAACTTCGGTAATAAAGGGTAAGTCAACATTCTTTCTCTAGTGGCATGATCGAATGTTTATAAATTAATTTATGTTCAGGCCGAACATAAGATAATTAATTTATTTGAGGCCCATCTTTATTCCTCAGATTTGATCCTGGTGGCCCATCCAGCCCGTAGCATCGAGGAAAATCGGTTCCCCTATTGCTCAATTGGCAAGATTTTATTCTCTTTATCCACATGGATATAATTATATTTATGGTATATGATAGATCCTTTCCATAAAAGATTATGGTAATAATCTTGAGTGTATGGAAATAATCCTAAGAGTATGGAAATAATCCCAAGAGTATGGTAATATTCCATATAGGATTATGGTAATATTCCATATAGGATTATGGTAATATTCCATATAGGATTAAGGTAGTGCATTATAAATATAAGGTATGAGATAATGTCTAAGCTAATGCTCACATATTACAAGCAAGATTTTCGCCATCTCAATTAATTGAGAGAAAATTTTCGTGAGTTTGGGTGAGAGAAAAAGGTGATTTTGGTGCATTCTCCATAGCTCGTCCTCACTCGACGTTGGAGTTTGGGTATCCCGGATACATCCGGAAGGTCAAAGCACGAGTCTCGACCGCTCAACCGCTCATCCCGCTCGATCCACCCCGATGCATCCAAAGGTAAACACGAGAAAACCCCAACGTGTTGCTTTTAATTATATAGACGCATGCTAGGATTATAATCAATGTATGGTGAATTAAACACCCAAGATGGATCCTCGGTGAGGGTTAACATAAGTTTTCCTACACATTGGACCTATCGCCTAACCGGATGATTACGCGAGTTTCTTTCAATGGTCCTAAATGCAACTCCTTATAAATGAATACGGCACGACATTTATGGATGCTCCTAAATCTAGCATGGCTCTCTCAACTTGCTTATTACCAATAATGCGGGGATAGTAAACATACCAGGTCCCGACATTTTGTGGTAATTTCTTTCGAATAATAGCGAGACATTTTCCCTACTGATCCTCGCATCTTTCCAATGTCTCATCTTTTAGCACATAATTCTTTTAAAATTTTATGTACCTAGGAACTTGATTGATAGCATCGATCAATGGTATGTTGATTTCTACCTTCTTGAATACCTCTAGGATCTCTTTTTCATCATCTTCTTTCTTGTTGCGGATCAACCTAGAAGGAAAAGGTGCATCAATTAGTGTTTTAGGATTTAAAATATTGGAATCGACACTTACCTTGGAAGACAAATGAGTTTTAGATTTTTGATCTTCTTGAGTGGTTTCATCTTCCTTCATTCCTCCATGTTCGACTTCATCTTTTGCATCATTCTTGAGGTTGTGCTCGACTAGCTCCTTGTCGCTCTGTAGGCGTGTCGCACAAACACTTCCTCGATTAATCTTTGTTCATGGCTTAAAGTTTGCCTTGAGAAACCTGCAACTTGTTCATTTGAGTGGCTAACTGTATGATCTGTGTGCCCATACTACTCAACGCAGCTCGTGTCTCTTGCTGGAAAGCTTGTTGACTTTGCGCCAAACTCTTCACAATTTCATTCAGGCTTGGGTCTGACCGGTTAGTATGGGCATACTGCCCACCCTGCGGCTGCCTCTGAGTATAAACTCCATGTCCCTCTGGACTCCAACTAAAATTGTGATTATTCTTCCATCCCGGATTATATGTGTTTGAAAATGGATCATTTCATCTTTGCCTCTGCCTTTGTGCATTATATTGCGCATCACCCGAACCATAGCATGCTTGTTCGGGTTGAGGATCCTGCAAAGTAGGACATGCATCAGTATAATGACCATTTTTCGAACATATACCATATTGAATTTTCTGCGTTTGTGCTACTGTAAGCTCTCGAACTAAGGATGTTAGTGTAACAGCCCGCCTTTCCAAAGTACGGATTTAGCGTAAACTGTTACTAATGACGGGATTAACAACAGAACAAAGACTAATTATGGAGCTGCGAGGTATATAATGTATAAATTCTCGTAAACTTCATATCATTTGATGTGACACATATATCGTATATACGAAACCGGATCATTTAGACTCTTGACTTAAAGGGTTCAACTCGAAACATAACCTATATAACTTTGCAATGAAAGACGGTGATTACACATATGACGATATGTAATCAAGGCTATACTTATCAAAGATAAGACTCCAACTTCTCAACACTTCAACATCCAACATCAATCGCTCAACCCGCACATTTAAAACAAACATGCGGGGCTAAGTACAAGAATGCACTTAGTGGGCTCATGCCAAAACATTTTCTTTAATTACACCGCCTATAAGTAAGACACAGTGGTTTTAGTTGAAAATGCCTTCAGGCTTACTAAAACATTTTCTCATTTTCAAAACATCGCCGCAGCATTTTTCGTATGTATGATCCGTATCATCTCAGACTTTCTCATAACTCATTCACGCCTGTAGAGGTAGCCTCCTCTGACGCCGCGACCGTCAAGATGTTGCTAACGGCTCACGAATACCTATGGTGTACACGTTAATCCGTGCTAGGAATTTCGTGATCTAGCACGGGATCCGATATCGATTTTCTATAAAGTGGGAGCGACCCAACAATCGATAACTTTCACGGTTCGCTAACCATCTCATGATAGATCCATACATAAAACATAAATACTTTGGGCATGTAATTGAATAACAGTTCATAATCATTTTCAATGAAAGCTTTTGTAAATAAATACTTTTCAAGAAAGCATCGTAAATAAAAGGGTTTTTGAGTAAAGCCCACCGGCACGTAGCTTTTTCAATAACGTTCCTTTCTAAGTCGAAGCTCAGTCACGCCCCACCTTAACGTAAGAACTATTTTAGACGTTGATCACGCTCGAGAGACTAACATAGTCTATAACGATCTACGTCAAATAAGGCTAACTTGGACTTATTTTGACGCTTCCTAATCAATTAATGTCGATTATGAATTTTCTCAATTTATAAGAGATATTCTACCTTTTAATATATTATGACGCTTTAATGTACTTACGTAACGTAAGTTACATTTTTACTAAACGTACTACGTCACATAGATCACGTATTATTGAATTGTGTGCCCGTTGACCTTGGTCAATGTTTTTGGTCAACTATTTTGACCAAGTCAACGAAAAGTCAACAATTTTGACTTTGGTCAACACTTTGACTTTTTTAATTATTTATGAAATTCTTATCATTTCATGTGCAATTCTTGATCTAAAAATTTCCATAAAATCATACTATGTCTAAAACATCATTTTAGATCATATTATGTAATTACTTTGGTCAAATAAAATCATACACCTTAGAATTATACTATATGGTTTTCGGTTTTCATATTTTACCAAGTAAACAATTTTTAAAAATTCTAATAAATTCACATAACACTTAATCATCCTTAACTATGCTTACTATAACATAATTGTTATTTATTATGAACTATTGAATTTAATTTACCTAAATTATATTTCGAAACTTTGACTTAGGTCCAATTAATTTTTATAAATTTCAATAAATTCCTACAACCATATATTATGAATCTACATCATTAATATGACATGATAACACTTAAAATATGGTTTATATCTCAACCTATTATCATATATTATAATTTTCGAAAGTCTTGAACTTAGGTACTAAAGCTCTCCAAAAATTCTATATAAATTCATATAAGCTTGTTTAATACCCTAGATTATTATTCCATGCTCAAATTAACAATTAAAAATCAAAATCATCAACATATGACCTTCCTATATTTTCGATCCAAATTTTAAATTTAATAGCATGCTTAATTTTATGATATAATTATACTATATGCTTAATAACTTCATATAAACATAATATCTAAACATATTAGCATAAGTTATGTAATTTTCGAAAATCATATGAACACACTAAGCTTATAACATAAATTCTAACGTATATACAAAGCTTGTAAGAAATCTAACCTCTTAGTCGGATTAGAATCGATCGGCAAACGTTTATTTGTTCTATGCTCGGGTTTGAAAGGATTGGAGAACACTCTCTCTTTTCTCTCTTATAATTTTCGAAACTTGGTGTGGGATGAAGAAAATGAAGGCATTCATGAGCTATTTATAGACTTAGGTTAATTATTTAATTATTATTATATGAAAATATCTAAGGTCCACTTGTTGCAACCTTATCCCTAACCTTATCAAAACCTTATCAAAACCATATCTTATACAACTCATCCCACTTCTACCTTATCCTTTTAATTAGATACATCAACCTCTCAATTAATTAAATTATCCCATCAGATTTAATGTTGTGTGTGTGTCGCCCATAACTATAGGTTAGGAGTGATTTTATTTCTTTCTTATATTATATACTTTATTATGTTATATTATAATTTAATTAATTAATTATAGATAATTATCAAGAATTAAATGAATTATCACATTATATTCCTATAGTGTAGTTCACGCCAATCATAGTGTATTAGGATAGGATTTTATTTTATTTTCCTATCATATATTATATTATATTATTATCATATAATAAAGTAGCTTTTGAAAAGTCAAAATTTCAACTATACATGTGTCCCTATTATATAGTATGAAATGAATAAATTACAACCTTATTCTCCAAGTTTTCGCCTCCCCATTCAATGAACTTGGATTACTTGTTCCATTTGATAACTATGTCTATTATACACCTAATATAGGATAAGATCCAACTCATAGCTTATCCTTAATTATAGGATAATGTTTATCACATAAATCATACTTAAAACCCTAAAATTTTCGCCACTTTAGGGCACAAGTGCACCCCACTTGTGCAAGTTGTAATACACCTCATTTTATTCTTAATGACATCATAATAATATAATAATTATCATATATCATTAATTAAATAAGAATAAAATTAATTTGTACTTAGAAAACCCTAATTTTCGATTTTACTAAGGTATTCCCAAATATTTTATTTCCTTGTATAAAGTAGCTATTACATAATTATGTGACATATTATATGTCTTAGATAATAAATTTAATCATAGAAAAGTATTTAAAATAATTTAGATCCACAAAACCCTAATTTTGGAAATTAGAGTTTTCAACCCTAATTATTGGGGCTTTATATTCTATAATTCTCTAGCATTATTTTGATGATAAATAATGCTCTTATATCATAAAATAATCATAGGAATTTGAATTTTATAATTCTATGATCGCTTAACCGAGTTGTCGACTATCTCTAAAACCGACGTTTGAAACGCCTCAAAATTCTCATAGGCTAATTATCTCTATAACGCTCAAAATAAAGTTTGTTACAACTTTATTTATTCCTATAATAATAGAGTTTCGTAATTGCTTAACTCGCTAATAATATCAGAAACATAACCGTCGAATTTATTCGACGTTAGAAAATTACGTTCGAGGAATATTGGAAATTATATTCCTTAATTCACTAAGCGTCAGTGAATCTCTCACAGAAATTCTCCAATTATGCTCGGTCAAAGTCCAGAGTTGACTATTTAGGATTTTAATTATTAATTTAATAATACTAATTACGGAATTTATTATCGTAATCTAGTATTAAAATTACGGGATATTACATTCTACCCCCCTTAAAATAAATTTCGTCCCGAAATTTGCATATCGTAAGAGTACGGGTATCTTTGCACTATAACGATCTCAAGTTTCCACGTAACTTTCTTTTGTCCATGGTCTCTCCATTGGACTTTTACCAATGGTATAAGCTTATTCCTTAATCGATGAATTTGGCGATTAAACAATCGCAGATTCTTTCTCATAACTTATATCTCGATTTGAGAACAATGTCATCATGATGATCATGTTTTAGACCATAACGTATTTTCTCTAATGGTAACTCGTGGAAAACATTCTGTATACTTTCCAAGCTTGGTGGAAATGTCAATCTATAAAGCTATCGCCTTATCATTTCTAGGATCTCACGGGGTCCTATAAATGAAATCTCAACTTCCTTTTCTCCAACATTGGAATTCTTTCAATGGAGAACTTTAATACACTTAATCTCGTATTCAAGATGCAGCTCATGTTCACGACATCGTCAGTAAGAATTTAAATCTATTATGAACCTCTTTCTTTCATCGCCTAATTCGCAAACATTTCATTCATTCCTTTCACGTAATTGGCTTTAAAACTTTCCTCTTATTTTCTTTATCTCAATAGAGATGATCGATACTTTCTTTAATACTATGCCTCACATGGGCTATCGCTGACGATTATTGTCGTAGGTAAACTTAATAAGTGGAAAATACATTTTCAACTTGACGTTAATTCTTCTCTCCTAAGTCAATTCATATTCTAAAGATAACCTCAAAATCTTTATACGATGCGAGACGTATGATTTTCTTAGTAAACAACCGGGCTAACTTATCATACCCAGAAGTAGCCTAGATAGGCACGAACTGAACCTATTTGGTAGGTCGATATACTACTACTCATATAGTAGTGTTGACTTTTGACTTTGGAAATCTTATCTCAAATCCATTGTTACGTCATCCCATAGGATCGTTGATACTATGCCTTCATTTACAGGCAATTGAGACGATGTTCGACAATTTCTATCTTCATTCTCTTAAACATTTTAAGGAGTTTTTCCTTTTCTGCAAGGATTTATCATCACTTAGACTGAATTTTTCAACATAGGACATCAGTCACTATATTAACTTTTCATAGGTGATAATTTTATATCACATTCGTAATTTCTTACTAATTCGAGCCATGTCTCTTGCTTGAAGAAATATCTTAAATTTTTATGATCTATGATGATCTCACGCCTCACTTTATAGAGGTGATGTTCTCAAAATCTTAATTCGTTTTACTATTGCGTTATCAGCCTTGCGATCTTAGAGAGTCTTCAATAAATTTTCGGTTGTAGCCAGCGAATCCTATGAAACCTTTGCTCTCGTTTGGGTCGTTGATTGTTTCGAACCTTTTTGACTTTTGCCGGATCCACATGGATTCCTCCTGAAGACACAATATGTCTAAGGAATGTTACCTCTTGAGACCGAATTCACCTCAAATAAACTTGGTGAAAAATCTATTCGAATCTCAAAGTCAGCAAGATAGTTTCTCATGAGTTCTTCATACTCTTTTCTTACCCTTCGAATAGATAGGAATATCGTCCATGATGACTAAAATAATTGTCTAAGTGTGCGAGAACAATAGATGAGGTTCTGAACATGGCTGGCGCATTAGTTGATCCGAATGGCACGACTATAAACTTATAGTAGCCACCTCTTGTTTGGAAAGCCATTTTGGGTACATTGTCAGTTTGTACCTTGAGTTGATTATAGTCCAATCGAGATCGATTCTCGTGACTACTCTTACACCTTTCCTTTGACCGAATACTCATTTATCCTTGGTAATGGATTATTAACTCTCGATAGTCTATATACTTTCTTAATGGGCTATCTTTCTTCTTCGACAAGCAAGTCGGGTGTTTCTTAAGGTGATACACTAGGTTCGATGAAACTTAGATTTTCTGACTTTCAAACGTGAGTCTTTATCTTTTCACTTTCCTTGAATCCATTTGATAAAGGTACTTTTAACTTGGTTTAATAATGGTTCTAACTCGATAGTAAAATTCTAGCTGCTTATCAGGGGTAGTCTTTGCTAAGTTGTCAGGGTATCTCTAGAAATTCTCGAAAAATTTTCACATCCTCTACCTTCATCCTTTGCTTAGATAAACAGGGAATGCTCGGCATCCCTTCTTGTTTAATAATTCCCTTATTTGTAGTGTGGGTACGGTTGGAATTTTCCTTCCCCATGTGGATTCCATAGAAATTCGCAACTTCTTATCCGGAGAAATGAAACGAAATTTCCCTTTTCCTGGTACAGGATTGTGGACTGGTTTTCGACTAATCAATTCTTTCTTAGGATTATCGCTAGGTCTCATATAGGTACTTTGTTCAAGTTCTTTACTAAAGTTTTAAGTGATTCTAAGTTCAATTCTAAGTTCGAGTAAATACGTATGGCGACCATTATCCTTCTTTTAAGTGAAGAGATTCTCATTCTTTGATTTGCTTATTCTGATTTGAGCTTTAACGTATCCACGCATGCTCTTACTATTCTTGTAATAATGAAATGTGAAGCACTTGTCTTCGAACCAAAGTATCTTAGGTATACTGAGAAGTTTTCTCATACCTACAATTCTTTCCTGGTTTTTGTTCATTCTGTCATTATCATACTTTCTTAACCAGTATGAATGATTCAGCTTCCTTCTTCCTCTTTATCGTTCCTTAGAATATATCTTCCATATATTCTTTCTTTTTAAAATTCTTTCAAGGAGAATCCCTATATTAGCATTTATTATGCTATCATGCGTAATATCCTTTTTGGATATACGTCATTTTTCTTAATCTCCATTGGTTTGACTAAGTGGTTTTGCATAAGTTAAAATCCCTTTGTTTGCTGAGAAAGTATCCTTGACGTCATATATCTTTACTATTTTCTTGACTTTCTATGTTTACTTCCTTTCAATGCTAAGGTACCCAATACTTCACCTTATGGGTCATCTCATAATTACGAGAAAACTCCTTTCAATTAGATCCACCTTAAGGTCCTTCCTTGAATCCTTCCTTTATTCGCTTAAACGTATTTCCTTTGCAATCGCCTTAAAAAAATTTATCTTGGTTAATAATTACTAGATCGCGATAAGATAAGCTGCCTACATACTCTATATACTTAGAGTATGTCGGTTTCATTTCAAATATCAAATCTACTTCTTAATCCACTTCTTTCCTTCAAAGGATTTACTTTGCTTATAGTAATCAAACTGTTTGCAAAACTTATCTCATGTTCCGGCTATCTCATAACTGTTTGACTGGTAGTTTCCTCAGCTATTCTTAACTCTTGCCCTTTTTCTTGAGCATGATACCCGAAAGTTATATTACTTTCGTTATACTTTGGTCCTCACTTTTAGGATTAAGATCATCATCATTCTAATCTATACGGGCAAGGTAGTACGTTTGTACACCATAACTTAGATTCCAAGAACCAATGTTCTATTACCAAGTCTCAACTTCGGGGTATCTTCCCCATACCCAATTCAAATACTAGGAATAGCCTAGCTATTTACCTATCTCATCATTTGGTTAATCGATCATACTATCATTGGTTTATCCAAAGTTTCTGGTACTTGGAAATGATTTTATTTAAACATAATCTTTATCGATTTATGGATAAAGCGGAGAGGCTTATTAACTGAGATGCTATCATTCCTTTATATCCATCAACTGTGTCTTATTCATCTCCACACTTTTAACAGGTCCGACCTTCTAACGAGGTTTTAGGGACAATCAACTTTTTAAAGATAAGTTGTATTCTTTCTTCTTATGATATAAAAGAGGAGGTATATCCCAAGGATATATAATATACTTCTCTTTGCTTTTACTCTAAAGATTCAATGCTATAAAGTATCTCGCTCATAACTTAGTCATCACATACTCATGTGGAGATATGACTCATCATCATCGATGGGAAAGCCCTCAAGGGTCGATCCACCTATTTGTATCATAAAAGTATATATCTCGTCTCATCGAGAACTTCTTTACATCATATCTTGATGTCTATCACTCTACCGATTCAGAACTTTTAGATGACAAGATATGTCATCCTTTATCATAATTATTGGTTTCAAGGTTCAAGAAAACTCATCATGAGGACTCACAAGAGGTATGGGTTCATAATTCAAGATAACAATTCAAGGTTTGGAATAATATGTTCTTTGAATCAATAATCGGAGATAGGGTCCAAGACCCGAATAACAATTTCGAGATCTCTTTGGTCATATGGGGTGGCGGGCCCGTCACAAATACTTTCTCGGTCACATGAAGGTTTGGTTTCAAAAGAATGCTTTATGAACTTTTCGGTTGCAACTTCTTTCAAAAGAGTGAAAACTCAAGTAAAATCTTAATTGAATTGGATCATGGGTCAAACACAATGGCGAGGATTTGAAATGTGAATATGATTCAAAACTTTATGCAACTCATCTTAGCTATCATTAAAGGTTCTCATGTACTCATATGTTATAGTTCTTCTCGAACTATTGGAAATCTTGCTTTCTAGTAGAATTCTATGATTCCGCCATAATGTAGAGTTCTTGTTCTACATATGTCGCAAGATCGGTATCATTTGTTTCCTTGATCACATTCTTATTTTGTTTCTATCGAGAAAGTCATATTCAATTTGGATTTCCGTCATACGTGAACATCCAAACGAAAAACTATACTCATGTCACTTATCACATAGTGACATTTATCATCTCGAAATCATTGTTCGATTCTCGACATCTTCAACTTCTATTCATGCTCTTCGACTTTCGTCGTGCTTATCTTCAACTTGAGATTCTCATTTCAATCTCGCTTTCGTTTTCACGATGGACTAAAGTCCTCATAAAATTCTCATAGTTCTTTTTCTATGTTCTTTCGCAAAAGGGTTCATGCGACTTAAACAGTCTATGTTCTTTTTGGGATAACATACCCATCATCAAAATAATCGGAAGTTTCATAACTATGAACATTCATAACATAATTCTTTCATAATAATATGCTCATCAATTTTTACTGAATTCAAAGATTTCACTTTAGACATATCAATGTCAACACATTCTCATAACATCATCATAACATAATCATATGTTGGTAGCGAATCAACGTCTTTCAATATTATCATAACATCAAAATATATTGGTAATGCACCAATAACAATCAATCTCGTCATAACAATATCATACGTTGGTAGCGAACCAACAACTTTCAATATCATCATATCAGATCAATCCTAGCCAGGTATAATCCTTCCGGCTTAGGATCCAATATCAATTTCTCATAAAACTTCATTGCAATGTTTGCAATTACTTTCACTTTCAATAGTTCTGATATCTTTCATCTCTTTGGAAATATCATTTTCCATGTTCAAACTTCTCATTTCTAAACTTTTGAGAAAGGGGCATGTACTTTCAAACTTTTTCATTTCCAAAACTGAGAAAATCATTTACTCAACGCTTTATCAAATTCTTTAAGTCTTCCATGAATATGTAGTCCCATACCTACATATTCGTGGAATCCTTTGAGCTTTCTTCGAATATGCAGTCCCATACCTGCATATTCTTAGAATCTCTCCTAATTCTAGCTTTTATTTTCTTGAAAAATCATTTCATTTTAATAACTTTCACCTTCAACTTCTCATTCTCATTCTCAAAACTTTAATAAAATCATTTACCTCTTTTCCCGGTTGAGCTTGATGTGATGGAGTGTTGAGCATAGTCGGCTGATTTCTAGAAGTCTAGTGACTCAATCTAGACTTAACTTTTGAAAGAAATTTTGGTTTTAAGGAACGACCGGCTCTGATACCAACTGTAACAGCCCGCCTTTCCGAAGTACGGATTTAGCAGAAACTGTTACTAATGACGGGATTAACAACAGAACAAAGACTAATTATGGAACCATGAGGTATATAAAGACAAATTCTCGTAAACTTCATATCATTTGATGTGACACATATCGTATATACGAAATGGATCATTTAGACTCTCGACTTAAAGGGTTCAACTCAAACATAACCTATATAACTTTGCAATGAAAGACGGTGATTACACATATGACGATATGTAATCAAGGCTATACTTATCAAAGATAGAAGACTCCAACTTCTCAACACTTCAACATCCAACATCAACTGCTCAACCTGCACATTTAAAAACAAACATGCAGGGCTAAGTACAAGAATGCACTTAGTGGGCTCATGCCAAAAACATTTTCTTTAATTACACTGCCCCATAAGTAAGACACAAGGGTTTTAGTTGAAAATGCCTTGTGCTTACTAAAACATTTTCTCATTTTCAAAACATCGCCGCAGCATTTTCTCGTATGTATGATCCGTGATCATCATCATTACTTTCTCATAACTCGCTCACTTGTAGAGGTAGGCCTCACTCTACGTACGCCGCGACCGTCAAGATGTTGCTAACGGCTCACGGTCACCTATGGTGTACACGTTAATCCGTGCTAGAATTTCGCATCTAGCATAGGATCCGATATCGATTTTCTATAAAGTTGGAGCGACCCAACAATCGATAACTTTCATGGTTCGCTAACCATCTCATGATAGGATCCATACATAAAACATAAATACTTTGGGCATGTAATCAATAATGCTCATAATCATTTTCAACCTGAAAGCTTTTGTAAATAAATACTTTTCAAGAAAGCATCGTAAATAAAAGGGTTTTTTTGAGTAAAGCCCACCTGGTACGTAGCTTTTTCAATAACGTTCCTTTCTAAGTCGAAAGCTCAAGTCCACGTCCCACCTTAACGTAAGAACTATTTTAGTACGTTGATCACGCTCGAGAGAGACTAACATAGTCTATAACGATCTACGCCACAAATAAGGCTAACGCCGACTTATTTTGACGCTTCCTAATCAATTAATGTCGATTATGAATTTTCTCAATTTATAAGAGATATTCTACCTTTTAATATATATCAGACGCTTTAATGTACTTACGTAACTTAAGTTACATTTTACTAAACGTACACGTCACATAGATCACGATTATTGAATTGTGTGCCCGTTGACCTTGGTCAATGTTTTGGTCAACTATTTTGACTAAGTCAACGAAAAGTCAATAATTTTGACTTTGGTCAACACTTTGACTTTTTAATTATTTATGAAATTTTATCATTTCATGTGCAATTCTTGATCTAAAATTTCCATAAAATCATACTATGTCTAAACCATCATTTTAGATTATATTATGTAATTACTTTGGTCAAATAAAATCATACACCTTAGAATTATACTATATGGTTTTCGGTTTCATATTTCACCAAGTAAACAATTTTAAAAATTCTAATAAATTCACATAACACTTAATCATCCTTAACTATGCTTACTATAACATAATTGTTATTTATTATGAACTATTGAATTTAATTTACCTAAGTCATATTTCGAAACTTTGACTTAGGTCCAATTAATTTTTATAAATTTCAATAAATTCCTACAACCATATATTATGAATCTACATCATTAATATGACATGATAACACTTAAATATGGTTTATATCTCAACCTATTATCATATATTATAATTTTCGAAAGTCTTGAACTTAGGTACTAAAGCTCTCCAAAAATTCTATATAAATTCATATAAGCTTGTTTAATACCCTAGATTATTATTCCATGCTCAAATTAACAATTAAAAATCAAAATCATCAACATATGACCTTCCTATATTTTCGGTCCAAATTTTAAATTTAATAGCATGCTTAATTTTATGATATAATTATACTATATGCTTAATAACTTCATATAAACATAATATCTAAACATATTAGCATAAGTTATGTAATTTTGAAAATCATATGAACACACTAAGCTTATAACATAAATTCTAACGATATACAAAGCTTGTAAGAAATCTAACCTCTTAGTCGGATTAGAATCGATCGCTAACGCTTATTTGTTCTATGCTCGGGTTTGAAAGGATTGGAGAACACTCTCTTTCTCTCTTATAATTTTCAAACTTGGTGTGGGATGAAGAAAATGAAGGCATTCATGAGCTATTTATAGACTTAGGTTAATTATTTAATTATTATTATATGAAAATATCTAAGGTCCACTTGTTGCAACCTTATCCCTAACCTTATCAAAAACCTTATCAAAAACCTTATCTTATACAACTCATCCCACTTGCTACCTTATCCTTTTAATTAGATACATTGAACCTCTCAATTAATTAAATTATCCCATTGTATTTAATGTTGTGTGTGTGTCGCCCATAACTATAGGTTAGGAGTGATTTTATTTCTTTCTTATATTATATACTTTATTATGTTATATTATAATTTAATTAATTAATTATAGATAATTATCAAGAATTAAATGAATTATCACATTATATTCCTATAGTGTAGTTCACGCCAATCATAGTGTATTAGGATAGGATTTTATTTTATTTTCCTATCATATATTATATTATATTATTATCATATAATAAAGTAGCTTTTGAAAAGTCAAAAATTTCAACTATACATGTGTCCCTATTATATAGTATGAAAATGAATAAATTCCAACCTTATTCTCCAAGTTTTCGCCCCTCCCCATTCAATGAACTTGGATTACTTGTTCCATTTGATAACTATGTCTATTATACACCTAATATAGGATAAGATCTAACTCATAGCTTATCCTTAATTATAGGATAATGTTTATCACATAAATCATACTTAAAAACCCTAAAATTTTCGCCACTTTAGGGCACAAGTGCACCCCCACTTGTGCAAGTTGTAATACACCTCATTTTATTCTTAATGACATCATAATAATATAATAAGTATCATATATCATTAATTAAATAAGAATAAAAATTAATTTGTACTTAGAAAACCCTAATTTTCGATTTTTACTAAGGTATTCCCAAATATTTTATTTCCTTGTATAAAGTAGCTATTACATAATTATGTGACATATTATATGTCTTAGATAATAATTTAATCATAGAAAAGTATTTAAAATAATTTAGATCCACAAAACCCTAATTTTGGAAATTAGAGTTTTCAACCCTAATTATTGGGGCTTTATATTCTATAATTCTCTAGCATTATTTTGATGATAAATAATGCTCTTATATCATAAAATAATCATAGAAATTTGAATTTTATAATTCTATGATCGTTTAACCGAGTTGTCGACTATCTCTAAAACCGACGTTTGAAACGCCTCAAAATTCTCATAGGTAATTATCTCTATAACGCTCAAAATAAAGTTTGTTACAACTTTATTTATTCCTATAATAATAGGAGTTTCGTAATTGCTTAACCGCTAATAATATCAGAAACGTAATCGTCGAATTTATTCGACGTTAGAAAATTACGCTCGAGGAATATTGAAATTATATTCCTTAATTCACTAAGCGTCGATGAATCTCTCACGTAAATTCTCCAATTATGCTCGGTCAAAGTCCGAGTCGACTATTTAGATTTTAATTATTAATTTAATAATACTAATTACGGAATTTATTATCGTAATCTAGTATTAAAATTACGGGATATTACAGTTAGAGCATCAATCTTGTCATGCACATTCGAACTCTCTGATCTCTCCATTGCTTTTACATGTCTGTATCTATCATCATCGTCTCCTTCATATTGTTGGTCATTCGAGACCATGTCAATGATGAGTTGTTTAGCATCGTCCAGCGTCTTATTTGTTAATGATCCACCGCAAGCAAGATCGATAATTTTCCTATCAAAAGAAGACATACCACGGTAAAAATAGTTAGTGAGCAATTGATAATCGAAAATCCGTGGTCGGGACACTTGCGACACAATTCTTCGGAATCGTTCCCGATAATCTGCCAAACTCTCTCCATTCTTTTGTTTAATGCTACTAATAGCCATTCTTAAATTTGCAGCTCTTGATTCTGGAAAGAATTTACATAAAAAGTATTCTTCTAACTGGCTCCATGTTCGAACTGAACTAGGGGAAAGATCAAATAGTCAATCTCTAGCCCTACCCTGCAAAGTATGAGAAAATGTTAGTAATCTCAAATTATCATCGGTAAATCCTTGTGGGCGTAAAGTAGAGCACACTAAATCAAATTCAGCAAGATGTTTATGTGCACTATCTCCAGGCATATTTCCAAACTTGGGAAGAACTTGAATAAATCCAGGCCTAATTTCAGAGTTCTGATTGATAGTAGGTAGAACAATGCACAAAGGGCGGTTGCTCCTGTGACATCCCAATTCTTTAATCAACGGCTATGGATTTGCTCCTCTATTCCCTTCACCATTTTGTATCTCCATGATGATTGTAGTAGCTTTCTTTCATTCCTTAGGTACCTTTGTCAATTTGCGAGCAGTTTTCTCAATTTTTGGATCAAAGACTAATTCTCCTGTACGAGAAGAACGAGGCATAAACCAGAAAAAATAAAATAAAATAGACTGAAAATCGAATAAATTAATGCTTAAAACCAATCCCCTGTAACGGCGCAAAAATTTGGTGTGTCGTTTTCACCAAAAATAAAGCTTACACTTAGTCAGTGTGCCCACACTGCACAGATAGCAGTGAGCAGAATCTGACACTCGGTCAGTATGCCCAAACTGCACAGAAAGCAATAAGCAAAATCGTCTCCCAAAGGATTGGCGAGAATTTCTCCAATTTTCCACCTATAAAATAAGATGTGGTAAGAGACTAAACTATAAAATCAAAAATAGCCAATAAGAACAGAATTCAGATGTTTGTTTGTAACAAATATGATGAAGGTGTCCCGGTTCCAATTAATTCCACTCTAGCTTAGACAAATCCGATCCTCGATGCAAATATTACTTCAATTCATGCAAACAAACCAGTTATGATCACCAAGACGCTCGACGTAATCTTATCTCTCCTTAATTTATCGGTAATTAGGAAGACGCTCACTAACTACTTCTAATCAAGCGACAACCGTAAGAGACACTCTATAGATTTAATGAGCCGACAACTTTAAGAACTAGAGAAACCCGATTCAAAACCGATAAACTCTGACGCAGGATTATCGAATTAAGACTGTTAAACTCTTGACTCTGATGAATAACTTTACCACTAATCAAATCTAAACCATAATTACGGATGGTCGATTCAATTGGCTACTAATTAATTCTGAACTACTAAATATTTGCAACTACCTAGTAGAGACGAAAGAATTAACAACAATAAACACAGAGAATAACAGATGCGAGCATAAAATTAAAGGTTAAAACCGATTAGATCTCACGGAACTTGTCGCGCTAGAGCTTCCTTAATCTTCACCGGAATGAAAGAGATTTGCTAGAACTCATAAATGAATTCAAACTAATAATAATATTAATGAAAATAATGAACGAAAGGAAACAATAAAGATATCCTCTTTCAAATCCTATCTAATCTTTTCAAATAAAATATAATCTCCTATTAAAAAGGAAAATCTATTCTAATATAATAAGGAAACTATAAGATAATTTAAAATAATAACTAAAGATGCCCAAATCAATATTTGAGGCCTATTACATAATTAAACTTCGTTTGACATAACAAAGCCTTCAAAAATCCACTTAATTCACGTCATTATTGTCAAGTCCCAGCGAAACAATGCAGTATGGGCATACTGGACGACCTTCAGACATCAACTTTAATTTAGATATTCCAAAACTCTTCCAATTTTATGTTAATTCTTCCAAAATAATATCAACACCTAAAAAATCCACAAAATATGCAATTAATTAGCTTCATAGACTAATATTAAGTAGATATTAAGCATTTAAACTCATCAAAATTACCCAAAATATACGTAAAAATACACCTAATCAGTAAACAAAGATTCGAACATACGATGTCGATCCTTATGTCTCAAAGGTCGAGTTAATATTCCCGAAGAAATTCATCTATTCCTAAGTACTTACTTACATGATAGCATGTGCTCACTTGAATCATAAGTCAAGACTCCTCTTTTATTTGTCGTGCTAATATGACAAGTCGTCAAGCATAACCTACTAGGACGTAACTACAATTGTTAAGTCTAGTTAGTGGCTTGAGAATATCCAAATATACCAATCACAACTTGAATACTAACAATCTATAACGTAATAACGTTTAGAAGAACACTAAGGTTAAGAGTCGAGGATAGACTCGGAGTATGTGATTCATAAGTTGAAGTTCACCTATGAACGATGAAGTAATATAGTTTGGGGATTGAGAATGTAAGATAATAGAAACTATCTTAAAACAATCACATGAAATCATAAAGAAACCCTAATTGGGGACTTTAAGTCGTAATTTATAAACGCCCTTCGATAGATAGAAAGAATCTAAGAAAGACTATTTTCTTATGAAGGGTTTGATCGTACGTAGTTGGAGAGGAAGGACAATTACACCTGCTCACTTATACTTACTAGCTTCGAACTAGCAGGTGGGCTCTCTTGAAACAAAAATGACATGCATGTCTATCTCAAAGCATGATTTACAAAAGCTTTATGATATATTATCACATGAACTGTTATTGACTGCCAAATGTTTTTATGTTTTGTTGTGATCATATCTGAGGTTGGTTAATCCAACGTGGAATGAGTATAGATTGGTATATACAATGTGGTATGTGAATGTGTTGGTCCATAGCGTTAAAAAAGTAACGATCGGATCCGACTTAGTTAAGGACTAACTCGGATTGTATACACGCAGGACCGTGTGTTAAGGTTAGCTACCTCGACCGGTCATGGCGACTATGTGTAGGTGGCCACCTCCATAGTGAGCGAATGAATGGGTGAATGAATGAATGATCAGATATGGAACAACGTGAATGAAATAGTCAGGCCTAACACTTTTGGAAAAATGATAAAATGTTTGATAGGCATGAGTCTTTTAACTAAAATCCTCATGCACTATTGTGGGCAGTTCAATAACTTTAAATAAAGAAAATATTTTCGGCAATGAGTCCACTGAGTACTTTTGTACTTAGCCCTGCATCTCGTTTTTGATGTGCAGGTTGAGCAAGGATTGATGATGGGTGCGAGGTGGTGCAGAGTAGCAGTTGTTTTGTTGCTTATTAGAAAGGATTTCTAGAACCTTGGGCATGTATCGTCATATACATGTCCACACGTTTAATGCTGCCCAACTCTGATATTATTTTGATGTTTCGATTATAACTGCTTTCATACCGTATTGAACTTGAGGTCGTACCTCGTTCCTTTAATTGCGCATACGATTGGGATATATTTGAACCTTGAACCTTTGGCAAGTCCTACGTGACTTGAGTTGGTATGAATAGCTTATCCTTTTTAGTTCATGCGTTGATGAGTAGTTCGTTTGTTAATTGCATTGATTAGTTATGTTTATATCCGCTGCTTTATCATACCAGTGACGATCCATATGATCCATACTTCTTTGAGAAGTCGGGTCGTCACAAAGTGGTATCAGAGCACTTGTTCGCTCTGAACCCTAGAAACCCTTTCCTTGAATCCTAAGTTGAAAGCCGAGTCTAGAAATTGTTTGTGTTTGACTACTACTGCACTGCACTCCATCGTCGTCCTGCTCAACGAGGAAGAAGGTAACTCTTTCAACTAAAAGTAGTTTTGAAATGATGGAAGTATATGAAATGTGAATTGGAATTTCAATATTGCCTTGTTGGGAAGTTGAAAAATATTTTGGAAAGAGAAATATTTTGAAATTGAAAAGTTGTTTCAATTGATTGGTCATTAGTTTGAAAGAAAGTTACAAGCTTTAGGGGCTTGGTAAATGAGTAAAATGAGGATACATGATTGTCGCACAATGTTCCTTGAATTGTGTTTACTGTTATATGCAAAGCATGCTAGAAGCAGGATGTAAATGAGTATGTTTTCCCATGAGGACATAGACTCTTAAGACGCATGATCCCTTTTACGCCGAACCTAGTATGAGAACATAAGGTATCCCCAATTGAACAAAATACTAAGGAAGAACGAGTACATAGAAATCTTAAGAATCACTCGAACGGATTCGAGGATGAGAACGCGAAGAGTCTACGATGACGAAGCGATTGCTTAACTGGAGGTTCGCACTGTTATGAGTCCCAATCTCTATATGAAGGAATTCCGAATACCATATGTGTTGTCTCTATCATGGCGATAACGAAGAATCAAAGCATAACGTTAAGAAAGTATGAAAAGAAAGATCAAATTGTAAGTATTGCGGGAACGTATATGATTGAATATTATGATGCGAATGGAAATAAGGAATTCAGAACCCAATGAGAAAGGGTGACTACTTAGCCTTTACCCGAGGCTAGACATTGAAAGTCTTTTCTACCCTAAGAGACCATACAGTCTCGTCCCGAAGACCAAACCATGAAAGTAGTTTCATAAGAACTTAGGAATATAGGATATAGGATTATGGTTCGGACGATTTTTACGACTAGAAGTCTTTTATCCTATAAGAGCTATCCCCGATGAGGTTGTACGTTCCTATTGTGAATACCAGATGTGCCGAGAAGATGACATCGACGAGTTCTTAGCTCACTTCGTGCGTCACTGGGCTATTGCACATGCTAGTGGTACGTCACATTATGACGGTATACTTCGACTAATCACGAGACTGCCATCCGACTGGCAGGGATATGCCCGTAAGATATCGGCAGATTATATCTATCGATCGAGAGAGCTTCGATCTGGAGGCGGACTTGTCTCGTTTTGTCAGTCACCTGAGCTAAGTATTCATGGTATACGGAGCTACACCATGTGGACCATACTCCCCGAATGAGAATACACCTAGTGGGTATGAGATTCCCGAGTGGCTTCACCCGGAGGTGCCTCGTTTAGCATCTGATTGACTCGTATTCTCGCCTGGCTGTGGCAGGAACATGTTCGAGGCTGGACCTTCTCGTCCTTGACAACTCACTTTTTCGGTCCTACCATTAGTAGGATTCGAGCCCCGTCATTAACAGCCCAGACCATCGCCATCGATCATTCCATGCCAGCACTCACCTCTACCTACCGGCGTTTCCCAACTTCAACCGTCACCATCTAGCACGACCCCCTGTGCCATGATACTGTAGAGATTGATGATTCACATGGCCTAACTGTATGCGCCATGAGAGGAGCATGTGGCCGTCTTGCTGCTTCTCCGTTTCAGCCACTGGTTATGAGGAGATCATGGCTGAGATCCACCGGGACTTAGTTGCTATGGAATAAGCTAGAGTCATTAGAATTTGAGATACCATAACTCCCACATTCAATGCTGAGGTCAAAGAGGAGTAGAACCCAGAGGAGGACCCTGAGGAGGACCTGCCTGCTGATGATGAGATAGAGGATGTTGATAGTACTTATACTCCCGGTTCTGACTCCGACACGATGAGCCCTATCTACACCCCAGGCCATTATGGATCTAGTCCTTGGGACTAGATAGTGTTTTATCTATATACTTTTGTATATATTTTGATGCATGCGGAGACGATAGGTCGTTCTGACATGAACCCTTATTTTGATGACCACAGTAGCATTTAGATTTTTGTACACACCGTGACTAGGTATATTGGTGATGTCGATATTAAATTTTGGAGCATCATACTCCGCACTGGCCTTCGTGGATCTTAAAGACGATGATAAAATTCCTTGTAGGGACATTTGAATTGACACGATGATAGCTCCCCGAGAGCTTTGGTTTTTGAGGTTGCCATATGTGGTATTCGATGACGTGCTAGATTTATGTTTATGATTATTTATACATATCTTGCTAAGATAATTATGATCCTAACGGATGGTATAAGAAGATATTTGATTACGTATATTTATGAAAGAGAGGATACTCTACCATCACTACCACCGACGAGGCGGATTGAGGAACTATTCCTCAAATAGAACCCGCCCACTTTCAACGGGACTGGAAATCCCGTAGATGCCGAACTTTGGATTCGCGCGCTGGAGCGAATCTTTCACTTCCTTCATTGCACCTCTCAAGAATGCTTGTCATGCGTTGCTTTCTAGATGACCTGAGTCAATTCAGTGGGAGGTAAAAAGGAGACTCTATCCGAAGAAGAATTGGAATATTACTCATGGGAGGAATTTAAGGAGGAGATGTAGGAGAAGTACATTCCTAAGAGCTATCGAAAAAAGAAAGAACATGAGTTCTATAACCTACGTCAGGGAAAGACAACGGTCACAGACTACGACCGTGCATTCTGCGAGATGTCGCGGTATGCGCCTCAACCGCTTGACATCGACGATGAAGAGGACGGAAAAAAGTTTAGGGCAGGATTTCGTCATGAAATCAGGGTTTAGTCGGGCATTGGACATCGAGGCGGCCATGCCTGAAGATAGGACTATCGCTGTGCATCCCCCGAATCACCAAGGGGATCGTGGGAAGAGAAAGTGGGAAGGACCCCACCAAGGTCAAGGGTCCAACACCGACCCAGCCGACGAGGAGACCATGGCGAAGGAATAACGTGCCATGCAGGCACGGCAAGGAAATAGATGCCTATGGTACCCGCGCTGGCGGGAAACCAGAATTGTAAGGCTCACTGTGTGCCCAATGTGCCATAGGAGTCACTGAGGCGGCGTCGCGTTCACAAATGATGGATGTTTGAGTTTGGCGGAAGGGTCACTACTCTACAGATTGTCCTGGGGTACACCTAGGATGAAATGGCCGTCCCAATGTACCTAACCAAGTCCAACCGGTTCACGCTATCCAAGCTCAACCACTTCAGCAACATCTTTCGATTCAGTACTTCCAGCCGAATCAACGACCATATCAACCACGACGACAACGACAAGAACAATGGCGACAGCCGCAGCAACAATACCGACATCCGCATCAACAAACGCAACAACAATCGCAACAACTGCAGCAACAGCAACCGCCGCACAACCACAACAACAACAACAACATCATCAACAACAGCAACCACCACCGCAAGCCAGGGCCTACGCCCTCAACCAAGACTGAGAATTCCCGCAGGAGCTGCCAAGGAAACTTGGCAAGTATGGGAATACTCCTCCAATTGCCTATTATCCTAATGTTTGATACTAGCACCTCGCATTCTTTTATTGCTGAAGCATGCGTAGAGAACTTAGGATTAGATCCTAAACGCGCTAAACAAATCATGAAAATTTCTTCTCCAGTAGGAGGCATAAGAACGGTAACCCACATATGCTCGAACTTAGAACTTGGACTAGGCTCACTTAAGGTCATGACAGATAACCTTTACGTCATACCTATAACGGATGTGGACATAATCCTAGGAATAGATTGGTTAACCGAACATAATGCGACCATCCTATGTAATGAAAGGAAAATTTCTTTCCAACATCCCGGAAAGAAACCTACAGACTTTCACGGGATCAGCATGGGGATAAGAGTCCCAATCATATCCGCACTACAAGCAAGGACGTTGCTGAACAAGATAAATAACCACGCCTACCTCGTCTATCTCCAGGAGGAAGAGCAGAATGAGAGAATGATAGAAGACGTTCCGATCGTGAAGGAGTATCCCGATGTATTTCCAGACGAACTACCGGGATTTCTGCCAAACCGATAGATCGAGTTCACGATCGACCTCGAACCAGGATCTGCCCCGGTGTCAAAAGCCCCATACCGGATGGCACCAAAGGAACTGGAAGAATTGAAGATCCAACTGCAAGAACTCTTGGAGTTAGGTTTCATTAGACCCAGTGTGTCTCCATGAGGAGCACCTGTCCTTTTTGTGAAGAAGAAGGATGGTACACTGAGAATGTGTATAGACTATCGAGAGTTAAACAAGATAACTCTTAAGAATAAGTATCATTTGCCCCGAATTGACGATCTGTTTCATCAGCTTAACGGAGCATGAGTCTTTTCAAAGATAGATCTAAAGTCGGGATACCATCAACTAAGGATTAGACCAGAGGATGTACCTAAAACGACTTTCCATACAAGGTATGGTCATTTCGAATTCATCGTTATGCCTTTTGGACTTACAAATACCCCATCAGTATTTATGGATATCATGAATAGGGTATTTCACCCGTACTTAGACAAATTTGTCTTAGTATTCATAGAGGATATCCTAATATACTCCAAGAATAACCAAGAACACAAAGAGCACTTGAGAACGGTGCTGTAAACATTAAGGCAAGAGCAACTCTTCGCTAAGTTTAGCAAGTGTGAGTTCTGGTTAGGCGAGGTGACATTCTTAGGTCACATCGTGTCCGTCGAAAGAATTAAAGTGGATCCCTCGAAGATCGATACAGTTTGAGAATGGGAATCACCAAAGAACTCGAATGAAATTTGGAGTTTCTTAGGACTTGCCGGATACTATCGAAGATTTATTGAAGGATTTTCAATGATAACCCGACCCATGACCCAATTGTTGAGGAAAGGAATCAAGTACACTTGGACCGCCGAGTGTGAAGCTAGTTTCTAGAGATTGAAGGAGTTCCTGACAACAGCACATGTACTCGCAGTACCCGAAGCAGCTAAGGAGTACACAATCTACACAGACGCTTCGAAGAATGGCTAGGGTGTGTTCTGATGCAAGAAGGCAGAGTTATTGCTTATGCTTCAAGGCAGTTACGCCTACATGAGTTGAACTATCCTACACATGACTTTGAATTAGCAGCGGTCGTACATGCCTTAAAGATTTGGAGACACCATCTCTATGGAGTTAGATGTGAGATCTAAACTGACCATAAAAGCCTGAAGTATTTCTTTGAATAGAAAGATCTTAACATGAGGCAACATAGATGGCTAGAACTGGTGAAAGATTATGATTGTGGTATCAATTACTACCCAGGCAAGGCTAATGTTGTAGCCGATGCTTTGAGTCGTAAATCCCACCCTAGTTTGGGATGTCTCCTCAGTCATGAGAAAATGCTTATAAAGGAATTTCAGAGGATGAACATCGAAGTCATAGACCCGTCTCTGACAATAGAGGGTTGTATTGCAACTTTGATTGCAATCCCAGACTTAAGAGCCCGAATCTTGGAAGCTCAGAGGAAGAGCAAGAAGCTTGAGTAAGTACGAGCAAAGATCAAGGGCAACAACCACAAGAATTTCAAAGAGGCAACAGATAACGTCTTGTTGTATGACGGGAGAGTGTGTGTCCCAGAAGACGAAGGGCTTAGGAGCGAGATCTTGAAAGAAGTCCATGAGACTTCTTACACCGCACACCTCGAAAGCACCAAAATGTACCAAGATCTCAAGGAGAAATTTTGGTGGGATGGAATGAAGCGAGACGTAGCTTCATTCATAGAACGTTGTTTGACGTACCAACAAGTAAAAGCACTCCACCAACGACCGTATGGAACCTTACAACCGCTAGACATACCGGAATGGAAATGGGATGACATAGCCATGGATTTTGTTACCGGGCTACCCAAATCACAAAGAGGAAATACCGCTATTTGGGTCATTATTGATCGTTTAACCAAGAGAGCGTATTTTCTACCAATTCCGACAACAGATGGATCAAACAGACTAGCACAGTTGTATGTTCGAGAGGTCATACGTCTACATGGAGTTTCGAAGACTATCACGTCTGATAGAGATTCGAAATTTACATCTAGATTCTGGATGAGTTTACAAAAGAAATTGGGGACTCGACTACATTTCAGTACCGCATCCCACCTACAGACGGACGGACAATCCGAGAGGACCATTCATACGCTTGAAGACATGTTGAGAACCGTTGTCCTCGATAGAGGAGAAATTTTGGAACAAGTGTTACCACTTGTGTAATTCGCCTACAATAACAACTACTAAGCAACTATTGGAATGGCCCCGTACGAAGCTCTTTATGGAAAGAAATGTCGATCACCACTCTACTGGGATGAAGTAGGAGAAAGGAGAGTATTAGGACCTGACTCTGTGGACGAAATGATCGAGATTGTGAGAAAGATCTGCCAACGGATCAAGGAGGCCGAAGACCGACAGAAGTCGTACGCCGATAAACGTCGCACGGAGCTACATTTTGAAGTGGGAGACAAAGTTTTCTTGAAGATTTCTCCATCAAAAGGAATCGTGAGATTCGGAATCAAAGGGAAGTTGCGACCACATTACATAGGACCCTATGAAATTTTGGAAAGGATAGGGCCAGCGGCTTACAGACTGGCACTACCGCCAAGCTTTGGGAACGTGCACAATGTGTTCCACGCTTCACAACTAAGGAAGTACATACATGACCCCAGCCATGTGATAATACGATGATATTGTCCTCGATGACAATATGAGTTATGTAGAACTGCCTACGGAAATCTTAGACCGACGTATCCAAAAGCTAAGGAACAAAGAAATACCGTTAGTGAAAGTTCTATGGAGACACCATGGACAAGAAGAAGCAACCTGGGAACTGGAATCAGCTATGAAAGAGAAATACCCATATCTTTTCCAAGGTTAGCAAATTTCGGGACGAAATTTATTTTAAGGGGGATGGTATGTAATAACCTGAAAAATTTAAAACTTTTATTAGTGATGCTTAAACCAATTATTTGTGGTGCTTAGACCTTAATTATGTTTAAGGTAACCAACGAAACGAATTAGAATCGATTCGGAGATCGAAAACTAGAGAAATCAAAAACTAGTGACTAGTCCTATCGGATTTGAGTTTTCTAAATAGCCTGAACGTAGAATGAAAGATCGAGAATGAATCTCAATAAGAGGATTTCATTTCTAGAATCCTCGCACGAAAACATGTGAGAAGCCCAAGAATGAGAATTTTCGGGCATGATTGTCCGGTCTGTCTTAAAAGTACTATTTACGAGCCGGATCAACTTCCAGTCCGTGCTAATAATGAAAATTATTGATAATAATTAAAATCAAGGAGGAATATATTATTATTAATTTAGAAGTCATAAGAATCAATTTATGAACGAAATTCCTGAAGGACTTAACCGAACGCCGGGAAATTATACCGGGAAAACCCTAAATAGATCCGAATGACCCGAAACTTGAACCAAGGGTCTAAAACAATAAGAAATGATTTATAAGCCTCAAATTAGTTATGGAAGATCAAGAATTCAATGGAATTTCGAATGAGCATAATTTAATCGCCGAACGCTGTTTTTCCGCGATAACTCGGAATTGACTTATCGGACGCTGTCCGAACTTCATGAAATTATTATAAATTATGAAATAAGTCTTTTTAAGGCTATTTAATAAAATAAAACCTTGACGTTCTGAGAAATCAATCGAAAGCGCGTTAAAACTTAAAGAGTCGGTATTAACATGCCAAATCGGATAATTTGACCATTCCTTCTCCCAACTACCACCAAGACCACCCCAAATGGGTTAATGACAGCCCTTTAGGCTGCCAAGATAGTAGCCATTTCGTCCATAATGCAGCCTTCACTTTAGAACCCATTTTCTCTCTCTAAATTCAAATCCTCTATTTTGTTCTTCAAGTTTTTAATCTTTAATCCTCATTTCCAAACCTTTCCAACCCTCAAATAATTATTCTAAGACCATAAAAAGTTAGCATTCATCATTCTCTTCATTTATAATGGAGTAGAATTTTTTTTAGATATTTCTTGAATTATTTCATGAAAAACCCTAGTTTTGCTCTTTATTTTTTTCGTGACTTTTGAACCACCAAATGCTCTCAAGATATGAATGAAATATTCTTATAAATATGTTCTAAGGATTTAGTTAAAGTTTGGTAATTTTTGAAGCATGTTTAATATTTTTCAATTTATGTTTTATTTCTTTTTATATGAGATAAAGCATGCTATTGTGAATATTATTTGATATTGTTGCTTGTTAATGTATTAGAAGTATGTAGAATAAATATGATAATTTTCAAAAAAAGAATTTGATTTATTTTTAAAAAGCCTTGAGCTTTGTGGAATTTTCGCCACCGATTTTAATTTTTTGTTGAAAATAATTGAGATATAGTGTTTAATATACGATATGAACATCATATATTAATCTTAAAATTTTTGAAACACATCTCCTATTTTCTTTAATAAAGGCCGAGTACATCCATATATTTTTAGACTATTGTTTGATTTTTATTTGTTGAAAATAGTTGAGGTATAGTGTTTAATATATGATATGAACATCATATATTAATCTTGAAATTTTTGAGACACTACTCCTATTTTCCTATGAATACAGAAAACTATATATATATATATATCTAAGGATTTATTTGATTTTATTTGGTTAAAATGATAGGATATGTTATGTTTAGAAATAATATATGCATTGTTGGGAATTATTGAACACATATGTAAAATATGTGTGAGGATAAAAAGAATTCCAAGCATTTGGTTCATATTATAAATATTAGTTTATGTTTCATGTTAATATTACATGTTTATTTCATATATAGACATATTGTGGAGTAAATGGAATTTATTGTATATTTGTTGAAAATGATAGGATATGTTATGTTTAGAAATAATATGAACCTAATATGCATTGTTGTGAATTATTGAACACATATGTAAAATATGTGTGAGGACAAAAAGATTTCTAAGCATTTGGTTAATATTATAAATATTAGTTGATGTTTAATGTTAATATTACATGTTTATTTCATATATATACATATTGTGGAGTAAATGGAATTTATTGTATATATATATATATATATAGTAGTATTACCGAAAACATTATATGGTAATGAGCATGTGTTTTAAATTTTAATGTATGATATGAGATGATATTTCATGTTTAGTATATGATATAAGCATGATATGATTTTTGTGGAATTTATTGAACGCAAATGCTCAATTAATCATGAATGCCGAAAACTTTGAGGATTTTTAACCTATGGTTGAAATTTTATATGATGATATTGAGTTAGTAATTAAATTCTATAGTATGATAGGAGTATAACATGATTTGATTGGAATTTATTTGATACATATGCTAATTATTGTTAATTATCGAAAACATAGCAAAATTTTAAGTATAAGTTTAATTCTAATGTTAAATGATGCTATGATAGTTAACTATAAGCTTGGAATGAATGGTTGTGATTGTGATGAATGAATGGAATACTTATACACACATACACAATAGTTTTGCATTACGTTAGAAATTAAGGTTTTCTAATGCTTTAGTATAGTTTATGTTGTGTATGGTATTGTATGGTGTTGAATGGTTATGTTTATGTTGTGCCGACAAACAAAACCACAAACGTAAACAACATAATACTTTATGTACGAGAATCCAAAAGAAATCGACCAATTTTGATGACTTAAGAAAGAATTAACGAGAATCGAAGTTAGCCACGAATTAGGGTTTCTCTTTAGTAATAGGATACTCAAACGTGAGTTCCTAGGTTAAAGAAACCAAAAGCCGAGTTACAACGTTAATACTCAACAACGACAACCTAATACGACGTTAGATTAAGTGTTAAGACAACTCGACAACGAATAGCGATTATACAACTTATATAATCTCCGACGAGTTAAGAGAAATAAACAATGTCATAATGTGTAAACAAAGATTCGAACATAAGATGCCGATCCTTATGTCTCAAAGGTCGAGTTAATATTCCCGAAGAAATTCATCTATTCCTAAGTACTTACTTACATGATAGCATGTGCTCACTTGAATCATAAGTCAAGACTCCTCTTTTATTCGTCGCGCTAATATGACAAGTCGTCAAGCATAACCTACTAGGACGTAACTACAATTGTTAAGTCTAGTTAGTGGCTTGAGAATATCCTAATATACCAATCACAACTTGAATACTAACAATCTATAACGAAATAACGTTTAGAAGAACACTAAGGTTAAGAGTCGACGATTGACTCGAAGTATGTGATTCATAAGTTGAAGTTCACCTATGAACGATGAAGTAATATAGTTTGGGGATTGAGAATGTAAGATAATAGAAACTATCTTAAAAAAATCACATGAAATCATAAAGAAACCCTAATTGGGGACTTTAAGTCGTAATTTATAAACGCCCTTCGATCGATAGAAAGAATCTAAGAAAGGCTAATTTCTTATGAAGGGTTTGATCGTACGTAGTTGGCGAGGAAGGACAATTACACCTGCTCACTTATACTTACTAGCTTCGAACTAGCAGGTGGGCTCTCTTGAAACAAAAATGACATGCATGTCTATCTCAAAGCATGATTTACAAAAGCTTTATGAAATATTATCACATGAACTGTTATTGACTGCCAAATGTTTTTATGTTTTGTTGTGATCATATCTGAGGTTGGTTAATCCAACGTGGAATGAGAATTGATTGGTATATCCAATGTGATATGTGAATTTGTTGGTCCTCCAACGTTAAAAAAGGGTAACGATCGGATCCGACTTAGTTAAGGACTAACTCGGATTGTGTACACGTGTGACTGTGTGTTAAGGTTAGCTATCTCGACCGGTCACGGCGATTATATGTAAGTGGCCACCTCCATAGTGCGCGAATGAATGGGTGAATGAATGAATGATCAGATATGGAACAACGTGAATGAAATAGTCAGGCCTGACACTTTTGGAAAAATGATAAAATGATTGATAGGCAAGCATGAGTCTTTTAACTAAAATCCTCATGCGCTATTGTGGGCAGTTCAATAACTTTAAATAAAGAAAATGTTTTCGGCAATGAGTCCACTGAGTACTTTTTTACTTAGCCCTGCATCTCGTTTTTGATGTGCAGGTTGAGGAAGGATTGGTGATGGGTGCGAGGTGGTGCAGAGTAGCAGTTGTTTTGTTGCTTATTAGAAAGGATTTCTAGAACCTTGGGCATGTATCGTCATATACATGTCCACACGTTTAATGCTACCTAACTCTGATATTATTTTGATGTTTTGATTATAACTACTTTCATACCGTATTGAACTTGAGGTCGTACCTCGTTCCTTTAATTGCGCCCTGATTGAGTTATATTTGAACCTTGAACCTTTTGACAAGTCCTTCTGTGACTTGAGTTGGTATTGAATAGCTTATCCCTTTTTAGTTCATGCGTTGATGAGTAGTTCGTTTGTTAATTGCATTGATTAGTTATGTTTATATCCACTGCTTTATCATACCAGTGACGATCCATGTGATCCGTACTTCTTTGAGAAGTCGGGTCGTCACACGCAGAGTCTGCTATCGCATGAGACAGAGCGGCATCTTTTGGCAGTAACCGGAGTAAAATTCTTTTGCTCATATCTGACCTTTTTGACTGACATACCTATGATTATGTATTTTGACAGTCCTTCATGGACACTTGGATAATACTGATACTAACGCTGTCTATGACAGGATGTTTATGCTTTAATACTTGTATGTGATATGATGTGTGATGATGTTATGTGGGATGCATAACGATGATGTGTTGACAGGTTGCATGATTATATGTGATAGTGATATGTGACATATGTGATAATATGTGATATGGGTAATGATATATGTCATGCGATGATACATGGTTTTCTATGCGAACGTGATTCTAATGTTTCAACGTCGGTACAGAATGCCGAGAACAAGGAACCAGAGGAACAATAACGTGGAAGAAGCTCGAGAACCACCCTTGGTTCAACGTCATGCGATCGAGAGTTTTCATAGGCAGAATCCCCCTACATTTGATGGTCTCAGCGAACCGATCAATGCTTAGAATTGGATACGATCCACCTAAAGGATCTTCGAATACATCGGCTGCGAAGAAGCAGAAAAGTTGAATTGTGCGATCTTTCAGCTAACCGATGAGGCTGATTTCTGGTGGGAATCCGTAAAGAGGACCATGACACCAGGACAGTGGGGAAGGTACACGTGGGAAGATTTCAAGGAAGAACTCATGGAAAACTACATGCCTGGCGTTTACAGGCAAAGGAGGTAAAATAAGTTCTGGAATCTTCGTCAAGGGAGAAGGACGGTCATCAAGTACGATCGCTCGTTCAATCGTCTGTCGCGTTATGCTATGCACAGGTCGGCACTGAGGCTGCCAGGGCAAACAGGTTTAGGAGAGGACTCCGACCCTAAATCGGAATTTCGCTCGTTAGTCAGGGAGATCTGACGTATGCACAGTCCTTGAATCGGGCTTTAAACATTGAGTCAATGTTTCCCCAGGAGAGAACGATGCCACTCGGACAGCCAGCTGACGGAGGAAGAGGCAGGAATCTGGGTAATTCGGAAAGAGAAAGGCTACCTTGGGGAAGGAATTTCCAACCCATGCAGCAGTGGGGGCAGGGTGTGGAAAAGCCTTGGTGCTAAAAATGCCAGAGGAATCACTTGGGCGAGTGCAGGCAAGGTAACGTCGAGTGTTACCATTGTAGGAAGTCTGGACATTACGCTCGAGATTGTCCATCGATAGAGGCCGGCGGTGCGGCCGCCCGAGTGAAAGAAGAGCTCTGCAGAGGTAGAACCAGGCTCCACCGAGGATGAACCACAAAGCAGGAGGTCATCCGAGGCCAGCAAATCAAAGGCCATGCGTTCGAGCTAAAACACACTCAAATTACTCGCAATCGCGGGGTAGGTAATGGCGTGGTAAGTTAACACGAGTCATCTCTCAAGGAAAACTTAAGCAGGCGATTGTTCGTGTCGCACACAGAAAGCAATTAAATCCTAAACATTCTAACATCAACGGGGGTTGAAACATACGAGGAATTGAAATACGGAGAATTAAACAGCATCCTAAGCTAGGGGTTGTCAATCCCAAGCTAAACTAATAAAGCGATAAATCTAAACTAGGGGTTGTCAGTCCCTAGTTGAGCTACGAAAGCGATAAATCAAAGGCGATAAACAAAAGCATATGCAATCATATTATTCATAGGGTTTGTCAATCCCTAATCTAAATCTAATTGCAAATAAACGAAAGCAGTAAATCATTAAGCAAATTAAACCAACGGAACATGAATATCCAATCCATCGTCACTATGAATTGAATTGACAAAATCATCAAATAATAAAGCAGAAATTGATTCCGGAAGAACTATTAAATCCAAGCATGAATCGATAAACAAGATTATTCAATCGATGAGCGAAGCATAAATTAAATCCAAGATTGTATACATTATGTTGCACGAGGAATCGTCGGAAGAAAAGTCGATGGAGAAAGCAGGTCGGAGAAACAAAAATCGAACTCTAACCGAAACCTAAACGGCGCATATATATATTAATTAAAAGTGGCGCGGTTCATAATGAGCGCAGTTCGAAAACGCTCGACTTCAAAGTGAACGCCGGTTCGAAGGCGCGCTTGTTCGAGAAAGGCTTACGGAGAAGGATGAACGCCGGAGACTCAACGCTGGAGGGATGGTGGATCGAGCGGGCGCTCATCGAGGCCGGAGGAGGCAACGCGTCTTGGGCTTCTTGGCGGGCGGCGCCGTGAGTGAACGCCGGGGAGCGCGGGTGGTATCTGCGCGGCGGGGGTATGCGGAGCGCCGGCGCAGGGCTTCACAATGCCGGAAGGACGCGGGCAGCGGGCGCTGGGCAGACTGGAGTCCCAGCCACGGACGGAGGCGTCTTTGGAGGTCAAGCTGGCGCTGAGCGAACGCTGGCGCTGGCCGCCCGCCGGACGGAGCGCGCGGGCGCCGGCGGGTGCGGGCGAGACGAAGCGCCGGCGGGAAAGCAACGCGACGCAGGAGGGCGCTGGGCCGTGTCGTGGCTGCGAGGATTACATGCAGCGAAGCGTTGGCGAAGCTTCGCATGAAGCGAGCGCTGGTTTGGGCGCTGCGACTCAGCGCCGGATGGGGCGAGCTGGAGTGGCGCGGACGTGAGGCGCTGTGCGGGCGAGGGCGACGAGCGAACGCCGGCCGCGATTGAACGCGCGCGCGAAATTCATGAACGCGCACTCGGTTAGCGCACTGGCTGGGGAGGCGCTGGCGCGCGGGCGCGGGCGTGCGACGGGGTACCGTGCGCGACTTTGGTCGTTCGACCCGTTCTCCTTCGTCTGAACTCCGATTTACGATCCGCTTTCGCCTATGATCTCCTGTCGAGATGCTCTTCAATTATATCTGATCCTTGGCAGATCCAATTCATCCTATTTTCTGCCGTTTTCCTACAAAACATCGAGACGAGCGAGTAAGTCCAATCAATAAACATTAATCAAACCAACGACATAAATAGGACAAACCATAGAAAATGACACGTAAAACAATACCAAGAATCATCACAAAATCATACCAAACAGCCACCACAAGAAAGTTAGGGTGTACGCTAATCGAAGCAGCAAAGACAAGCTCCCGGAAATCTTGCGGTATAATCCATATGAGTGATATACCCGTTTTCACTTTGTTTGATACATGAGCCTCACATTCTTTCGTTTCGAAAATCGCGTGTGAGAGGTTGGGTTTGGTACCCAAGGAATCACAGAGTACCCTGAAAATTAGCATCCCATCAGGGGAAGTGCTAAAGGCAAAAGAGATATGCCCAACCGTGAGGTAGAAATCGTGAGCAGAAGGTCCTTATCAATTTGCATGTCCTCGGAATGGAAGATTTCGATGTCATCTTTGGCATGGATTGGTTGGAAAAGCACAGGGCAACTATACGTTCTCTCGAGAGAGAAGTTACTTTTCAAACAGCCAAATGAGTGGAAGTTTGCTTTCACGGCATAAGGATGGGTGTTTCGTGCAATGATCTCAAAGATCAAGGCACCGAGGATGATTAGGAAGGGAAGTCGTCAAACTTTCTTGGTAAGTTTGATAGGCACGGCGAACCGTGCAAACAAGATTAAAGAGGAGCGATGGTGTGTGAATATCCGGATGTGTTTCCGAGGACTTGCTGAGCTTACCACCGATGAGACAAGTGAAATTCACTATTGATTTGGAACCAGGAGCAACGCCAGTATCAAAGGCACCATACAGAATGGCACCTAAAGAATTGCAAGAACTGAAAGCGCAGTTGTAGGAGTTGTTGGATCTAGGTTTTATCCAACCTAGCGTGTCTCCATGGGGAGCGCCAGTTCTGTTCGTCAAGAAGAATGATGGGTCAATGCGGATGTGCATTGACTACGCAGAGTCAATAAGTTGACGATCAAGAACAGATACCTCTTCCTAGGATCGACGATCATTTGACACCGCTCGAGGAGCGAGTGTCTCTCTAAGATCGATTTGAGGTCGCTACCATCACCAAGATCGTGAAGGAGGACATTGCGAAGACCACGTTCGGGATGAGGTATGGGCACTACGAGTTCATCGTGATGCCGCTTGGTTTGACCAACGCGCCAAATAGCCTTCATGGATCCGATGAATCGAGTTTTCCATCGATGTCGGATAGCTTCGCCTTGGTTTTTAGCGATGATATTCTCGCTCATTCCAAGAATGCGAGTTGCATGGAGAACACATCCGTGTAGGGAAATCTGATTTTAACCCTCTCGGATGATCTATCTTGGATGTTTAATTCACCATACATTGATTATATTCTAGCATGCACCTATATAATTAATTGCAACACGTAGGAGTTTTCTCGTGTTTACCGCGAATCTGTCGGGGATGAACGGATCCGCACTCGTGCTTTGATCTTACGGATCAGATATCCGGTTGCCTAATCTCCAATGTCGAGTGAGGACAATCTATGGAGAATGCTATAGAAAATCGCCTCTTTCTTTTCTCTCAAATTTTGAAAATTCTCACCTAATGAATAAGGTAATTCTAAAATAATGATTGAGGATTAGCCTTGATTTTCTCTCACCTTATATTGATAATGCACTCCCAAATCCTATCTAGATAGGATTTATGCATATCTAATAAATATAATCTTATCTCTTAAGATAGAGAGGATCAAGCCGAGTCCCAAGGGACTCTAGAGAGGAGGCGAAATTCACCTAGCTTCCAGGGCCCGGATGGGCGGCTAGGGATCAAATGCAAGGAATAAAGATGGGCCTCAAATAAATTAATTATCTTATGTTCAAATTTGTAACATAAATTAATTCATAAACATTTATTCATGCCACTAGAGAATAAATGTCGACTTACCCCTTTATTACCGATGGTGAGTCGGGCTTGCACTTAGACTTTACTAATCCCCGTATTTAAGATATCTTATTCCATTAATTATTTACGCTGCTCGATCGCTTAAAATAATTAATATCTTTAATTCATAAGTAGTACCACTCAACCTTATTATTGTACTTGAGATAACTCAACCGGGGTTTAGTACAATAAACCTTTGAGCCCTTAAGGACGCCATCATCCTAAACGGATACGTGACTCGACACGTGTAACTAGCATGACATACAAGATCGCCACCACCCAAGATGCAGAGAATCTTGGGTTATCTCACGTAACCCTCACCCATAGCAAGTCAAAGTGATGGTCAAGAACTCATACTCACATAATACCTTATCGAGGTTTAGATCAACGTAAGTCTCCGAGATCTAGGTTCTTCACGACGGTCGATAGAAGAACTCATCTCGCGTGATCGATCAATACGTCGAGACGCATCAAAGATAGATAAGCAACCAAGTCAAGTCACTTCTTATCTATACCGCATTTATACCGACAACTCGTCCTCAAGTTGTCTCACCGTGATACTATTTATATCTCATTAAGGTTGACCAATCATACAGACTTCTATGATCTTCTACACACTGGTATGATCTAACTTATATATGAGATAAGGGACATAGATATATGCAATCAAGTAAACAATTCGAGATAGGAGATTGTAATAGTGGTAACAGGAAACATTGTATACAAGCTCAACCAAACTGCTTTTAGTATACAAATCCAACACTCTGTACCGTTCTGGAAACGTTACGAGCAGAGAGGTTGTATGCCAAGTATAGTAAGTACGAGTTTTGGCTCAGAGAAGTGATGTTCCTTGGACATATAGTGTCTGCAGAAGGAATCAAAGTCGACCCAGTGAAGGTTGAAGCAGTAAGTAACTGGAAGGTTCCGACTAATGCCAATGAGGTTCGAAGCTTTCTAGGCTTGGCAGGGTATTATAGACGTTTCATCGAAGGGTTTTCGAAGTTGGCGAGGCCGATGATGCAATGTACCGTGAAAGGAATCAAGTTCTCATGGTCAAGCTTGTGAAGCAAGTTTCAAGAGTTGAAGAAGTTTCAACCACCGCCCAAAGGTTAGCCGTGCGAAGGGAACGATGGTTTTATGGTTCACACCGATGCGCCCAAGCTTGGTTTAGGTTGTGTTCTTATGCGTAATCGGAAGGTTATAGCTTACGTGTCTCGTCAGTTGAAGCCGCACGAGTTGAGCTACCCAACGCATGACCTGGAGTTAGCAGCAGTCGTTCATGCGTTGAAGATTTGGAGGCACTATCTCACGGAGTTAAGTGTGAGATCTTCACGGATCACAAGTGCTAAAGTACTTCTTTGAATGTATGAGCTGAACATGAGGCAAAGGAGATGGCTGGAGTTGGTGAAGGATTATGATTGTTCTATCAGCTATCACCCGGGGAAAGCCAATGTCGTGGCAGATGCCCTTAGTCGCAAGTCGAGAGCGAAGTTGGGATATCTTCTTACGCAAGAGAAGGAGCTTATTCGAGATTTTGAGAAGCTCAGCTTGGAAGTTATTCATCCGTAGGAATCGGTTGCAGGTTTCGTCATGACTCGGCGGTGAACCGGACCGAGAGAAGCGATCGTGGCAGCGGCGAGACTAATTCTTGAAAAGATGCGTTTGAAAGCAGGCGTAAAGATAGCAAAGGGTTCACGGAAGCAAAGGACAACGCGCTATTATTCCGAGGAAAAATATGTGTGCCGCTCAATAGGGAATTGAGAGATAAGATCATGAGTGAAGCTCATAACGCACCATATACAGCTCATCCAGGAAGCACCAAAATGTACAGAGACCTTAAAATGAACTTTTGGTGGGAAGGGATGAAAAAGGATGTAGCCGCGTTTGTGGAACGTTGTTTGGCTTGTCAGCAAGTGAAAGCTGTACATCAACGTCCGTCAGGATTGTTGCAGCCGCTACCAATTCCGAAGTGGAAGTGAGAGCATATCGGTATGGATTTTGTGGTGAGTTTTCCAAGGTCAGCGCGAGGAAACACCGCTATATGGGTTATCATCGATAGACTGACGAAGTCAGCTCATCTCTTACCGATTCGGATGACGTACGGGTTAGATAAGCTTGACCCGATGTTCATGTCAAGGTTTTGGAGAAGTTTGCAAGGAGCCACGGGGACCAAGTTGAATCTCAGTATAGTCTTCCATCCTCAAACAGACGGTCAATCGGAGAGAACGATTCAGGTCTTGGAGGATATGCTGCGAGCAGTCGTGGTCGACAGAGGAGGAAATTGGGAAGAGATACTACTTCTGGTGGAGTTTGCCTATAACAACAGTTATCAGACCACCATAGGAATGGTTCCCTATGAAGCGTTGTACGGAAGGAAGTGTCGATCGCCACTTTATTGGGACGAAGTGGGCGAGAGAAAGATGTTAGGACCAGAAATAGTTCAGCAGACGGTCGAAGTTATCGATAAGATCAAGCGGAGGATCAAGGAAGCTCAGATGTGCGTAAGTCCTATCCGGACCCGGCGCCGCACGGATCTTGATTCATGGTCAAGATCGCGCCTTCCTTAAGGTTTTCCCGACGAGAGGAGTCGTTCGTTTTGGGAAGCGAGGTAAGTTGTGATCGAGGTTTGTTAGACCTTTCGAAGTTCTCGAGAGAATAGGCCCCGTTGCCTATAGGTTAGCGTTTCCGCCTAGCATCGAAGATGTTCACGACGTGTTTCACGTTTCTCAGTTGAGAAAGTACGTGTACGACCCAAAACACGTGATCAAGCATGATCAGTGGTTCTTGCTCAGGATCCGAGTTACGAGGAGAGACGGTGGCTATCTTGGAACGAGAATTCATGAGTTGAGGAACAAGCGATTCACGGTGAAAGTGTTGTGGAATCACCGTGGCGAGGAGGAAGCTACGTGGGAGTTGGAAGATAAGTTCAAGGCTTAGTACCCTGAGTTTTTTCCGCCACGTGTTTGAAATTTTGGGACGAAAGTTTTCTAAGGAGAGAGAGATGTAATACCCCGTCCTTCCTATGTTTCAGGTTTGCATGGCCCGTTTTTTGAGAAGAGATCAAAGGTTGACTTTTTGTTTCGGTGATGCGACCGTCACGAAACCTCAGGTATTGCGAAGAGTGTCATATGACGAATTCATAAACACTAAGTATGCAGGTTTTCGACCACCTACGAAGGTTTGGCACTCCGGGGAAGTTATCAAAAATTGGAATTTTCATGGGTCTTTTAAAAGCATATCTTGTTTATAGTCGTTGTGTCCAGTATTTTATTTCGAGTCCATGGGTACCAAGTTTGCTAAATTTGGAGTCCGTTTGCAAAGATCGTCGCTTTTGCGTTTGCGAAAAAGGCCCTCTTATGACATTCAGCCCCAAACCGCTTTTCCTATAAATAGAGGCTAGGGCCTTTATTTTCAACGCTCATTTTCTTCGCTCTCCGTGTTTATGGAAGAGCCGAGCAGCTCAGTGCACGTTATGAAGTCACTGGAGGAGTGGGGATCGGCCATGAGGCTCGGCGATGGTGCCATTTATTCTGCCGTCCGCCACCACCGCCGATCGCCCCTCCCAACAACCCCATTTTTCTATTTTTTTCCTTTTCTTGTTTTGATTCCGCCTTTTAGTAGATTGTTTAGCATAGAACTCGGGTTTCTAAAGGATATAGGCGAGAAACTACGAGGTCACTTATTTGTCGAACCGGCCGCCCAAGTCGCCGCCGCCTCTCTGGCTGCCGATTTGGTGGTCAACGGTCACCTGCCACGGCCCTTTAGGTTTTGAGTTTCGGGCTATCATTCAACTAAAGTACCGATTCGTTTTACATTTTTGCGTTTTGCATGTCGGGATGTTTTCCGTCAGATCGAGTTTTCTAAAGGAAGACATGCCCGGGTTATCCATTTTCAACATAGTTTTTCATTCCATGTTCCTCGTAATGCATATTGCTTATGTTTCCGTTTTCATGCATCGGTTTTGGATGGTTTATTCTGGATTTGAGGATAGGCATCGATTTTTGAAGCTTCTTCGCTGCTAAGATTTGTGTCAACTTGCATGCATGCATATTTTGAAGGTACCCTATTATAGGTCTTGATGCCCTGAATATATTTCCCTTCTGCATCTAGTTGATTTGAAAACCCGGAGAGTGCCAAATGTCGGTTCAGAAATTCGAAAACCCCGTTTCATTTTGATCTTCGTTTGGATCAGGTTGTTGCTTTGCTTTGTGGGATGTGACTCTAAAAGTTGTTCCATCTTGATACCAGGTACCTACCAGTGCGATCGGTGAAGCTGTTGGATCTGTAGATAGCTCCCAGTTGACGTTTTCGTCTATTCATGTTGGGTTATATATGCTTATTTTGAGTTATTTACTCTGATATTTTTAAAATAAAACATGTGCGTCGTAAAATGTTTTAACGAAGTTATTACTGTTCTCTGATCCGAGATGTGGTTCTATTGTGGTTGTCCACGGATCTCTATTCGGTGGGTTGATCACCATCTTAAGTATTGATCGTAAGGGGATAGATCCCGAACACGTGGTTATGGTTCTGAAGGGGATAGACCCCGGAAGTCCACATGGAAATGATAATGAGGTGGTTATGGTTCTGACGGAGATAGACCCCTGAAGTCCACACCGAGTTAGCCAACTGGATACGTTCCGAGCGTGGGCCGACTTGATATGTTCCAGGCCGAGATATTGTTGGCTGGCTGGATATGTTCCGGGCAGAGTGAGATGTGATGGGCTGGTGGGATACGTTCCGAGTTGTGGTTCTGTGATTCTATGATGGGAGTAACAGTAATAACGGATTAGGTATCGAAAAACGAAAAATCTATTTTTGCTTACTTAGAAGTGGATTTACGTTTTAAAACCTTCTAAGGTAAGTGCTCTGAACACGGCATCATGAATTTTGATTTACGATAAAAACCTCAGCTGAGGGCGCTAGTACTCACCATCTTTTCAAAAATGTTTTTCACAGATGGATGAGGACTGGATTGGCGACGCTGAGGGGTTGAGCTATGGTTCCTTTCACGCTACCTGCTTCCGCGATGCTGTTATATATATATATTCTGTTATGGATGTATTCTTGTCCCTTTATTTTGCTCTATGATTGGGAACAAGATTTTCTATTATGTTATTATGATGTGAATCTCGACAAGAGCATGCTATGTGGTTGACCGGTCTAGTCAACAGGATGTAATGCCATTTTGTTTCCTTGCATTATTATTATCAAATCAAGATCATGTTCAATGAAGTTATGTTGTCGATATGATTCTGTTGGTGGATTGTTTGCTCACCCCTCCTCTTCAAGATATGTCCTAGTTATAGAGAAGATGCTGTCCGATTTTATGGTCGTATCTTCGTATTATGTATGCTTTATGTATCTCCCCCACCTCTTCCCCGCTTCTTAACCCCCACCTCTAATCACACCCCGGCATCCGTGCCTTCCCTCGAGAATTGGGGCGTGACAGGAAGCTTATTCTTTGTGATCTTTTTGGAGTTGCTAATGTTCACCTTGAGACGTAACACTAATAAGGAAATTAGTAATCCACTACCACAATTGTTGTAACTGGAATTGTTGGTTACATACGTGATCTTTTATCTTGGATGGATTAAAAATGGTTAATATGTCACAGCCTGGTTTGGCTAAACCTTACCGGGCCGCGACTCGGGTTCGGGTTAAGTGAATATGAACAGAATAAGGTTTTCAACTCATTTTATCTATGAAGAAATATAGATGTTCTAAACAGAAACGAGAATCACGATGGAGCAAAATAGCAAATATATTATATATAGAAGGTTTCAAGGGTTCAACCAACAGTAACTTTTACATAGTAACAAAAAGATAACAGAGTCTCAAGAGGTCGGCAATGAAATACGTGTGAGACATGCGTGTGAAGATGCATTCTCAAGGCGAACCAAAATACATCATATGTCTTAACAAAATGTTCCGCTCAACTCCCCTGCTCCATCATCGCTCAACTCGCACATTTAAAACAAATATGCGGTCGAGTACAAATAATGCACTCAATGGACACATTGCCGAAAACATTTTACTTTACGAAATATCAGATCGCCTCATCACGAGAAGATACAAGGGGTTTTGTTTGAGAAAGGTCTTGTTCTTACAAAATACATTTCTCATTTCTCAAAGTTGTGCGGCCGACATTTTCTCATCACAACCACAATGTATATTCCAAGTCGGCTATGGATAGCAGCGTCGGGAGGGAGGCCTCCTACACCGGACGCAACTAACCGCCATGTTCGAGCATGACCCCAATGTTCAGAGGCCCAACACGTGTACACAACCCTAGGCGGGAATTTCTACTTACACCTCGACTGGGATCCGAATTAAAACTTCTGTTTCCCTGTGCAAACCGAATGGACATATACAAAACATAAAACATTTTTCGCGGATAATATCGTATCTCAAAAGTTTTCAATAAAAAGCGAGCGATAATAATAGTAAACATTTTCCAAAAAGCTCATAAAAGTTTTGGTAAGAAAGCCCTCGGGAACTTAAAGTTCCTACGCCACTAGTACTTAATTATCGCCTTCTTTCTCCTCCTCGAGCGGGACCCTTTTTCAATGTGAGAAACGAGGTTTCCTCGGCGGGACCCTTTTCAATGTGAGAAACGAGGTTTAGTACATCGCTATACTTTTCGATAGAGATGAACATCGTCATAACGCCCTATGCATCGATAAGGCTAACGTCGGACTATATCGACGCTTCCTAATCAAAATGATGTCGATTATGACATCGCTCATTATATAAGAGATGTTCTATCTCTTTAGTATATAATGACGTTTAATGTACTTACGTAACGTAAGTTATATTGTTACTAAACGTCACGTCACATAGATCACATATTATCGAATTTCGTGCCTTTGACCTTTGTCAACGTTTTTGGTCAACGATTTTGACTTGGTCAACATTTAGTCAACAATTTTGACTAAAGTCAACATTTGACTTTTAATTCCTTTTATGTAATCCTATTATTTTATGTGCAATTTTGTTCTAAAATTTCCATAAAATCATAATATGTTTAAAACATCATTTTGGATCATATTATGCAATTATATCTCATAAAATAAATTTATAACATTAATACTTATAACTTATAGTTTTGAAAACCCTAATTAAACTAAGCAAACAATTTCCAAAATTCCAATAAAATCACATAACACATAATTATCCGTAGCATCCTTATTATAACATCATTTTTATTTATAGTGTTATTGAATTTAATCTTCCTAAGTCACTTTTGAAAATTTGGACTTAGGTCCGATAAATTCTTAACAAATCCGATAAATTACTACAACACTATATTATGATTCTAAACTTCCAATATGTTATGATAACACTCAAACATGGATTAAATCTCAACATAATATCATGTTCTATAATTTTCAAAATTCATAAACTTAGGTACTAAAGTGTTCCAAAAATTCTACATAAATTCATACAAGCATAATTAATACCCTAGATCATGATTCTATGCTAAAATCAATAATTACAAATCATACTCATCAACCTATCACATATTCAAATTTTCGGTCCATATATAGAATTTAATATCATGCTTGATTTTGTGATATAATTATACTACATGCTCAATAATATCATATAAATACAATATCTAAGCATATTGGCACAAGTCTCATGATTTTGAAAACACACATATAAACTAAGCTTATAACATGAATTCTAACGTATATATGAAGCTTGTAAGAAATCTAACCTTTAATCGGAGTAGAATTGATCGGTGAGCGTTTATTTGTTCTAAGCTTGGGTTTGAAGGATTGGAGAATACTCTATCTTTCTCTCTATTTTTTTCGATCACTTAGTGGTTTGAATAAGAAATGAAGAGCTCTATCTTATATTTATAGGCATATGCAAGTGGTATTATAATTATTACATGAAAATATCTAATGTACACTTGTACAAAATCTTATCTTTATCCTTATCATATCTTATCTTAATCCTTATCATATCTTATCTAAATCCTTATCATATCTTATCTCTTAATAGGTACATTGAATCATACTTATCATTAATTAACAACTTGCATCACAGTTGTCATAAAATAATTAAATTACAACTTTATAATATATATGAGGCAAATTTTTGGCCATTATAGTACAAGGCTTAGGTTACTTGATCAAATTGTATACTATTACCACTTTACACCTATTACATGATAAGGTACAACTCATAGCCTTACATTTAATTAAAGTATGATATTTTTCTCATAAAATACTAATTTTTATAATTTTCGGCCACCACATGTAATATATGCCAAATATTTTATTTTCTTTCAATTAATAGCTATGTGACATAATTTTGATCTTAGATAATAATTTATATCATAGAAAAATTAATTAGGACCAATTTCATATACTATAGCAAAGTAATCGGCAATTATTTGGAAATTGAGAATAAATTATCAAATATTTATTCCCTCATAACTAATATTATTTTCATGATGAATTACATGATATTATATCATAAAATAAATTTTGGAACATTTCTTATCAATTTCCCATGTTTCTAAAATTAGGGTTTTCTAGGTTTAAATTTTTACAAAATTCCTACCTTACCTTAATTCATCAATTTGAAATTTATATAGTTTCTAAGTGATAAGATTGATCTTGAAATCATGATATTTATTCAATACTAAAGCTTGAATTAATTAAATAAATTATTGCTACAATTATCACATAAAATCACAAATTTTAGAAAACTATAGCTTCTAGAAACATAATATTATCTCTTATGATATTTATCACTTTGCTACACATTTTTATGTGATAAACATTATCTAGTGCTTAGTCATACCTTAGTCATAACCTTATCTTAAAAATATCATAGAATCTTATCACAAAAAATGTCATCCTCAAGCCTTATCATCTACACTTCATTTTCGAAAATGCTAGGGTTTTTCAAGATAATTATCTTATCATGTAATACAAGATAAACATGACAACTCATCACATAAAATCAAGTGATCACAAATTAATTCACAAATTAATCTTTTATTCTCAAGATTTTCGAGAATTCCAAATAAATAAGGAAAATATTTTCCTTCTCTTCCTTAGTGTAATACTTGGCTAAATAATACCTCATATATGTTTAAAACATATATATATTTATTATTGGAATTTATTTCGTTCGGATTTACGAAGGAAATTTCGATTTATTCAAAATCGACGATTACCGACGTTCACTTTCTTTCTCGTTTCTATTGTACTATTCCTTCTTTATTTTTGAAACTTTTAAGTCCAGAAATTCGGGATATTACATAATAGGAAGCAGGATAAACATACGTTGTGGGTATGATTAATGCATCCCTATGGTTAGTCTTTTAGTCCAATCGACTATTTGAGCTTTTATCGTTTTTGTTATTTGATTTATTTTGTTCTTAACTTTGAATTTATTATTTGAAGTCCTAAACCTTTCCAAAACAAAATTTGTCACTTGAATATTGATAATGGATTATTAAGTTAGATTCTATATTTTCGCGTTACAATCCCTGTGGATACGATACTCGACTTACCTATCTACTTACACGTTTTCGTGTTAGAAAATAGTGTGATCATCCTTATGACATGACCCATCTGACTCCACCTTCTTAGACATTGTTGCAGAAAACGTTAGAAAAGAAAAAAATAACAAGAACCTCACCAACTCACAAACGCTCGTGTATCTCTCAAAATGAATCACTCAACACTCGTGTATCAGTCAAAATTGGCTTTTTAACACTCTAATAATCTCACTCTTGCCTTTTACCACTCAAATTCTCCTTCAAAAGTCTCAAATCCTCTCAATCCACCAATGAATTCAATACCAACGAATCAAACAGGACATGAAAGGAAAGACACGAAACGAAAGACACGAAAAAAATCAAGAACGAAGACTCAAAAATGTGTTGTGCAGAAACTTGTTCAACACGATCTATACTACCCAAGGAACCCAGAAAACACGAGGTTTAACGGAATTTAGAAAAAATTGCACACAGAATTTGCACCAAAAGACTCTAAACATACCAAGGAACGCAATGAACTAATTTGCTCAAAACAGGATTTTTTTTTAATCCTCACGAACGTGGATGCGGAAAAATCTCAAGAACGAAAAAAAATAATGATATGGATAATGATACCAATGTCACTCACTATATGGATAATGTATAATTATGATATGGATAATGATATGGATAACGATATGGATAATGTATGATATGGATAACGATATGGATAATGTATGATATGGATAACGATATGTATAATGATATGGATAACGATATGGATAATGTATAATCACGATATGGATAAGATCACAGATATGGTAGACACTGATTTAAACACGAATGAACAAACCCTAGCCGCTACCCACGTCACAACAGTCGAAACGAAACGAAAAAAAAACCCTAGATACGACCCTTGACACGAAACGAAAGAAAGAAACAAAACCTGGATGACAAATGAATGGACGACGAACGGATGGACGACGAATGGATTGACGATGAACGGATGGATCTAGGGGTGTGCATGGACCGAACCGAACCGAAAAAACAGACCGAACCGATCGATTTCGGTCGGTTCGGTTCGGTTTTTAAGGAAGTCGATTTTCGGTTCGGTTCAAAATTTTAATTAAAATCGGTTTCGGTTCGGTTTTCGGTTTTACGTTTTAGGTTCGGTCGATAATCGAACCGAAACTATAATTTTTATATATTTATATATTTTATATAATAATTAATTAATATTTTAATTAAATAATTAGGATAAAAATATGTTTATTTGAAAAAATATATATATAATTTATATTTCGGTCGGTTTTTCGGTCCCACCGAAACCCATCGGTTTTTTCGGTTCGATTTTCGATCGGTCCGAAATTATAAATCGGTTCGGTTCGGTTCAAAAAAAAATCGTTCGATTCGGTTTTCGATTTTGAAAATTTTGGTCGATCGGTCGAATCGACCGACCGATGCACACCCCTAGATGGATCTGATACCAAATGATACGATCCTTGCTTGTATGAAGGATCTAATGACACGCGAATGGAAGATGAAACGGTGGAATATCCCAAAACTTCTGAATCTAACCCAAGAAGTGATATAGGTCAGTATGTTGCCTGTACCCCAACATGAAATTAACGCAGCAACTCAAGGACGATGAAGACACACAAACGAGGGATGAATATCTCGTTGATACGTCGATAAATGAATTTTTTGGCAAATCTCAAGAAAATCGAAGAGCTAATGAAGAGAGAATAAAACTCACATATATTGAAAAATCAAAAGCTGAATATTTTCGTTTGCTTACAAGCCTTTATATAGGCTGAAAATGAATCTAATCCTTATCAAAGAATGAGCCTTATCAAAGTAGGAAACTAACTAATAGAACAGACCTAATTAAACTAGGAAACTATTTAATCTAACATCTAAATGGGCTGTGAAAATAATTTAAAAAAAAAGTGGCCCACAATATCAAACGGACCTCGGACTCCATCACGTATAGGATCCACGAAAGGGCCGGGATAAATGAGTTTTATTTTATTAATTATCGTTCTAAGCATGTCCTAGAAGTTTAAAGTATGCAGTAGCATGTAATAAATGTTTAATGATGTAGAAGCATGGTTTATATATTTACATGACTTGGAATGCATTTAGCAAGCATGCTAGGTTTATCATATTTTTGAAGCATGAGTTAGAATTCTGCGAGCATATTTTACATGTTTAGCTAGACAAGAATATTTAGGATTATGTGATCTGTATGGACAAACCTTTTGAAGTAAAAAAAGACTAGAGTTTTAATTCAAATTAAAATTATCAAGACCTACACAATTGGTCTCTAGATAAAGTGGCGATCGTTTTGAGTAAGTGTCCACACACGTGGCTTGCTTGTACCATTTATCATAAGTTTGTTAGATGAGACTTCTAAATAAAATATTTTAATCTATTGAGAAGTTGGAGTTTCATGCGCAAGCATCCACGCGCGTGGCTTGCGTAGATTTTCATAAGTTCTCTAGAGATAGATTTAAAATTTGATGAAAAACAAAATTGAATTGAAAGCGGTATGGTCCGAGTGAGTATGCGAATTCTAAGAATTTAAATTCAACGGTCAAATTTGTGGTCGTTGCTTAGGAATCAACTCGAGTATAACTTCCTACGATGTCACTTCTCGTAATAGTTAAGGTCCAATTATTAGTTTTATTTTTCATAAAGATAAACTGACATCGAATGAATCTAAACAACTAAAAGGTATATTTTAGTCTGATTGAGAGGCTCATGTGTAAATGTCCACATGCATGGCTTTCATGTGGCATTCATTAGAGAATTGGAGGTTTCAATATATATTGTTTTATCAAAGGACTACAACATTACTGTTACGAATTATATGCAATTGTATGATTATGTGTTTATATTTACTCTTCAGATATGTATCTTACTACGATTATCAACATGCTCGCAAAATATCCCTTATCCAGTCTGACTGATGTCGAGTGGAATATGTTCTTATCATTGAAGAACACTTGTTTGTTCTAACTACTCCCAAACCTACTGCCCTCGTTGACACATGAACAGCATCGCGAGGCAAGCAAGCTTTGGCATAAGTCAAACAATATGACCAAATGTTATATGGTGACTACGATGTTGAAAGCTTGTAGTTGCAACATCAATCAATTGGAGACGAATTCGAAATTTAGCTTAGTCTCAAGAATAAGTATGGCAAGTCTGATCGGACCATTCGCTTCCACACGATGAGAGAAATCTTAGCATGTAAGATGGATGAAGAAAGTTCGATGCACAAAATATAACTAACATGGCCTATCTCATGGATAGTCTTAATCTGATTAGATTAGAGGGGATATCGACGGTGAAGCTAAGGTCGATATCATTCTGAACACTTTGCCCAACTCTTTTTGAGAACTTCCATGTTAACACTATCATGAAAAAGAAAGAGTAACACTCAATCTGTTGCTCAATGATTTAGTGGTAGCAAAAGGGGTTATGGGCAAAGGTGCACATGCTCTAACAAGCACGTCCAAGGGTCCCATTATCTCCATCGAAAGGTGGAAAGAGAAATAGGACGCCAAGGATTGTAGAGGCAAGAGAAACAGTGAGAGCAAAGGCATGGACCTACCGCGCGTGAAGAAGCCAAATGAGAGGTGTAAATATTTCAAGTGTGGTAATACTAAGCCTGGAAGGCTAACTCTGATGTGATCAAGGTAAAGAAGTAAGGTACGTCATTAGCTGTAGTAGTGGAAATATTTTTGGTGACTTGTTCTACTCATTCATAGGCATTAGATACGGGTGCGACTGATCATATATGTTACACTTTGCAGGGCTTCCCACAGATAAGATAAATAAGTGAAGGAGAGATAACAATCTCTATGGGAAATACGGTAAAAATCACGGCTGTTGCAGTGGGAGAAGTTACTTATGCTTTGATAGTTCAGTTTTGGTTTTGTGAGATATTCTATATATTTCGGAGTTTCAGATGAACCTTATTTCTATTTCAAAACCTTTTGTAATGGATATTCTATTACTTTAGATAATGGTGTTTCTATCATGAGAAATGACGAGTTTATCTATGATGTCACTTTTTACTGTTCTCTTTATTCTACAAACTGCTAATTATGATAACTATAATTATATTGCATCTACTTTATCAAACCATATAAAGAGAAAGATTTCTTTGTCTATACATATATTTGGCATCTTAGATTAGGTAACATCAATCTAAATAGGATCCAAAGATTGGTTAAAGATGGAGGGATGAATGAATTTAAGGTCATTCCCAATCAGCGAATCATGTATAGAGGGAAAGATGTCGACTAGGACCCTCAATGCAAAGGGGTATAGAGCTAAAGAAGTATTGGAATTAGATATGACATATGTGGACTGATGTCCACTCAAGCTCGTGGAGGGTATGAGTATTTTGTCAATTTCATTGATGATTACTCAAAGTTCGGATACATTTACATGTTTTGCCGTAAGTCTGAATGCTTTGAGAAATTCAAAGAGTTTATGACAGAAGTGGAGAAGAAGTTAGGTGAAAGTATCAAGTCATTGTAGTTTGATCGTGGTGGCGAATACCACAGCAACGAGTTCAAAGATTACTTGTCAGAGTGTGGGATTACATCCTAGTTGACTACACCAGGCACACCACAATAGAATGGTATAGCGAAAAGAAGAAATATAACACTTTTATAGTTGGTTAGATCAATAATGAGTTATAGAGAAGATTGGTACAGTGGAAAACATACTTTGTTGTTGTTTATAAAGCATATCCCCAAAATGAAACATACAACGTTGTATAACTCATCATTGATCTAACCATCTCTAAAAGAGCCTTATTTATTCTCTCCGCTACACCATTTTGTTGCGGTGTGCCTGATGTTTCAATTAGGATGTAATCCCACACTTCAAAAAGTAATCTTTGAATTTGTTGTTGAGGTATTCGCTATCGAGATCAGACCACAATGACTCAATACTTTTACCTAACTTCTTATCCACTTCCGCTTTAAAATTTTGAATTTCTCAAAGCATTCACACTTGCGACAAAGCAGGTAAATGTACTCGTACCGTGAGTAATTGTCAATGAAAGTGCAAAAATACTCGTACCCTCCATGAGCTTGAGTGGGCATCAATCCACATAGGTCAAAGTAGATAAATTACAACACGTCTTTGGCTCTATACCCTTTCTCTTTGAAGGGCATAATCGGTATCTTTTTCTTTATACGGGATTCAGAGACTGGGAATGGAGTAACCATATATCCAGCCAACGCTCCATCCTTAGTCAGTCTTTGGATCCTATTTAGATTGATGTGACCTAGTCTAAGATGCCAAAGATATGTATTTTTTCTCTTGCGAAGAAAACTTTCTCTTTTTATGGTTTGATGAAGTAAATGCAACATAATTATAGGTCTCATGCTTAGCAGTTACAGAATATAAAGAAATAAGTAAAGTGCCACAACCGACTCATCTTTTCTCATGATAGAAATACCACTATATGAAATAACAGAATACCATTAACAAATAATTTAGAAACGAAAATAAGGGTTTGCCAAAACTTTGGCACATATAAAACATCTGTTAAAACAAAAATTGAACTATCAAAGTATAAGGTAACATCTCCCATTGAAGAGAAATAAGATTTTTTTCTATGTTTTCAAGAATCTATCTTGGATATTTAATTGAACATACATTGATTATATTCCTAGCATGCTCCTATATGATTAATTACAGCACATATAGGTTTATTCGTGTTTACATGAGACTTTCTGCCATAGTTTATCAATAACTAACTCCAGCTTTAATCTTTGGACTGTGTTCCGATTGCATGATCTTCAATACTGAGTGAGAGCAATCTATAGAGAACACCAAATTTTCTCTCTCCTGTGGGATTTTAAATTTACAGTAGTAGTGGATACTATTGACTTTTTCCTACAATGTATTTAGAGTACTTTCTTTAGAATCTTAATTTGATTAGGATTATAGCATATGTAATAAATATAATAATGATCTCTTAATACCTTTTCATATCAGATAATCTTATCTAGACTAGGGGATGTATTAAATTAATAATACAATTAACATAACTCAATCCCCTGGGACTCATAGGGGTAATTGAAGATTACAGGTCAAGAGGCTTTGATGGACCAGTCCAGTGATCAAATTCAAGGAATAAAAATTGACCTAAAATAAATCAATTCTCTTATGTTCAGTTCAGAACATAACTTAATTCATAAACATTTATTAATTCAACTAGAGAATAAATGTTGACTTACCTCCTTATTACCGAAAGTTGAGTCAGAGTTGTACTTAGACTTATAAATCCCTGTATTTAAGATATCGCACGTCCATTAATTATTTATAACAACTCACTGTTTAAAATAATTAATCTCTTAATTAATTGCTAAGTAGTACTCCCCCAATTCCACCCAAGATGACACATTTCTTTTCGTCACTATTATTTAGGAGAATGGTATAAAGTTGTTAAAGTGAAAAACATTAGGTAGGACTCACACCTTTTGAAGAGATAATTAATTTTTAAAATGAAAACATGCCATGTTGGGTGGGATGGAAGAAGTACCACTCAACCTTATTATCATACTTGAGTTACCTCAAGTTACTTCTTATCAATATTGCAGCTTATATAAACAACTCGTCCTCAAGTTATATTAGCTGTGATATAGGCTTATATCTCAACTAGCTTAACAAATTATACAGACTTCTATAATCTTTTACTCACTGTATGATCTAACTTTTGTATGAGATAAAGGGACAACATATGAAATCATAAATAATTCAGATAGAAGATCCGAATAGTGATAACATAAAATATTGTATACAAACTCAACCAATAAATAGCTTTTAGGATACAAATCCAGCAATCTCCAACTATCTTGCCACTATGCCTATCGCATAGTAGATGTCAGGTCTCGTGCTGAGCACTGCATACATTAGACTTCCTATGGTGGAAGTGTAGGGAATCTGTCTCATTTTCTCTATCTCATTTTTAATCTTCAGAGACTTCCCTTAGCCAAAGAAACATCATGCCTAAAGGCAAACAGTCCATTTTTAGAAGTTTGCATGCTAAAACGAGCAATCACAGTATCAATGAAGGATGCTTGAGATAAGCTCAACATTTTCTTCTTCTGACCTCGGCAAAACACCTTTTCAAAATGCAGGTTTCATGACCAGAAAGCTTGCTTAAGCTCATAAATGGACTTCCTTGAGCTTCCAAACTAAATGCTCTTTACCCTTCTTCAAATAAAACTTGAGGATGCTGCATATAGACATCTCGACATTTCTCAAAGTAACCGTTTAAGAAATCATTTTTTTTACATCCATTTGTCAAACATTTAGGTTCATTTGATTTGCTATGCCTAAAAGGATTCTAATACATTTGAGCATTGCTACAGGCGAAAAGGTATCATCATAATCAATCCCCTCTCTCTTTGTGTACCCTTTTTCCACTAGCCTGACTTTGTAAAATTGAAACATCTCCATCAGAATCTCTTTTATGCTTGTATACCAACTTACTACCTAAGGCCTCTTTGCCATCCGGTAAAGGTGTCTTCTCGTATACTATAGGAAAATTACATTTTTCGTGCTCTGGAGGATCTATCTTGTATATTTAATTCACCATACATTTATTTTATCCATAGCATGCTCCTATATAATTAACTACAACAAGAATTTTTGGCACAATTGATAATGTCGAGTGAGAACAATCTTTTGAGAACTGATAAACGCCCATTTTACACGTTTATTGTTGATATTTAAAGATGATTTTAGATAAATAAAGTGCTTTTATGTCTTGGATCTCAATGCTTTTATATATTTTTGGAAGATACTGCTCTTGGGTTCCTTTTTGGTGTTTTGTAGGCTTATAAGTTGAAAATCGAAGCATGGAACGAAGCACGAGCGAAAGAAGGGCAAAAACAGGGCCTAGCGACCACCTTCGCGGCCGCTAGCCCGAGCGCGAGCCGCGATAGCAACGCAAAATGATGTCTCGCAACCGACCTAGAGACTGCTAAGTCAGCCGCGAGGCAAATCCACACGACGCGGCCACTCCCCCGACCGCGAGACGTGCCCGCGAGCTACCCAACGTGTGAAGAAAAGCTTCTGCCCGATTTCTCGCGACCATGGCTAGCGATCGCGAGCCAGGTCGCGAAGCTTACCTAGCGGCCGAAGCAAGTCGCAGCGAAGAAGGCAGCGCACAAGTTCACCTAGCGGCTGAGCTCACGACCGCGAGCTCGGCCACGAAGCGCAACGGAAGGCCCAAAAATTAGGGTTTCCAGCTTTACCTATAAATAGGGCTTCGCCTCCTCGCGCCCCCAAGCCGCTCCAGACCTAAAATACACGTTTTTCCTCAGTTTTTCATGATTTTTCATACCTTTGCACTCTAGCTTTGATTTAGATTGATTCTAGCATTAGTTTTTCATAGTTCTACGCTTGTTCTACGCATTGTTATCGATTTGGAATGTTTTTGTCCGAACGAATTGCATCTTTTTCCCGTTTTCCACTGAGGTTGGGATTTGAACCCAACGATTGTTCTTAGACGCCACCCTACGGGTTTTATCTATTTAATTCTTGTTTTTATGATTGTTTCGTATTTTATTCCATTAATTATGTTTAGCTTAATTTCTGTTCTAATCCCTGGGTTTGCATGATTCTATCCTATATGTTGTGATTTCTGCTATTGCTATTTACCTTCCAGGCATTGATTCATGATTCTTGGTGCTTAATTATATGTGTTGATTTCTGATCAATCTTGATGCATATCATAGTTGCGAGTTAATTACTTAACCATTTTAATTGTCAATCGATCTTGAATGCATGATACGAATAAACGCTCGAGTCGTGAATCGAGATAGGAACATTCGTAGGAAGCATATTCTTTGTGATCCTTTTGAGTTGCTTATTTTCCTCTAGACGAATGATAATAGGAAAATTAGTAATCAATCGCCACAATTGTCGAATCAAGTTGTTGGTTATATGTGTGATCTTCTATCTTGTCTGGATTAAAATTGGTTGATAGGAAGCAGGATAAACATACGTTGCGGGTAGGATTAATGCATCCCTAGGGTTAGTCTTTCTATCTTGTTATCTCTTTGAGTTTTTATTGCTTTCGTTTATTTTCAAGTTGCTACCTTTGCTTTGGATTTAATATCCGAAGCCCTAAAACCTTTCAAACCATTTTTTGTTGCTTGGATAATGATGAATTATTGTTGAGATAGTTTCTGTGTTTTCGTGTTATAATCCCTGTGGATACGATACTCGTCTTACCTATATACTTGCACGTTTTCGTGTTAGAAAAGTGAGCGATCAAATTTTGAAGCCGTTGCCGGGGATTGTTAAGATTATATGTGAATAACTTAACAATTCGGAATTATTAATTCAAGTTGTATATTTTTTTTTCTTTGCTTGCCGGATCTAATTTCTTTGTTTCTCTTCAGGTAGTTTATGATCACAAGGTCCCGAGGACCTCCTGAGCCATTGTTAGATCTAGAAATCGAGACTACCCAAAGGAGAAAGAGACGAGAGAAGAAAAGGCAAGAGATGGCAGCAAATCCGAACAACGGGGGTGTACCTCCTGAACAAGCTGCACGTCTTCTGGCAGAATTTATGGAGATGCAACGTCAGATGGCGAACATGGGAATTCTAGTCCCTACTCCGGAGGTGAGACCTCTAAACTACATGTATCGACCTCCTACCGAGCAATTTCAAGGAGGCGGATAGGGCTCGGAGGTGAATGCGAATAACTTCGAGTTGAAGCCGGCCCTAATCAGCATGGTTCAAGGAGAACAGTTCGGAGGAGGAGTGACGGAGGATCCGAATGCCCATCTTGAGACATTCCTCGACATTTGTGACACCATCAAGCAGAATGGGGTGCCACAAGATACGATCCGGATGCGCATGTTTGGATTTTCATTGCGCAATCAAGCAAAGGACCGGTTCAAGAGTTTAGATCGTCTTGGAATCAGCAGTTGGGGAATCTTTGCGAAAAGTTTCTCTCGAAGTACTTTCCACCGGCTAAAGCACAGAAGATCATAGAAGAGATTTCCCACTTCTCCCAGTTAGGAGATGAGTCATTGTTCGAGTCGTGGGAGAGATTTAGGGGCTTGTTGAGAAAGTGCCCGCAACATGGATTTTCTAGAGAGCAGATTACGGTTCTATAGTGGGCTGACACCTCACACGAGGAGTATTGTTGATGCATCGGCGGGAGGATGCCTGCTAAATCGGCGAGTGGAGGAAGCTAGCAGAATTCTAGAAAAGATGGTTGCGAATAGCTATCAATGACCTATGGAGAGGACACCGGTGGTGAAGGCGGCACTTGTCGAGGCGATGCTAAGCACGATAACTGATGGAGCAGTCACCCTTCCGAGAAGCCGATTCGAAGGAAGGAAAGGAAAGCAAAAGGAGTTGTTCACGTTAACGCCGCAGAGGCCGATATGAATGAGGCGGAAGATGTGAGTTACATAAATCGAGGAACCGTCATGGGGAATCCGCATACAATCCGAAAAATGTAAGTCATCCTAATTTCTCGTATGCCAACCCCAACACTTCCAACAACCTCGCCGGGTTTCTCGATTCGAATGGAGTGATTCAAGAGAAGAAGCGGTCTAGAGGACATGATGCGTTAGTTGGTTGTGAGCAACCAACAATTGGTGATTTAATCGTAGATCATTTATAAGCAATACCGGCGAAGATAAATCATCCGGAGTACACCGTGACGGCTATGGGAAGCATATAAAGACGATGGAGAATCAAATCGGTCCGATAGCCGCCGCAGTAATCAGGCAACACAAGTCGGGCGATTTCCGAGTAATACGGAGGTGAACCCTAAAATCACTATAATGCCATTCAATTGAGGTGGGACGAGCTTATCGTAACCACACGGGAAGAACGGTGAAAACGGGTGCAAAAGGCACACTCACGATCGAGCTCGCGATCATGAGCCCGGCCCGCGAATCGGCCGATGGCGCTTCGAGGAGCTTGCGAGTGATCCCGCGGTTGCGAGGAAGAATACAACGACCGCGAGAAATCGGCAAGGACTTCGAGGCGCACTCAGCGACCGAGCTCGCGACCGCGAGCCCGGCCGTGAAGAAGAGCGCAGAAGCAGCCCAGACGGCTAGCGACCGCACCCGCGGTCATGAGGAAGGTCGGGTGCGGTCGCGAGGCAACTCTAGTAAAGGAATATCCGACCTACACTCCTTCGATTCCGTTTCCGAGTCGATTGGCCAAGCCCAAGTACGATGAGAAGCTGACCCGCTTTATGGAGATGTTTCAAAAGGTGCATATCAATATTCCTTTACTTGATGCACTCTGAGACATGCCGGGATTTCGTGAAGTTCTTGAAAGATGATGTTGCCAATAAAAAGAAGCTTGGGAAGTTCGAGACGATAAATCTTTCTCAAGAGTGCAAGGTTTGCATCGCAGAAGAAGTTTCCTCAGCGAATGATCCGAGCGGCTTCACCATAGCTTGTGTCATCGGAGGACGACATTCTCCAAGGTTACGTGTGATTTGGGGCAAGCATCAATTTGATGCCGTTGTCCATTTTAATAGATTGAGATTGAGAGACTGCCGACTACCATTGCTCTTGGATGGCGAGACACATCGCTGACCTATCCGAAAGGGATAGTGGAGGACGTGCTCGTGAAAGTTCGAGATTTCATCTTCCCAGCAGATTTCGTGGTTCTCGATATGCCAGAGGATGGGAATATGCCTCTTATTCTTGGGAGACCGTTCCTAGCTACCGGCAGAGCACTGATAGACGTGCAAGATGGAGATCTCACCTTCAGGGTTAACGATGAGGACATGAAAATCTCTATTTATGACACAATGAAGCAACCTGAAGAGAAGACGATGGATGAATGTCGTGTTATCGAGCAAATGCCTTCTACTCAATTGCAATCAGCTGATCCGGTGGAATTTTGTATGAAGAACTCAGTTTTCTCACCCGCAGACCTTGATGAGGCATGTGATGAGATCTTAGAGTATCTTGAGTCCATCGATGAAGTCAAGGCCCTCCCCGAGGAGTCAGTGCCTTATCTAGACGTGAGGAAGCCCATTGGAGGAGAGGATGCTGTGGTGAAGAAGGAAGAGACCACACCCAAGATGGAGTTGAAGGAGCTGCCGGACCACCTTTAGTATGCCTTTCTAGGTGACGATAAGACGTGCCCAGTGATAGTATGTTCGGCTTTGACAGATGAGGAGTCACAGAAACTGATGGTTGTGCTGAAACAATATAAGTCTGCGATTGGGGTGGACTATTTCTGATATCAAGGGGGTCAGCTCTTCGATTTGCATGCACCGGATCCTGTTGGAGAATGAGTATAAGCCGAAGGTGAAACCTCAACGCCGCCTGTATCCAGCAATGCAAGAGGTCGTGAGGAAGTAAGTGTTGAAGCTATTAGATGCAGGCATAATCTATGCTATATCAGACAGCGAGTGGGTTAGCCCGACTCAAGTGGTATCCAAGAAAGGGGATATCACGGTGATCAGAGATGAGACGAAATAGCTTGTGGCGACAAGACTCGTGACGGGATGGTGAGTTTGCATTAACTATCGTGCTCTGAACACAGCCACAAGGAAGGACCATTTTCCCTTGCCCTTCATTGATCAGATGTTGGATAGACTGGCGGGGTATGAGTTCTATTGTTTTCTAGATGGATATTCGAGGTACAATCAGATTGCCATCGCCCCTGAAGATCAGCACAAGACGGCGTTCACATGCCCTTATGGAGTTTTTGCCTATAGAAGGATGCCGTTTAGATTGTACAATGCTCCAGCCACTTTCCAAAGATGCATGATGTCCATCTTTCATGGTTTAATTGAAAATATTATGGAAGTTTTCATGGACGACTTTTAAGTATTTGGCTCTTCGTTCGACCCTTCGCTTCCACAATCATCACAAGTGCTACAAAGACGTGAGGAGACAAATCTTGTTCTCAATTGGGAGAAGTGCCATTTCATGGTAAAAGAAGGTGTGGTGCTTGGCCACAAAGTCTCGGCCCAAGGTTTGGAAGTGGATCGAGCAAAGATAGTAGAAATCGAGAAACTACCTCCTCCCACAAATGTCAAATCCGTGAGGAGTTTTCTCCGTCATGCGGGCTTCTATAGAAGATTCATCAAGGACTTCTCTGCAATCACGAAGACACTGTGTGGACTGCTCGAGAAAGATACGAATTTCGTGTTGACGAGTGAGTGTTTGGGGGCGTTAGAGAAATTGAAGCTAGCCCCGATATCGACCCCGCTTTGGTAGCACCGATTGAGTCAACCATTCGAGTGATGTGTGATGCTAGTGATTGGGCGGTGGGAGTCGTGTTCAGCGTAAACGAGACAAGCTTTTCGTAGTCATCTATTATGCAAGTAAGACGCTCGACTCAGCTCAAATGAACTACACCACTACCGAGAAGAAATTACTTGTTGTGGTCAATGCTTTTGATAAGTTAATACCTTATTTGGTGGGCACCCACACCATTGTCCACACTGATCATACCGCCATCCGTCATCTGTTCGCCAAGAAAGACTCGAAGCCACGATTGGTGAGATTCTGTCACGACCCGACTATTTAATTACTTATTTAACTAAATAATCAAGTCGTGACTGGTTTAATTTACGATAATCTTTCAATAAAAGAGTGATTTAGAGAATAAGTTTTCAAAACAAACGGACAATATAACGCTTGTAAATGGGGTAAGCCAACCCGCACTCGTAAAATTTTCAACAACAAAGAATATTCACGAACGAGAACATAACCCTGAATACATACATAGAAACTTTTGAAATATTTACAAGGTTTATCAAAAGTACGGTTTCACGCTTTCAAGGTTAACAATGAAGACTAATGATTGTCATGTATGAAGACACGACACTCAACCACAATAGTTCGCAGAAGAGAAACAAAATAACTATTCCGCTCCCCGTGCCACGCCTCTTCCATGCTCAACCGCAACATAAAACACTTATAGGGTGTGAGTACTAGAAGGTACTCGATGGGTAATAGCCAACATAACATTCAAAACTTAGAAAATTCCTTTCAAATAAGACTTTAGAAAACAATTTGAATAAATGTTTCATAAGGATCTTTCAGTAGCATATCACCACAATTACATTTTAAACATACCGGCATCACATACCCGAGTTGGTCCCGAAGGATCACAACTATGGTCATACCCTATCTACGTCGTTCGGTAAAGGGAAGTAGGCCTCCTTCCCAGTACCATGGCCGGCCTATATGGGCAAGCTCACAGCCATCTACCTGTGCACAGTATATAACAATTTCCTACCGTAGATAGGTAAATTGTCGTCATACCCACAATGTGGTAAACTTTCATTTTCAACATACTCCTCATATGGTGACTAAAATACTTTCATAATAAAACAAGCCCATAAAATATCATAAGTTTTGCTTCAAAATAAATTTGTAACGATTACCCAATTCGATGACGCTCACTCCAACAAGTTTGTTTCTCGTTCTTTACTTCCGGTTTCCTCCGCTGATCCTTGTAACATAAGATTATTATTGACTTTAGTAATCTTTCTTACTTATTTATACCATTAGTGATCAATTAATATCTAAAACATCTTATTCATATCAAATTCTACCGAGATTTTTGGCAGAGTAACATCCGTAATATGTATAGCCCAAACACACCAAACTACACCAATATTATCCCAAACTCCTCAATATCATTACTAAATACATAAATATACACTTAGGATTTAAAACAAGTTTAAACTTATTTATTTATACTTTAATCGCTAATGCCCTTCAACCATATATTTATGAGATTTCAATATTTTTACTATCTACAATCCATTATTTATCAAATATCATACAATCATACTCATTTATCATCAATGATCATAATTCCATCATCCATTCAAGTCTTGATTAAACTTTCTCACATAAAATCATAACTTTATACTAAACTTTACTTTTCTAACTTTTGATACCTATGTTCAAAAATTCCCATAAATTCTACTTAAGCCTTATTTTTATTATAGATCTTAAATATCAACTCAATTCCATCAAATAAAATCAAGAAATCAAAGTTCATGATATGCCCTTCATTTTCGAAAATTAGGGCTATTAATATATAGTTGAATTAAATTCCTATAAATTCATTTTATACATTATTCATGTCCCTAAGCATGAATATCATATCAAATTCATCAATAAAAATCAAAATCATTAAGTTCATACTACATGAAGTTTTCAAAAATTTCAAGTATTACACAAGCATGATTTAACTTTTAATTTCTTTGATCATATGATGTTTATAAGCATACTTAAACATATATCTAAGCTTAATTCAATCAAATCCTAACATATGAATCATATAAAAAATAGGTTTTAGGATCAAACTTTAATTTTGAAATTTCATGAATTTAAGGAATTTAAATCCATAGCATATGTTAATCAAGCTCCATAATCACAATTAAATCAATAAACATAATAAAAATGAAACAAATCATCCGTACTCAACATTCATAATTTTCGAAAATTATAACATAATAGAACATCATGCATATCAATTTAAATCACAAAAACTCAAGCTAATTCAAGTAATTACCTTGCTAAGAGTGATTATCCCTTAATTCTACCCTTGATTATGGATTAAAATTGAAAATAAAAATTTTGTGTGTGTTGGTGTGGGAGGTGCCGAAAATGAGGGGGTTTTGGGAGGTTGAAGATGATTTATTCCATGTATAAAAATTCTAGAAGCTTGATTTAAATTTAATGTACATGTATTTAAAATTTCAAGATAATTATTCACTAATTTCAATAACCTTATATTTGCACCTCAACTTTTGCTAAATTCCATGCTTTATGTTAATTAAATTAATAGGATTCTATCTTTTGATAATTTATAAAGTATAATACAACTTATTTTCATAATTTAATTTATATTCATATAGTATAATTTAAATCAATTCATATATCAAAATTCAACTAATTATTTAATTGCATCCTAAATTTCGAAAATTACACCAAGTAATTCTTTTATCACTAATTATTACTAAAACAAATTTATTCAAGACATTTAATATCTTAAATAATATTTTATCTCATTTCATAAGAAAATAACATGCAAAATAATTAATGCATTTCATAGCATAATTTCTAATTAATAACATTTTCATGCACACATACATTAATAAACACATAATTCCCGTTTATCACACATAAATTCATTTATAATAAATCTCTACATTTTTCAATCTCATATGCTCAAATCTTAAATTAATTGGATTCATGCCGATTAATATTTCATATATTGAATTTTTATAAATTCTTAGGGCTTAAATAACTTATAAGCCCTTAATTATATCTAATTAAGCTTTAATAATTACTATAAAATTTTCGGGCTACTACATTCCCTCCCCCTTAAAGAAATTTCGTCCTCAAAATTTTGTACCTTATTAAACACGCCAGGGTATTTCTCCCTTATTTGGTCTTCCAGTTCCCATGTCACTTCTTCTGGACCATGATGTTTCCATTGAACTTTCACTAAAGGAATAACTTTATTCCTTAACTCGCTCTTTTCGTCCGTAATGCTTTCAGGTTCTTCCTCATAGCTTAAATCAGCATCGGGAACTATTTCATCATGATGAAGAATGTGTTGTGGGTCATACACATACTTTCTAAGCTGAGACACGTGGAAAACATCATGCACGTTAGCGAAGTTTGGAGGCAACGCTAACCTATAAGCTACAGGCCCGATCCGTTCCAATATCTCGTAAGGTCCAAGAAATCTTGGTTTGAGTTTCCCTTTTATTCCAAAACGGTGAACTCCTTTAGTTGGGGAAACTTTGAGAAAAACTTTGTCCCCTATCTCAAACTTCAATTCTGTACGACGATTATCAGCGTAAGACTTTTGTCTGTCTTGAGCTTCTTTCATTCTTTGTTTTATCTGTCGTACGATTTGGACCATTTCTTCGATCGCTTCCGGGCCAAGAATCTTTCGTTCTCCCACTTCATCCCAATACAAAGGTGATCCGCATTTCGCCATAAAGTGCTTCGACGAGCCACACCGATTGTAGCTTGATAACTGTTGTTGTAAGCAAATTCGATCAATGGTAGAACTTGTTCCCATTAATCTCCTCGATCAAGCACCACTGTTCGGAGCATATCCTCCAGGGTCTGAATTGTTCTCTCGGTCTGACCGTCTGTCTGGGGATGAAAAGCGGTACTAAAATTTAATCGAGTACCCAATTCTTTTTAAAAGTAGTCCGTAACCGAGAGGTGAATTCGCATCACGATCCGAGGTGATTGAGACCGCACTCCATGTAGACGAACAATTTCCGAACATAAATCGCGCCAACACGTCCGATAGCGTTGTTTCGGTGACAGTAACTTTCCATACGGTGATCCCATTTTTGATGTCAGCTTTACCTACCGCCGACACGCTAAACATCGCTCAACGTAGGATGCAATGTCTTGTTTCATTCCCGCCCACACGAATTTCGCTTGAGGTCTTGATACATCTTTGTGCTTCCAGGATGTGCAGCGTACGGAACATTATGAGCTATACTCATAATTTCGTCTTTCAATTTATTGTCATTCGGTACACATATTCGGTTGCCGAACATAATTGCATTGCCTCCTGCTTCGTGATATTCCGAAGGTTCCCTATTCTGATTTTAGCTCGTAATGCTTCAAGTTGATCGTCTCGTCTTTGCGCTTCAACTATTCGAGCTCTCAAGTCTGAAAGCACCACCAACGCTGCAACAATTCCTTGTATATTCTGAGGTGGCAATACGATTTTCAGCTTCATCCTTTCGAACTCTTTTAGAAATTCTTCTTAATTTGTAAAAAGGATTCCTAATTTTTCCTACTCAAAGCATCAGCGACGACATTAGCTTTTCCAGGATGATACTTGATCTCACAATCGTAGTCTTTAACCAGCTCGAGCCATATTCGTTGCCACATATTCAAATCTTTTTGTTCAAAGAAATACTTCAAACTTTTGTGATCCGTGAAAATCTCGCATCTTGATCCGTATAAATAATGTCCTCCATATTTTCAATGCGTGGACCACCGCTGTGAGCTCCAGATCGTGAGTAGGATAATTGTGTTCGTGAATCTTCAATTGTCGTGAAGCGTATGCGACAACCTTTCCTTCTTGCATTAAGACGCATCCTATTCCATTTCTCGACGCATCCGTATATATGGTATAATCTTTTTCCGGATCAGGTATTGTTAAAATAGGAGCGTTGGTCAGTCTTTCTTTGAGTTCTTGGAAACTGTCTTCGCATTCTGGGGACCATTGAAATTTTACCCCTTTCTTCAATAATTGCGTCATTGGCTTAGCAATTTTGGAAAATCCCTCGATAAATCTTCTATAATACCCAGCTAAGCCTAGGAAACTACGAATCTCGTTCGGAGTCGTAGGTGATTTCCACTCCTGTATCGCTTGAACCTTGGCAGGATCCACTTTAATTCCTTCAGCGGAGACTATATGCCCTAAGAAATTTACTTCCTTCAGCCAGAAGTCACACTTGCTAAACTTGGCATATAATCTCTGCGTCCTCAGTTTTTCCAATACAATTCGCAAATGTACCTCGTGTTCTTGTTCACTCTTTGAATAAATCAAAATATCATCGATAAATACTAGTACAAATTTATCGAGATATTCATGGAATACACGATTCATAAGGTCCATGAACACGGTATGAGGATTGGTCATCCAAACGGCATCACTACAAATTGTAGTGTCCGTGATCGGGTCCTAAAAGCGGTTTTCGTATATCTTCGGTTTTATCTTCACTTGATGGTAACCCGATTTTAGATCGATTTTAAAATACCCTTGCTCCTTTCAATTGGTCGAATAAATCATCAATTCGAAGCGGATATTTGTTCTTCAACGCCACCTTGTTTAATTCTCGATAATCGATACACATCCTTAAGGTGCCGTCCTTCTTTTTAACAAACAATACTGGCGCTCCCCAGGGTGATGCACTTGGTCGAATAAATCCTAAGTCTAAAAGTTCTTGTAATTGAACTTTCAGCTCTTGCAGTTCCTTCGGAGCCATTCGATACGGCGCTTTGGAGATTGGTGCTGACCATGGTTCTAGATCGATCACAAAATCTAATTGTCGATCCGGAGGCACACCGGGTAACTTTTCTGGGAATATGTATGCCTGGCACATCGTCAATCTTTCTATCCTTCTTGTTTTCCTTGCTTAGACATACGAGATAAGCACGATTGTCGTTACACCTTAACAATCTTTCTCGCTGTAAGGTCGATATTCTGAGCATCCTTCTTTTCTCTTATCGATCCCGTAAAAGCAAGTGGGTTCTGTTCCTGGTGGTTGAAATGCGATTTCTCGCTGTTCACAACGAATCGTTGCGAAATTCTTCGTTAACCAATCCATTCCCAAGATAATATCTACATCCCACATGCATAGGAGACGTAATGACTCAGCTTTTAGTTTTAGTGATCCTAACTCAAACTCTAAGTTAGGACATATCCGATCAACTACCGCCCCTCCCACGGAGTCATCACTTTAAAACTTATTTCGGTTTGTTCTACGGAAGTTCAAGATTATCTACACATGCAGAGAAATGAAGGAATGCGATGCTCTCGTGATCAAACAAAACTATAACAGTATACCTTTAACCGGGCCATACCGCCAAATTTCACGTACTCTTTTCGGTAGTTTCGCTTCAAAGGCATCGCCCTGCTGGTGTTGAGGTTGAATTTGTAGAGATTGGGATGATGCTCATGAGTTGAAGCTTCGGGATTGTAGTCACTTGTGGTGGAGGAGTTGATAACGAGGTGGTTGTGAATACCCGGTCATTGCTTTCACCGCTTGAACAGTCGATAAGATTTCGCTCTATCTCTCTTCCACCACATTCTCGTCTGCATGCGGACGAGTGTAATCAAAATGGCCAAATTGCCCACACGAATAACAAGTGTTGCTACCGCTCTACATAAACCGAAATGTGGACGGTTGACCTGGGACACATGGGTGGTCTTATCGATTCGGAGAAAAGAGTGGTTGTCCAATGGTCGGTGGTTGAATGATCTCGGCGCCGTGGGTCCCTCGCCTCAAACGGCCTTTGTTTGGATTTCGCGCTCCCACTTTCTTTTCCTTTATATCTTTGTTCCATTTGGGAGGATCTTGATGGTACAGCCTTGTGGTACACCAAGATTTGACTTGTAGCATTCTTCTCGCTTCAGAGTTCCATTTCCATGTCTAACGCGGTTAAGAGTCTCGCGAAGACATGGGTGGTTGAGCAACTAAAATAATCCGGATTTCGATCTCAACCGAGCGGAACATCTCACCATCTTTTCATCTGCTTTCACCTTGTAAGGTGCATATCGATAATGTGCGTAATTCCCGATCATACTCACCACGCTTCTATTTCCTTGCTTCAAATTCATGAATTCAATTTCCTTCTGCTTCCTATAGCTTGTGGAATAAACTGCATGCGTCTTCCTTAAACTGCTCCCAAGTGAAGTTCGCCATTTGTTCGGAGTGAGAGTTTTCATCTTGCCTCCCACCGTAAATCTGGGTCCTTTCATAAGAAAGTTTATACACAACAAGCATTCTTGATCATCCGATTCCAAAACTTAAAATTCACTCCACAATCTGCACTCCATTCTTCGCTTCTCAAGGACTACCAGCCCGTGAAGTTAGGTGGTTCGACGAAGAAAAGTTCGCTATTTTTCCTGTCGGGAGAGGGTTCACGATCATAAAGGTTTTGTTCAGGAAGGTTTTGAGGAGTGATTTGACTTGCTCTTTCTTCCATGTTCTGATTTCGTCTTCGAGGAGGCATTTCACTTCAAAAGAAATTTATTATTTCCACAACAATTAATAAAATATCAAACAAAGGAAAGGGATTTTAACATGCAACAAGATATAATCATCAACAAAAGGTAGAAGCATAACCATTTAATTACATCGTGGATAACAAAAGCAGCTTTATAATTTACAAGAAAATCGCCTCATCGAGGACTTTTACACATGTGTTAGTTTCATATTTACAGCCGGTAGCTCGCCTACTATCTTACTTAGTTAAAACTACTTTCCTTCAACTATTTGCATTCTCTTTAGGATCCTCTTCTTCTGCAGGAGCGTGAGTGTGATCAGCAGCTGGATTAGCAGATTCTCCCGGCAAGAGAAAGGATGGGTCCGCCAACAAAGGCATTTCATTAACAGATAAAGGTTGTAAGCTAGAAGTGCCAATGACGATTGTCGATTAAACTCATGTTCTACCTCGGTGGAAGACATTATCGATGGAATTTCAGGAAGAGGAGAATAGGGTGGTGAAGGGGTTTTCAGTGCAAATGGTTGATCAAATAAATCTAGATCATCCAAAGTCCACTGAGGTCCGAGAGGTAACAGTAGTATCATCATCATCGCAATACTCATATTTAGGACTAGCTTTAACAAGCTCATGAGATATGTGTTTAATTTCTCGGCTTTGAGGATCTAATATATCCGACAAGATTTGATGAACAAGATGGATAAAGTAGTCAAAGGGACGGTAGGGAAGGTGGAGGATTTTCCCCGTCCTATATTGGTCTTTAAGATTCTTATGAACTTTTAAGATTACCTGTAATTTACACTCCATGTCCGGATGCACATAATCGAAAGCTATTTTGATGCCCATCCCTCCAACCGTGAGGCAAAGTCGCCACGGTTGAAGTAACCCGTTAAGCTCGGCCACCCACACTTCGTAACCGATCGCCACATGACCTTGTAATGATGAAGGAAGATCCGCATGCCTGCTCGTCTCATTCGTAGCGCGTAAAATTTGTTGATATCTCCTAAGCCCAACGGTCTATAAGCAACATTCTTTCGAGCGGTAGATTTGGTCCTTACCATCATATAATCAAATATCACTTCTATACCAGTTAGAACCAACATAATTTCTTCAAGAGGAACCACATACATACTACATCATAAAATTCATCATAATCACATTTCATTCACATATGCATAACATTCTCATCTTACTTTACCCGGTCGAAATAAGAGATAGTTGGACACCGAGCTTTTACCAACGACTCAAAGGTTTACAAAAAATTGGCTCAAGGAAAGAAAATTCACGGGATCAAAGCGAACAAATGCTCGATACCACTCATCACGACCCGACTATTTAATTACATATTTAACTAAATAATCAAGTCGTGATCGGTTTAATTTACGATAATATTTCAATAAAAGAGTGATTTAGAGAATAAGTTTTCAAAACAAACAGACAATATAACGCTTGTAAATGGGGTAAGCCAACCCGCACTCGAAAAATTTTCAACAACAAAGAATATTCACGAACGAGAACATAACCCTGAATACATACATAGAAACTTTGAAATATTTACAAGGTTTATCAAAAGTACGGTTTCACGCTTTCAAGGTTAATAATGAAGACTAATGATTGTCATGTATGAAGACACGACACTCAACCACAATAGTTCGCAGAAGAGAAACAAAATAACTATTCCGCTCCCTGTGCCACGCCTCTTCCATGCTCAACCCGCAACATAAAACAACTTATCAGCGTGAGTACTAGAAGGTACTTAGTGGGTAATAGCCAACATAACATTCAAAACTTAGAAAATTCCTTTCAAATAAGACTTTAGAAAACAATTGAATAAATGTTTCATAAGGATCTTTCAAGAGCATATCACCACAATTACATTTTTAAACATACCAAGATCACATACCCGAGTTGGTCCCGAAGGATCACAACTACGGCCATACCCTATCTACGCTGTTCGGTAAAGGAAGTAGGCCTCCTTCCCAAAGATCATGGCCGCCCACATGGGCAAGCTCACACCATCTACTGCAGACAAGATATAACAATTTCCTACCGTAGATAGGTAAATTGTCGTCATACCCACAATGTGGTAAAACATTCATTTTCAACATACTCCTCATGTGGTGACTAAAATACTTTCATACACTACTACAAAAATAAGTATAGACTACGCGTTTTATGTGTAGTGTATGTGCGTTCAGTAGTGTAGAGAAAAGTGGTGTAGAGAAAAATAGGCGCATACACTACGCTTTTTACGCGTAGTCTATACCCACCATGACCACGCCGCACATAGACTACGCCACGCCGTAGTCTATACCCACTGCACTCACACAAAATTTCGCACATACACCACGTTTTTATCGTAGTCTATACCCACCATGACCACGCCGCACATAGACTACGCACGCGTAGTCTATACAACAACACAAAATTTCGCATACACTACACGCTTTTATCGTGGTCTATACCATTATAGACCACGCCGCACATAGACTACTTTTTACGCGTAGTCTATACCCATTGATCACATAAAATTTCGCACATACACTACGCTTTCGAAGCGTAGTCTATATGTATTAACTACGGTTTTGAGTTTATTTACTACGGTTTAATGCCAAATTTACTACGCTTTTCTATTACAACCGTAGTCTATTTAATAACAACTACGGTTTTCAATTTCAATCGTAGTTAATTTATTTATTTAAAACACCGTATAATTAATAACGCGCAATCTAATAGCAAATGAAATTAAAATATACTTGCTTTCATTACGCTCAAAATCATTATATAAAATATCTGAACTGCTTTCATTATCGCTACAAAATCACTATACAAAAATACTCGCCACATCACATAACAAAACAATAAAAACGTATCCCCCATATCACAGTACAAAATAATTTTGGAAAACTTAACCTGTGACAAAAAAACATATGCATTTATGAGCAAAATATATTTAGATATATATTTGATCAAAATCGAAAAGATAACATAAGTAGAGAGAGTTTTTTATAAATGAAAATACCTTTACAATTTCCCAAGTTGGTTGCTTCTTGCCTCTTTTCTTCAATTTTGCATTAAACATAAAAGTTACCCTTCAAACAATTTTAATAATAGTTAGATACAAGCAAATGCAAACATATAATAACATTTGATACAAGCATTTATGACTAAAATATATACTGATGAAGGATGAAGTCAATGCTTGAAATGGTGGCTTCACTTAAAATAATGGACAGTACATGTTGATACCTATCATGATGATGATACTTCAATTGGACAGAAGTAAAATCTTGCATCAGGTACTAACATCATGATTTTAAGATCCCTGCTACAACTGCTGGAAATGCACCAGGGAGAGCCTGGAATAAAATCTTGCACTTAGAACTGCCTTGATAGCCTATAGTATAGTATAGTATAGTTGCAAATTATGCTTTACAAGACAAAGTTGGCTGTCATGGGAGAAAGAAGTGAGAGAAAATAGCATACCTTGCATAGGTCCATAATGACCAATGTATAATAAATTGGCCTGAAAGGAGGTTGAGGCTGTAAGAGAATCAGCAAGTAAGAAACAGATATTAAAAGCAACGCCCTGTCCCCATGAAAAGGTGATAGCAATTAAGGTAAGGCACATTAGGTTAAAAACCAATCTAGGCCACTCGAGCCGCTCCTCCCCAACCCCTACCCAATATTACCAGTAGTAAAAAAAATACTTTCCAACTGTTTCCACTAGTTCCACAGCTATTACTTTAAATTTAAAATGTTGTAGTGACCAATTTTCTTCTTAGGGGTGATGGCAAATTAACCTCAAGAGGATCTTTAATTCTTTATACCAAATCTACAGGACTCAAGTTCTAAAAATATTTCAGATTAACATAACAACAACAGCTCCTGAACTTCCAAAATGTGCTCTGCAGCTATGATTTCATTCATATAGTTATCTACTTAAAATTCCAGGTTTACAAATTCCCTAACAGATGCAGAAATAGATTATGGTCAAACATCAAATTTTACGAAGAGGAACCCCAAAAGTAAATAAAATGATGCACCATTACTTGTACCTGAGAGAATATTGTCTCTGCCATAAGGTACTTGTACCGAAAGGGAACAGGCAGGCCAACCATGGCTGAAGCACATTCCTTTCGACTAGCTTTGCAGAAACAAGGAAAGAAAATAAAACAAAAGAATAAGGAGATTGAAACAAGCACATCTTGAGTATAAATATGTAGAAAATGTTCAGCCAGAAAGATTTCACCCTGTCGTTTTTCTAACAAACTAATTAGTAGATGACATCAAAAGAAGATATGACCTACTGTCTATTTTGTATATATCAAGAAACTTCTAATCCTGGAATATGCCCCTAGCTCCCGCGCAACACACACAGAAAACAAGTCTAAGGCTATTATACCGACTTCCAGAATTTGCAGCAAGTTTTCCAAATACAAATGTGGATGTGATCTGATCCTACCAAGTCTTCGTCCTAATTCGCTAAATCAGCACTTGGCAGCCAAGGCTAAAAATTTTATCCTCTATCGCAAGAATCAAATAGGGTACTATCAAAATTAATATACACAAAAATCACAAGAAGTCAAAACAGGATACTAACCATCCATTTAAGAAATATAGCACATCCAGTAAATACTCTTCCACAACAAACCGATCTATAGGTTGCAAGTCCTGCAAAGCAAAAGAAAACAATGGTAGGAACCACTAACAAGGTAACACAAAAATAAACAAAAATATAAATATACTCACTGATAATAAATTTAGTAGAATTATTTTGATACCTATTTGATTGGTAACAGATCTTGGCAATCATTTTTTGACAAAAATCACGAAAACAAAAGAAGGAATTAAAGGGAGTCAATCTTACATGTTGACAATATTTTTCCAATTATCACTAAAGGAGTAACCGGTGATTAATATCTGAAATTATTTAAGAAACCATTTATTAGTGATTAATAGTGACTTCTAATATGTCTTCTGACCCAATTATGTGTAGGAACCTATTTCATGAAAATAAAGTTTGATGTAAAGGGGATACAAGAAATGGCCATATGTTCATGTATAAGAAAATAGTAAAAAGAAGAATATCTGCTAAACCTTATCAATGTGGATTTAGTAAACCTTTTGTTATCACGCAAGTTTTCTGGAAGGTAAATTTTATACTTGCCATTAGATCCTTTTGAATGCAAAGCTTTGATGTCAACCGAATGCAGCAATAGATGCTCCAAAAGTCAAGAGGTGGTTTGACTATCTTTAATTGTTCTCATAGCATACACATGCCTTGTATCTTTCTTAATTTTGAATTAATAAACCTAATTATGAATTAATAAACCCTAATTATGAATTAATAAACCCTATTTGGAATTAATAAAAAGCACCAAACAACCAACCAAATCACCAAGCACATAATAGCATCGGCAATGGAGTTCAAACATCTCCCAACAGTAAAAGTATTAAGAGTCATAATTTCATCACCTATTTTGACTCACCTATTTGTAACTATTCAAAACATGATAACATTTTCCAAACTAAATAAAAGTACTTAACAGAATATTACAACCAATGATTTGGAAACATAGCCTTTTTTGAGTAAATTGGAAGAAGGAAACATAGCCATTAATCAGAGTGTGTTCGAAATATTCAAAAATATTAACAAATCGTAAGAGGTATTAGAATCAACTTAACAGACTAAGAAAACTAACAGGACATCAGAGCAATATGAAACTCAACGTAAAGTAGAAGGTTTTGTTTGTAGAATAAGTTATAACCTGTTTTGGCTCGGAACAATTTGAAACTCAATGTAATCCACTGGAGTGTTGGCATCTACTACTGCTTCCATCTTCAACTATATATTTCTGAAGGCAGAATACATATAGGAGAAAGCTACAAGTACTGCAATAGCCACATTTTGCAGTTGTTTAAACTTAAATCGTTTGCCTAATGTCACAAACACTAAAAATGGAACAAAGAAAAGAAAAGTTACCAGAATTTGTTTTAAGTTTCGATCACCACAAACCCCATTTCTTCATTAAGCGAACTTGCATTCCACAAACAAACTATTGCGAAAATCTATTATACTACCATAATGAGGTCGGGAATTGCACGATTGTGATTGCGTAAAGCCAGAAACATTATAAGCTACACATCTGCAAAACAAAAGTGAAAACCATCCAAAATAAGAATTGAATGGTTGAAAAGATGTAACCTAATAATAAGTGATCATCATTTTATGTGTAACCTAAAACGATGTAGTTTTATTACTAAAAAAATGTTAATGTTGTAATAGCAAATAATTAGAAAGTGGTGTTACAGTTGCAACATTTGAAAAAGCACAAAATATGAATAAACATTGTGAGATTTCTAGCAATTAACCCATAATAAGTTATGACACTAGCAAATTGGTCTGAAATGGGATATAATTATATACATGCTGGAACTGAACCCAGAAAACAAAATGCAAAGCATATAAGCCACTAGAGAAAGAAAAAAAAAATCATTGATGCAGGGTAAGTGAGATCAAAATAAGGTAATCATCATCTACTATTCATGTGTATGCTCAATTAATATGAGTTGATAAAGTCAAATTGTTGTCACTACTAGTAGGCCTAAAGAACCAGACGTATCTTTGGAGATATTTATGAGACCTTAAGAAAAATCTATCCAGGAATCCTACCTTTGTTCATAGAGGGCAGTATATTTTGTATAAATAACAATGGAAAAATGTGTGTTATAATTCAGATAATTGACTGTCTGTCGAGCTCAAGCAATGGCTTCTAAAATAACAAAAAATAACTTTCAAGCTCAATTTTCAGATTCTGTAACATATTTCTGAGTTTCGGCTAGTTTAAAATCATAAACAAGATAAAGAAACTCTTGAGGTATCTACAACCTTCAAAATACAGTGTCAAATGCACCTTGGTCAATTGAAGCTCAATGAATAATCTGAGCTATTATAGAGTATGTTTACATCATTTTGCATCTTACTATTTTGTTAGCATACCTTTCTTGATGAACAATTCTTTTAAATCCATGACAATGTGCCGAGTCGTAAATATGAAATTAGATTGAGTTAAAAACTTCAGTATTCATATTTGGTTTCATAACTATGGGATAGTATTTTACTACTGTAAACCTAAGGGGGTGACAATTTGTCCTATAAACAAATCACGTGATTTAAACTAATTTTCTTCTCAAGAAAAGTACCCAAAGTAATTTACACAGTTTAGAAAATAATGAACACTTAATGAGAGGTTCTCGGCTCACCGAGTTGAGCTGCGCTATAGGTTCCAATCCAGCATTGAAACTTCATCACCCATTTCAGCATCAACTTTTATCAGCGTGTTTGGTTTCAAGAGGAAGGAGACGGCGAAGAAGGTAGCAGCAGCGAGCATACTCAGGGTGCTGATAGCAGTGTTGATATCAGTCATAAGTGCCTCCGGAGCTGCAGATATATTCTTCACATCTTCAAACACACTCCATTTAGGCCTTTCTCCACTAGAACTACTCATCTTTATACACTAATGTTATATTGTCAAGTAAGAAACCATGAGCCTATTATTCTTAGAGCTGATTGTCAGCATTTCATTCATCATTTTGTCAATCCTGCAAAAATCCCATGCTGCTCTTCGATTATATAATGCAATCTGATTTAACCTACCATTCAACTTCTCCCTAACACAACAATGTCAATCATTATAGCTTAAATGGGATGGACATAGCTTACCACAGGTCAAATGGTGCTAAGAAACTAGGGAGAAATAGTTCAATAAAGATAGATAACATAGCTTACCACAGTGTTCAGTGATACTGCCAAAGAATAAAGATTACACAACACACGAGCAAAAAATGATTTACCTCAAACCAACTACAGAAGGTGATAAAGAAGAAAAAGGATAAATCAACATTTGCAGAAAACCACCTCCACATTCGCAACACAAAAAAAAAGCATTCAGCCGGCAGAAACTTTATTTTATTATTTAATGATTCATTTATGATTATCGGTTGAGAAACAAGACTACTCAAAACTACAATTTAAGGCCATATAACCAAAAGAATGACGATAAGGCTAATTTATGCTAGCAACTGAATGACCAAGAGTTGGAAGTTAACTACAAACTAATTTAACATCTTACAGTCCAGAAGATCAGCACATCAATTTACTGCAGCATCTCAGTTAAAAGGGCAAACTACTCCACTCTTCCTTGGACAAAACTTTTACCTGGCCCCTGCAAAATTGGCATGGAAAAGAAAGTGATAGTTTATGTTTATAAAAGGGTGATTTAATATCATTTCAAGTTTAGTAGAACTGTAGAAGTTAATATCATTTAATATGCAAAACTGAAATCGTACCTTCGAGCAGGCGGCGGTGCGGGCGCACGGTGGTCTGGCTGGGAGTTGGGTGGGGCGCGCACGGTGGTCTGGGAGTTGGTGTGCATAGCGGCGGTGGTCGAAGGTGAGCAGGCGGCGCACGGCAGCACGGGAGTTGGGTGGGCAACGCACGCTGCCTGTGTGTGCAGAGTGCGGAATGTCAGTGTGGAGGTGAGCGTGAACGCGGCGGCGGTCTAAGGCGGAAGACGAGAAGGAGGCGGCGGCGGCGGCGATCGAAGGCAGAACGCCCGGCGCACTGGTGAATCTAGGGTTCCCAATTCCCAGCCTCCCTTTCCCAAAACTCAAAAGAAAACAAACACACACACGGAGACGGAGAGCCTGCGATGCCCAGCCTCCCTTTTAATTTTAGTCTTTTTAAAATAATTATAAAGATAATATATATATATAATATAAACAATACAATTATTTCAGCTCAGTGAAAATGGTTAAGCAACTTGTCATTAACTCACATGTCGTGAGTTCGAACCTTGATGCTGTAATTTTTTTTAAAAATTTATGCACATAGACTACGCTTTTTTATAAACTGTAGTGTATTGGGTGTTAAAAACATGCACATACACTACGCTTTTGTTAAGCGTAGTCATTACTTGGTATACATATTAAGTATACCGTAGTCTATATTTCAATAATTTTCGCACATAGACTACGGTTTTGATAAAAAAGCGTAGTCTATACCTATAGACTACGATTTTAAAGGAAAAGCGTAGTCTATGAGGTGTAGAGAAAAGGTAAATTTGTAGTAGTGATAATAAAACAAGCCCATAAAATATCATAAGTTTTGCTTCAAAATAAATTTGTAACGCATTACCCACCTGACGACGTTCACTCCAACAAGTTTGTTTCCTCGTTCTATACTTCCCGGTTTCCTCTGCTTGATCCTTGTAACTTAAGATTATTATTGACTTTAGTAATCTTTCTTACTTATTTATACCATTAGTGATCAATTAATATCTAAAACGTCTTATTCATATCAAATTCTACCGAAATTTTCAGTGAGTAACATCCGTAATATGTATAGCCCAAACACACCAAACTATACCAATATTATCCCAAACTCCTCAATATCATTACTAAATACATAAATATACACTTAGGGATTTAAAACAAGTTTAAACTTATTTATTTATACTTTAATCGGCTAATGCCCTTCAACCATATATTTATGAGATTTCAATATTTCTATTATCTACAATCCATTAATGATCAAATATCATAAAATCATACTCATTTATCATCAATGATCATAATTCCATCAACCATTCAGTCTTGATTAAACTTTCACATAAAATCATAACTTTATACTAAACTTTACTTTTCTAACTTTTGATACCTATGTTCAAAAATTCCATAAATTCTACTTAAGCCTTATTTTTATTATAGATCTTAAATATCAACTCAATTCCATCAAATAAAATCAAGAAATCAAAGTTCATGATATGCCCTTTATTTTCGAAAATTAGGGCTATTAATATATAGTTGAATTAAATTCTATAAATTCATTTTATACATTATTCATGTCCTAAGCATGAATATCATATCAAATTAATCAATAAAAATCAAAATCATTAAGTTCATACTATATGAAGTTTTCAAAATTTCAAGTATTACACTGACATGATTTAACTTTTAATTTCTTTGATCATATGATGTTTATAAGCATACTTAAACATATATCTAAGCTTAATTCAATCAAATCCTAACATATGAATCATATAAAAAAATTAGGGTTTTAGGATCAAACTTTAATTTTGAAATTTCATGAATTTAAGGAATTTAATCCATAGCATATGTTAATCAAGCTCCTTAATCACAATTAAATCAATAAACATAATAAAAATGAAACAAATCATCCATACTCAACATTCATAATTTTCGAAAATTATAACATAATAAAACATCATGCATAGCAATTTAAATCACAAAAACTCAAGCTAATTCAAGTAATTACCTTGCTAAGAGTGATTATCCTTAATTCTACCCTTGATTATGGATTAAAATTGAAAATAAAAATTTTGTGTGTGTTGGTGTGGGAGGTGCCGAAAATGAGGGGATTTTGGGGGGTTGAAGATGATTTATTCCATGTATAAAAATTCTAGAAGCTTGATTTAAATTTAATGTACATGTATTTAAAATTTCAAGATAATTATTCACTAATTTCAATAACCTTATATTTGCACCTCAACTTTTGCTAAATTCCATGCTTTATGTTAATTAAATTAATAGGATTCTATCTTTGATAATTTATAAAGTATAATACAACTTATTTTCATAATTTAATTTATATTCATATAGTATAATTTAAATAATTTCATATATCAAAATTGACTAATTATTTAATTGCTTCCTAAATTTTGAAAATTACACCAAGTAATTCTTTTATCACTAATTATTACTAAAACAAATTTATTCAAGACATTTAATATCTTAAATAATATTTTATCTCATTTCATAAGAAAAATAACATGCAAAAATAATTAATGCATTTCATAGCATAATTTCTAATTAATAGCATTTTTCATGCACACATACATTAATAAACACATAATTCCCGTTTATCACACATAAATTCATTTCTAATAAATCTCTACATTTTTCAATCTCATATGCTCAAATCTTAAATTAATTGGATTCATGCCGATTAATATTTCATATATTGAATTTTTATAAATTCTTAGGGCTTAAATAACTTATAAGCCCTTAATTATATCTAATTAAGCTTTAATAATTACTATAAAATTTTTGGGCTACTACATTCCCTCCCCCTTAAAGAAATTTCGTCCTCGAAATTTTTTACCTTATTAAACACGTCAGGGTATTTCTCCCTTATTTGGTCTTCTAGTTCCCATGTCACTTCTTCTGGACCATGATGTTTCCATTGAACTTTCACTAAAGGAATAACTTTATTCCTTAACTTCTGTTCTTTTCGGTCCAGAATGCTTTCAGGTTCTTCCTCATAGCTTAAATCGAAGATCGGAACTATTTCATCATGATGAAGAATGTGTTGTGGGTCATACACAAACTTTCTAAGCCGAGACACGTGGAAAACATCATGCACGTTAGCTAAGTTTGGAGCAACGCTAACCTATAAGCTACTGAGGCCCGATCCGCTCCAATATCTCGTAAGGTCGAAATCTTGGTTTGAGTTTCCTTTTATTCCAAAACGGTGAACTCCTTTAGTTGGGGAAACTTTGAGAAAAACTTTGTCCCTATCTCAAACTTGATTACAGACGGCGATTATCGCCGTAAGACTTTTACTGTCTTGAGCTTCTTTCATTCTTTGTTTTATCGTAAATGCGATTTGGACCATTTCTTCGATCGCTTAGGGCGAGAATCTTTCGTCTCCCACTTCATCCCAATACAAAGGTGATCCGCATATCTTGCCATAAAGTGCTTCGTGCAGAGCCATACCGATTGTAGCTTGATAATTGTTGTTGTAAGCAAATTCGATCAATGGTAGAACTTGTTCCCATTGATCTCCTCGATCAGCACCACTTGTTCGAGCATATCCTCCGTGGTCGAATTGTTCTCGGCCCCGACCGTGCATGTCGGGGATGGCGCGATACTAAAATTTAATCAGTACCCAATTCTTTTTAAAAGTAGTCCGAACCGAGAGGTGAATTTGGCATCACGATCGAGGTGATTGAGACCGCACTCCATGTAGACGAACAATTTCCGAACATAAAAGCTGCGCCAACTTGTCGACTCCATGCGTTATCGAATTGGAATGAAATGGCGCTCTTGGTTAAGCGATCAATGATTACCCAGATAGCGGTGTTTCCTCGTCTGACTTGGGTAATCCGTTCTGAAATCCATCGCGATGTGATCCCATTTCCATTCAGGCACGTCCAAAGGCTGTAACTTTCCATACGGTCTTTGATGTAAGGCTTTTACCTGCTGACACGCTAAACATCGTTCAACGTAGGATGCAATGTCTTGTTTCATTCCTGTCCACACGAATTTCTGTTTGAGGTCTTGATACATCTTTGTGCTTCCAGGATGTGCAGCGTACGGAACATTATGAGCTTCACTCATAATTTCGTCTTTCAATTTATTGTCATTCGGTACACAGATTCGGTTGCCGAACATAATTGCATTGTCTCCTACTTCGTGATATTCCGGAAGGTTCCCTAATCTGATTTTAGCTCGTAATGCTTCAAGTTGATCGTCTCGTCTTTGCGCTTCAACTATTCGAGCTCTCAAGTCTGGAAGCACCACCAATGCTGCAACAATTCCTTGTATATTACGAGGAGGCAATCGATTTCCGCTTCATCCTTTCGAACTCTTTTAGAAATTCTTCTTGATTTGTAAAAAGGATTCCTAATTTTTCCTACTCAAAGCATCAGCGACGACATTAGCTTTTCCAGGATGATACTTGATCTCACAATCGTAGTCTTTAACCAGCTCGAGCCATATTCGTTGCCACATATTCAAATCTTTTGTTCAAAGAAATACTTCAAACTTTTGTGATCCGTGAAAATCTCGCATCTTGATCCGTATAAATAATGTCCTCCATATTTTCAATCGTGGACCACCAGCCGCGAGCTCGGATCGTGAGTAGGATAATTGTGTTCGTGAATCTTCAATTGTCGTGAAGCGTATGCGACGACCTTTCCTTCTTGCATTAAGACGCATCCTATTGCATTTCTCGACGCATCCGTATATATGGTATAATCTTTTTCTGGATCAGGTATTGTTAAAATAGGAGCGTTGGTCAGTCTTTCTTTGAGTTCTTGGAAGCGTCTTCGCGTTCGGGACCATTGAAATTTTACCCTTTCTTGATAATTGCGTCGTTGGCTTAGCAATTTTGGAAAATCCCTCAATAAATCTTCTATAATACCCAGCTAAGCCTAGGAAACTATGAATCTCGTTCGGAGTCGTAGGTGATTTCCACTCCTGTACCGCTTGAACCTTGGCAGGATCCACTTTAATTCCTTCAGCGGAGACTATATGCCCTAAGAAATTTACTTCCTTCAGCCAGAAGTCACACTTGCTAAACTTGGCATATAATCTCTGCGTCCTCAGTTTTTTCAATATAATTCGCAAATGTACCTCGTGTTCTTGTTCACTCTTTGAATAAATCAGAATATCATCGATAAATACTAGTACAAATTTATCGAGATATTCATGGAATACACGATTCATAAGGTCCATGAACACAGCCGGAGGATTGGTCAGTCCAAACGGCATCACTACAAATTCGTAGTGTCCGTATCGGGTCCTAAAAGCGGTTTTCGGTATATCTTCGGGTTTTATCTTCACTTGATGGTAACCCGATTTTAGATCGATTTTCGAAAATACCCTTGCTCCTTTCAATTGGTCGAATAAATCATCAATTCGAGGAAGCGGATATTTGTTCTTCAACGTCACCTTGTTTAATTCTCGATAATCGATACACATCCTTAAGGTGCCGTCCTTCTTTTTAACAAACAATACTGGCGCTCCCCAGGGTGATGCGCTTGGTCGAATAAATCCTAAGTCTAAAAGTTCTTGTAATTGAACTTTCAGCTCTTGCAGATTCTTCTTGAGCCATTCGATCACGCGCTTTGGAGATTGGTGCTGACCATGGTTCTAGATCGATCACAAAATCTAATTGTCGATCCGGAGGCACACCGGGTAACTTTTCTGGGAATATGTCTGAATATTCTCTTACAACTGGCACATCGTCAATCTTTCTATCCTTCTTGTTTTCCTTGCTTAGACATACGAGATAAGCACGATTGTCGTTACACCTTAACAATCTTTCTGCCTGTAAGGCTGATATTACAGGCACCCTTCTTTTTCTCTTATCGATCCCGTAAAAGCAAGTGGGTTCTGTTCCTGGTGGTTGAAATGCGATTTCTCGCTGTTCACAACGAATCGTTGCGAAATTCTTCGTTAACCAATCCATTCCCAAGATAATATCTACATCCCACATGCATAGGAGACGTAATGACTCAGCTTTTAGTTTTAGTGATCCTAACTCAAACTCTAAGTTAGGACATATCTGATCAACTACCGTCGCCCCTCCTACGGGAGTCATCACTTTAAAACTTATTTCAGTTTGTTCTACGGGAAGTTCAAGATTATCTACACATGCAGTAGAAATGAAGGAATGCGATGCTCCCGTATCAAACAAAACTATAACAGTATACCTTTAAGCGGGCCATACACCGCCAAATTTCCGTACTCTTTTTTGGTAGTTTACATTTCAAAGGCATATACTGTTGGTGTTGAGGTTGAATTTGTAGAGATTGGGATGATGCTCATGAGTTGAAGCTTACGGGATTGTAGTCACTTGTGGTGGAGGAGTTGATAACGAGGTGGTTGTGAATACCCGGTCATTGCTTTCACCGTTTGAACAGGTCGATAAGATTTCGCTCTATCTCCTCTTCCGACCACATTACATGCATGCGGACGGTAGAAGCAAAATGGCCAAAGTGCCCACACGAATAACAAGTGTTGCTACCGCTTCTACATAAACCAAAATGTGGACGGTTGCACTGGGGACACATGGGTGGTCTTATCTGATTCGGAGAAAAGAGTGGTTGTCCAGTGGTCGGCGGTTGGAATGATCTCGGCGCCGTGGGTCCCTGCCTCTGAAACGGCCTTTGTTTGGATTTTCTCGCCTCCCACTTTCTTTTCCTTTATATCTTTGTTCCATTTGGGAGGATCTTGATGGTACAGTTCCTTGTGGTACACCAGTATTTGACTCGGTAGCATTCTTCTCTGCTTGTATCTCCATTTCCATGTCTAACGCGCGGTTAAGAGTCTCGGCGTAAGACATGGGTGGTTAACGACTAAAATAATCCAATTTCGGATCTCAATCGGAGAGGAACATCTCAGCCATCTTTTCATCTGTTTCTACCTTGTAAGGTGCATATCGGGATAATGTGCAGAATTCCCGATCGTACTCAGCCACGCTTCTATTTCCTTGCTTCAAATTCATGAATTCAATTTCCTTACATTTCCTATAGCCGTGGAATAAACTTGGCGTCTGCTCTTCCTTAAACTGCTCCCAAGTGAAGTTCGCCATTGTTACGGGTGAGAGTTTTCTGTCTTGCCTCCCACCAGAAATCTGCGGGTCCTTTCATAAGAAAGTTTATACACAACAAGCATTCTTGATCACTGCATTCCAAAAACTTAAAAATTCTCTCCACAGTCCGTACCCATTCTTACGCTTGGTGGGACTACCGACCACTGTGAAGTTAGGTGGGTTCACGAAGAAAAAGTTCGGCTATTTTTCTGTTCGGGGAGAGGGTTCACGATCATAAAGGTTTTGTTCAGGAAGGTTTTGAGGAGTGATTTGACTTGCTCTTTCTTCCATGTTCTGATTTCGTCTTCGAGGAGGCATTTCACTTCAAAAGAAATTTATTATTTCCACAACAGTTAATAAAATATCAAACAAAGGAAAGAGATTTTAACATGCAACAAGATATAATCATCAACAAAAGGTATAAGCATAACCATTTAATCACATCAGGGATAACAAAACAGTTTATAATTTACAAGAAAATTGCCTCATTGAGGACTTTTACACACAGGTTAGTTTCATATTTACAGGCTGGTAGCTCCGCCTACTATCTTACTTAGTTAAAACTACTTTCCTTCAACTATCTGCATTCTCTTTAGGATCCTCTTCTTCTTCAGGAGCGTGAGTGTGATCAGCAGCTGGATTAGCAGATTCTCCCGGCAAGAGAAAGGATGGGTCCGCCAACGAAGGCATTTCATTAATAGATAAAGGTTGTAAGCTAGAAGTGCCAACAGACGATTGCTGATTAAACTCATGTTCTACCTCAGTGGAAGACATTATCGATGGAATTTCAGGAAGAGGAGAATTGGGTGGTGAAGGGGTTTTCAGTGCAAATGGTTGATCAAATAAATTGTCACAGCCCGGTTTGGCTTATCCTTACCGGACCGTGACTTGGGGTTTGGTTTAAGTGAATATGAAAGAATAAGGGTTTCAACTCATTTCATCTATGAAGAAATATAGATGTTCCAAACAGAAACGAGAATCATGATGGAGCAAAATAGCTGATATATATATAAAGGAGGTTTCAAGGTTTCAACAAACACTAACTTTTACAAAGCTTAATATAGTAACAAAATATAACAGAGTCTCAAGAGTTTGGCAGCGGAATAAAACGTGTGAGACATGCATGTGAAGATGCATTCTCAAGGTGAACCAAAAATACTTCATATTACTTGACAAAAGATTCCGCTCAACTCCCGCTCTGTTCCATCACCAGCTCAACCTGCAAATTTAAAAACAAATATGCAGGGCTGAGTACAAATATGCACTCAGTGGACACATGCCGAAAACATTTTTACTTTACGAAATATTGTATTGCCCTCGCCACAGTAAGACACAAGGGTTTTGTTTGAAAAATGCTTTGTGCTTACTAAATACATTTTCATTTTCTCAAAACATCGCTTGCGCAAGCATTTTCACATCACTACAACGTATATTCCAAGTCGGCATATGGATTAGCACGAGGAGGCCTCCTTCACTGGACGCAATCGATCGCAATTGGCGATTCGCAAAACGATTCTGATCGCAACCGGCGATTCAGCTAAAGTGTACACAACCCTAAGCCATGATTCCCCCTTCACCTCCAGCTTAGGATCCGAATTCGTAATACTTTTCCGGTTGCCCCAGGCAACCCGAATGGACATATACAAAACATAAAACATTTTTGGCAGACAATATCGTACTTTATCATTTGCAGAAAAACAGTAAAGTAAATGATTTTTCAAGAAAGCTCATAAATGGTTTTGATAAGAAAGCCCACCTCGAGAACTTATATTTCTTACGTCACTAGTAATTATTATCGTCTTCTTTCTCCTCTGAGCAGGACCCTTTTTCAATGTGAGAAACGAGGTTTAGTACATCGCTATACTTTTCGATAGAGACGAACATCGTCTATAACGTCCTATGCATCAAATAAGGCTAACGTCGGACTTATATTGACGTTTCCTAATAAAAATGATGTTGATTATGACATCGCTCATCATATAAGAGATATTCCATCTCTTTAGTATATAATGTACGTTTTAATGTACTTTCGTAACGTAAGTTACATTGTTACTAAACGTATTACGTCACATAGATCTCATTTTATCGAATTTCGTGCCCTTTGACCTTGGTCAACGTTTTTGGTCAATGATTTTGACTTGGTCAACATTTAGTCAACAATTTTGACTAAAGTCAACATTTTGACTTTTTAATTCCTTTTATGTAATTCTATTATTTTATGTGCAATTTTTGTTCTAAAAATTTCCATAAAATCATAATATGTCTAAAACATCATTTTGGATCATATTATGCAATCATACCTTATAAAATAAATTTATAACATTAATACATATAACCTATAGTTTTCGAAAACCCTAATTAAACTAAGCAAACAATCTCGAAAAATTTCAATAAAATCACATAACACATACTCATCTATAAGCATCCTTACTATAACATAATTTTTATTTATTGTGAACTATTGAATTTAATCTTCCTAAGTCACTTTTGAAAATTTGGACTTAGGTCCAATAAATTTTTAACAAATCCAATAAATTCATACAACACTATTTTATGAATCTACACTATCAATATGCTTGATAACACTCAAATATGGATTATATCTCAACATAATATCATGTACTAATATTTTCGAAAATCATAGACTTAGGTACCAAAGTGTTCCAAAATTTCTACATAAATTCATACAAGCATAACTAATACCCTAGATTATGATTTCATGCTTCAATCATCAATTAAAATCATAATTATCAACATATTACACCTTCAAGTTTTCGGTCCACATATAAAATTTGATATCATGCTTGATTTTGTGATATAATTATACCATATGCTTAATAACATCATATAAATATAATATCTAAACATATTAGCATAAGTCACATAATTTTCAAAAATCACATGTATAAACTAAGCTCGTAACATAAATTCTAACGTATATACGAAGCTCGTAAGAAATCTAACCTTTTGATCGGATTCGATCGATGTCGACGACGTTATTCTATCTACGATCGAAGAACGCCGAAGAACACTCTCTATTTTTTCTCTATTTTCTCTCCTATTTCTCTCTATTTTTGGTTATGATGTTTATGGGAGGGTAACTCCTATTTTATAGGAATTATGGGATGATTATAATCATTACTTTATAAAATATCTTAAGGTAAGGTCAAAATTACAACTCATCTTATCTCCTTAATTTTGAACCATGCAAGTTTTATAAGAGAATCTTATCATATCTTATCTCATATCTAGGTGTAAAGATAAAATTACAACTCATACCTTATCCTCTAAGTATTTTCGGCCATAATAATAATAATATGCCAAATATTTTATTTTCTCCAATTAATAGTTATATGATATAATAATAATCTTAGATGATGAAATAAATTATAGGAAAATTAATTTAGGTCATTTCTATGTACTAATGTAAAGTTATCGGCAAATAATTCGAAATTACAAATAAATTATCAAACTATGATTCTTTTCATAAAAATATTATTTTCATGAGTAATTATATTAATATAATGATATTATATCATTAAATAAATTTTGGAACATTTCTAAGCATTTTCCCAATTTTTTGAAAATTAGGGTTTCTAGAATTAAATTTCATAAAATTTCATTCATACCATATTTCCTAAATTTTGAAATTTTATAATTTCTAGGAGATAAGATTGATCTAGAATCATGATATTTATCAATTATATAATTAAATAAATTATTTAATACAATTATCACATTAATTGTGATTTTCAAAATCACACGTAAAATCATAAGCTAATTTAGAAAATTCCATACACTAAGGAAAAGATTTTATCTTTTATGATGTTTATCACATTATTACACCCTTCTAAGAGATAAACATGACTTTATCTTATCTCTTAAATAAAATATCTTAGTTTATACTTATCTTTAAAATGTCGTTTCAACCTTATCTTATCTCTTAAGAGTCGTTATCAAACCTTATCACATCCACCTCATGCTTAGGTGTTTAAGATAACTATCTTATCATATACTATAAGATAAACATGACAACTCATCACATAAAATTAAGTGATCACATATTGAATCACAAATTAACCACTTATTCACCATATTTTTGAAAATAACAAATAAATAAGAAAAATATTTCTTTTTCTTCTTTAGTGTAAATACTATCCTAAATATGCTTAAAAACATATTCAAAATTATTTTGTTCAAATTTTCAAGAGAAATTTTGATTTATTCAAAATCGACAATTCCGACGCGTTCACTTTCATACTGTTCCTATTGTCTTTATTCTTCTTTATTTTGAAATTTTATGCCCGAAATTTGGGGTATTACATTCTACCCCTTAAAGAAATTTCGTCCTCGAATTTTCGTACTCTTGTAACGTTCTTGATTCTTTCTCCACGTCACGTGATTGTTTTCCAACGTTGTTGCCTCGTATACATTTATCGTCGTATATCCTTATATCGACTTATCTCTTTCTTTAAGTCCTTAGATCTAACATTCTCGTGTTCCAATCTTCATAGCATCTTATGACTCGAGATTTCTAACTAATCGTTCACGTCGAATCTATCGTTTCTTATAGATGGTAAGTTAATATAATTCATACTTCTTTGCTTCAAGGATTGGAGAAAATTTATAATGACACTTTATAAGAGTGCGGGTTCATAATTTGAGATGAACACTTTTGAAGTTTGAACAAATATGTTCTTTGAAATGAATAATTGGATAATAGGGTCCGAAGACCAGAATGACGACTACTGAGAGCTCTTTGGTCATATGGGTGATCGGACCCGTCCTGATTACTTCTCATCACATGAAGGCTTGGTTTCAAAGGATGTCTTTATAAACTTTCGGTTGTAAACTTCTTTCGGGAAAAGTGAGAACTCAAATGAGATCTCAATTGAAACTAGGTCATAAGTCAAACTCAATGACAGAACTTGGGTAATGAATAAAATTCGAAACCTTGTAACTCGGAATAGGTCATCATTAACTATAAGGGTTATCAATTATACATCTCAAACTCTACTTATACTACTGAAAAACTCAATTCTTGCCATCATCATTCCCATTCCTGCCATCTAAATACAAATAGTTCTAAGTAAGTCTGTCTTAAACTTACAAGCAATAGGGGGGGGGAGGAACTTAAATTATCAGGACTTTCTTAAAGAACTAAACTTCACAAAACACAAAGTTTGTGAACATTCTTCAACATAAGCTCGTAAGCACTCGTCTTATTTTTCATTTATCATTCTAATTCCCAAGTTCATCTATCGTTCAAAGTTAATTCGCGTAAGCAACAGTTGATTACGTCGCGTAGAATCTCAAGTGAAGAAACTGTGCCCTACGTTGTGAGTGACATTCGTTCGTTGAAGCCTCCATTCTTCGTAGCTTCAAATTTCGTTCGTCAATCGAACTAAAAGCGTTCTAGGTTCTCAAATTCTTATGTTTCATCAAACACTCGTTATACATAGAAGAGAATTTCTTATGCTTTCGTTCGATCTAAGTTCTTCGTGAAACTTAGAGCTTATCTCGTTCTTTTGAAAATCAAAACAATTTCATAATTGACCTCGTTTCATAAACATACTTCAACGACATATAACTCTATATATGTCCATTATCAATACTCATATACCAACCGGGTATAAGCTTTAATTTCTTTCAAATTCATCACAACAAAATTGTCACGCCCGCTCCGCACCAACCCGATGGAGGTAACTAATCTTAGGAATAGTATTATAGGACAAATTGACCAAAATAAGTGGTCACATTGGTTATAAACAAGCATGCATAATATGGCATAGATATTACCCCAATAATTAAAAGGTTTGAGCCATGGACCCAAAGATTAAGCGTGATCGATGAACCTCAATAGTACGATAGTAGTCATAATGTTTAAGAGTTTAGAGTTTAGCGGACGGAAAGTGTGTGTATACATATGTGACGATATGTATTGGCAAAACCAAATCTAAATGAGCGATCGAGACCTGGACTCCTCAACCTGACCTCCATCATCACCATCAGAGCTCAACTCGCACATTTAAAATAAACATGCAGGCTAAGTACAATTGCACTTAGTGGACTCGTGCGAAAACATTTGATAGAATTTGAATTCTGTTGCGATATCGGGTGAAGTCGCGATGGTTTTAGTTAAAATGCCTTGTGCTTACCAAATCATTCGGTTCAGTAAACATAGCTCGCCTAGCATTTTCTTGGTGTGTATGGTCCATATCTCATAGTCACAATACATAATAATAATAAATAATAAGCGTCGAGAGAGGCCTCCCGTCTACGACGCCGTGACCGGCCGTAATCCGTCTGACACTGGTCGCTCTCGCAAGCATATGTTAACACGGTATAGTTCGACTTTCACGCCGATCTAGCGGGCATTTATCATCCAAGCACGGGACCCGACATTAAAAGGTTGGGTGCTACCACAACAATTGATATAATAGTTCCAACCATCTCCACGGACCTACCCGCAAACGGATAGATCCGTACACAAAGCGAAATATTTTGGCGGTGTAATGCGGTAAAACATTTGATAACGGTTGTAGAATAAAATCGTAAATAAACTCGTTTGGAATAACGAGAAAGTCACATTTTAGTGGGGTAAGAAAAGGGCCCACATTTGTGAGGTAAGAAAAGGGCCCACCGGACTATGGTTCGTTGTAAAAGTCTGAGGTTCGCTCGTTCGTCAAAATCCGTCGTCGAATTTGCGCCCACACCTTTCTAAAAGCGAGGTTTTAGTACGTCGCTCAAGTCTTTCGAGACTTTCAAAGATAACCGATATTTTATATCGGCGTGAGTTAATTCCTCAAATGACTTTGATATGCTTTCAAATCGTTATTTAATTGAATTGTTCTCGTTCGGCGAGATCGTTCGACTATTTCGGTTTAACGCCCCGCTAAGCGTTTTAACGATGAAACGCGTTTCTCGATAAAAGGATTTCATTTGTGAAATCCTTTCTTGCTAATAATTATTATACTCAATTAGCACATCTTACGCGCATTGGCGATTTATCGAACGTATATTCGTACATTTGACTTTAAAAGTCGGCGAAGTCAACACGGTCGACAAAGTCGGCGATTTTGACTTTCGAATAGTAATTTCTTACTATTTCGTTTATAAATCGAATTTGATCGATTTGAAAACGTAAAGTCCTAACCTCGATTTATCACGTAAATCGGGGACTTATAAATAATTTCGCATTTATTAAACCCTTAATAATTAGAAAAGCGTATTTTGATTTTAAAGCGTTAACAACTAACGTTTGCCTTAAACATAGTAAACTATGTTTATAAAATTTTATAATTTCAAAAATATGTCCAGAATATAAATAGACATATATTTTATTAATAAGCGATTTAAAAAGGATTTTAAAACCCTTTTAATTATCGAAATTTTCGATAATTAGCTTAAAAATACTAAATGACTTTTGAAAAATTTCTAAATTAATATAGTGTATTATTATACACTATGGTCCAGAATATAATTTATAAGATCCATATGATATTGTTTGTCATTTATTAGTATATTTACATATATATACATTTCGGTAATTCCATATAATATGGAATAATTATCCAAAATTCCCAAAATTAATATACACATAGTATAATATCCCAACATTAATATATATCATTAATATAACCTATAGTCCATCTTAAGCATTCATTCCACAATATATAACAATTTTCACGGTAATTTTGATTTAATTACCCAATAATTATCAAACAATTTCTAAAAATTCTAATTAAATCACAACATGATTAAACATTATATTATAACATTGTAACATCACAATATCAACCAAACCAATTGAAATCATCACCATATGGAGCATACATGCTCTCGACTTTTGATTTAATTTTGGTATTTGGTTTTCAAAATTTCAACAATTATATACTATGTTTATATACTATAGTATAGTAATATAACATCATAACAATCATCAAAACCAAATTAAATCATCACCATACTTAGGCTCAATGCCTTCGGTTTTTTTGATTTAATCTTGGTAATTGATTTCCAAAAATTCCAACAAAATCATATATCACATAATTAATATACTAAAGTATTAATATACTATTGTATGATTAAAATAAAAATTATACATCAACACATACAACCAAGCTCTCGGCATTTTCAAATAAAATAGCATATGGTTTCCAAAATTCTAGTAAAATCATATAACATATAAACAATACATTCAAGCATTAAAATGTCATCACAAGCTTAAAATAAAATTATACCCATGGTACACATTTATGAAGCTCACGGTAATCTTAAAAAATTGCCTAGGGTTTTCAAAAAATTTCAATCATACATATGAGTTATAAACATGATAATAAACAATAATCCATCACTAAAATGCTCGAAAGTAATCGGTCATCATCGTTTTATTTTATAGAGTTTTCGAAAATTTTGTTAAACAAATCCTATGGTTCGAAAATTTCATAAACAAGTTAGATCCATTCAAAAATTTAATAAACAACAACATATGATTATCTAAGCATATATTCTTATATATTTGAAAATAAAATCATCAAGAACCATTATTCATCCATAGCTCATACATAAGAACAATAAAACACATATGTATACATATATAGAACATTCGAACATACATATATATACAAGAGCATGCTCGATTTTTGGAATAAATGATGATATAATCGATACTTAAGGTCCATGTTTACCTTGGAATGATATAGGATTCACAAGAAACAATATAGTAGCTAGTTTGGTGGAGAAGAAATGGAGAAGGAAGGAGATGAAAACTTTTGAAAATGGGGGCTTGGCTCTCGGTTGTTGCGAGGTTTTGAGAGGAAAAATGGAGAGTGTTAGATATGTGTAAGAGTGTATAATGAGGGAAGAAGTGAAGAGCCCTTCCTATAGCCTCCCCCAATTTACACAGCACCCCACTCATCCCCAATGGGAGAGTTGCAGCCCAATGACGAGGTGTAGTGATCATTAGGCTAGTGTTAAAGGTGTCCATGCATTGGTCGAATAAAAGTGAATCGCATGCTTTGTTTAAAGAGGTGCAGTCGGCGGTTTTAGGGTGTTTTAGGGGTGGTTTAATTTCATTTAATCCTTAATATTATATATATTAATCATATATGATCATAGATATATAATACAAGCCATTAAAATAATGAAACTCAACATATACCACATAATTGATTTTACTAGAAAATAAATGGAAAAATAGGAATAAAAATACAAATTACACCTATTATTGATACTCATGCCCAATTCGATCAAATATACATATATACATCATAATATATGATTTAGATATTAAATAATAGCATAGGATAAAATTATAGCATTAATTTATGCATATGAAACCCTAATTTGAAATTAGGTTTGAAAATTATTAATGTCGTAATCGAGTTTTAATGCTCCAAAACTGATTTCATAGCTTAATAATACTCATATATATCATAACATATAGTTTAGATACCATATGATAATTTAATGGTGTCATTTCATGTGAAAACCAAAGTTTATAAACTTAGGGTTTTCGAAAATTTCAATACCAAATTATCAATTTTAATAACTTGAAAATTCGATTTTAATAATTAATAATACTGAAATTATATAAAATAATAATAGGAAATTAATTATTATAATTTCCCGAGCATTAAACTCATTTTACAAAGCGTCTCTAGGCGTTGGCGTTAACGTCTCAAACGTTCAAAATCGACTCATCTCAAAATGGTCGTAGTAAGCTCGTACTTACTTTATAAATATATTCCTTTTAATCAAGGAATTAAGATGGAAATTAATTCTAAGCTTTACAGCTCAGAGATTCCCATAAAAGCTGACGTTCGATACTGTTCGACGTTAAAATAATCTTGTCGTATCATTTCATAAATTTCATTTCCGTAATTCACAATCTTTAGTGAATTATAAAAAGAATCCGCTTATAGCGATATCGTATCGAAATCACAATATTCGATGTCGTCAAAATATATATGGCAAAACCCTAATTACGGGTTTAGAGTACCGTAATCGTACGTTCGTTTCTTTGGAATATTACAAAAATCACATACCAACCGGGTATGAACTCAAACTTCTTCAGAAAAACCACTCGTTTGTCCCATGAATTATCACAATTCAAAACTACTCACTTAACGGCATGTCCACTTTAAAAACATTTTTCACAAATACTTCCTCAAAACTGTAACATACTTTTCAAAAACTTTTAACACATACCTTTTTATCAGAATTCACTTTTCCTTGCTGGTTGAGCGTGATGAACAGGAGCATTGAGCGGAGATGATTTACTTCATAGAAAGTCTAGTGATTCAAGCTAGACTTTGGATAGAAAGAATATTTTTGGTTCAAAGCAAACGAACTGCTCTGATACCACTCTGTCACAGCCCGGTTTGGCTTATCCTTACCGGACCGTGACTTGGGGTTTGGTTTAAGTGAATATGAAAGAATAAGGGTTTCAACTCATTTCATCTATGAAGAAATATAGATGTTCCAAGCGAAGCGAGAATCATGATGGAGCAAAATAGCGATATATATATAAAGGAGGTTTGAGGTTTGACAAGCGGTAACTTTACAAAGCTTAATATAGTAACAAAATATATGAGTCTCAAGAGTTTGGCAATGAATAAAGCGTGTGAGACATGCATGTGAATGCGTTCTCAAGGTGAAAAAAATACTTCATATTACTTGACAAAGATTCCGCTCAACTCCCGCTTTGTTCCATCCAAGCTCAACTCGCACATTTAAAACAAATATGCGGTGAGTACAAATATGCACTCGGTGGACACATGCGAAAACATTTTACTACGAAATATTTGATCGCCTCGCCACGATGAGACAAGGGTTTTGTTTGAAAAAGGTGTGACACCGCCTTTCAAAATACGGATTAGGCGGATTGTTACTAACTAAGCGAGGATTAAGAACATAATGACCAACAACCTTTCAAGACTTGAACTTTTATAGATAAACACACAGCGATTTCATACAAACTAGACCAACGGACCATTAACAAAAGGATTCAACTGATGCGGAGGTAACGTAAGTAATATCGAAAAATATAATAAAGTGTTTTGAGCAGTGAAAGCATGTGAATGCATATATGACGATATCGTCAGGTGAACTATTAGCAACAAAACTCCATTGCTCGACACTTGTCCATCCTATTGACTCAACCGCACATTTAAAAACAAATATGCGGGGCTAAGTACAAGATTGCACTTAGTGGACTCATGCCAAAATCATTTCATAAAATTACATCTTGATAGTATAACACGAGGATTTTAGTTGAAATAACTCGTGAATACCAAAATACTTTATCATTTCTCAAAAGATTCGCTGGCGGGCATTTTACATTTTGTATGATCCGTATCGTTCACATAATTAATCATAAGCGATCTCATAAGCGATCTCACGTCGCAGAAGTAGGCTCCTTCTCGACGCGTGATCGACGAAGATGTTCTAACGGCTCCCAATCACATAGTCGGGATTACGCGATCGGTAGGATCCACGACCGCCGATGATGTTGCTAACGGCTCACGATACATGGCGGTGTACACGTTAATCTTAGCGAGAATTCGCGATCGACTAAGATCCGATATCGATTTTAAAATTGGGGCGACCCGATGGCGATTCACATACATCGTTGGCTCGCCCAACAACATGATAGGATCCATACGTTAAAACATAAATATTTTGGGCATGTAATTGAATAACGGTTCATAATCATTTCTCAACCGAAAGCTTGTAAATAAATACTTTTCAAGAAAGCGTCGTAAATAAAAGGGTTTTCGAGTAAAGCCCACCTCGCATACGTGAGTCTTTATCTTGGGGTCTCTTTTCCTACGTCGATGTCCGTCCACGTATCACCGCTACGTGAAGAATCATTTTAGTACGTCGGTCGCGTTCGATAGAGACAAACATAGTCTATAACGTTCTCACGTGTCGAATAAGGCTAACGTTGGACTTAATTTGGCGTTTCCTAATCGATTGATGTCGATTATGAAATTTCTCAACATAAAAGGGTATTCTACCTTTTGGTATATAATGTGCGTTTTAATGTACTTACGTAGCGTAAGTAGCATTGTTGCTAAGCGTCTACGTCACATTGATCACGCATCATCGATTGCATGCCCGTTGACCTTGGTCGACGATTTTGATCAACTATTTTGACCAAGTCAACCAAAAGTCAACAATTTTGACTTTGGTCAACAAAAGTCAACATTTTGACTTTTTCAACTATTTATGAAATTCTTATCATTTTATGTGCAATTCTTGTTCCAAAAATTCCTATAAAATCATACTATGTCTAAAACATTATTTTAGATCATAATATGTAATGATACTTGATAAAATAAATTTATAACATTATTACACATATTATGACATTTTCGGTAATTACAAATTAAATAGCTTAGACTTGTGCAAAAATTCTTATAAATTCACATGTCACACTATTTTATCATGTGATTAATAATATGTAATTACCTTAGTTAAATAAAATTTATACACCATAGTCTTTTAACATATAGTTTTCGATTTTCCTTAATTAACCCATCAAATGATTTTTAAAAATTCCAATAAATTCATATAACAATTATTCACCCCCAACTATGCTTACTATAACATAATTGTTATTTATTGTGACTTATTGAATAAAATTTTCCTAAGTCACTTTCTAAATTTTTGACTTAGGTCAAATAATTCTTTATAAATTTCAATAAATTCTCACAACCATATATTATGAATCTACACACTTGATATGCTATTATAACACTTAAACATGAATTATATCACAACATAATACCATATACTATAATTTTCGGTATTCATCAAAATATAAGCTATAGTTTTCCAAAAATTCTAAATAAATTCATATAAGCATATTTAATACCCTAGATTATTATTCCATGCTTAAATCAACATTTAAAAATTAAAATCAACAACATATAGTACTCCTAAGGTTTCGGTCCACATGAATAAATTAATACTATGCTTAATTTCATGATATAATTAATATACATGCTTCACAACATCATATAAACATAATATCTAAACATTTTAGCACAAGATCTATAATTTTCGAAAATTTCATATATAAACTAAGATCATAACTTAAATTCTAACGGACGAAAATCAAAAATTCTAGCATGTATACGAAGCTCGTAAGAAATCTAACCTTTTAATCGGTTTCGATTTTGATCGGCAACGTTTATTTGCTAAGGATTTGGGATTATAAATGAGGAACACTCTCTAATTTGTTTCTCCTTATTTTCGGTCTCAAGGGGTTCAAAATGGGAGAATGGAGGAGCTTATGTTATATTTATAGACTTAGGCAAGTTGTAGTGAAATTATTACATGAAAAATATCAACTACACACTTGCTACACTAAGTCAAAATTTTCGTCCACCTCCTCATGGTGTGAGACAAAATTTTTGATCTTATCAATATATTTCATCATGTTATCTTATCCTTTGATTAAGACATTGAAGCTTAGTTGTCACAAATTTTAATTAAATCAACACTTTGTACTAATGTTGTGTGTGTGTCGCCCATTTAGTACATTAGGCTAAGTTTTTATTTTGTTTTTATATTATATACTTTATTATGTTACATTATAATTTAAATTAATAATTTATAACATAATTACCAAGAAATAAAAGAATTATTTCATTATATCCTCCTTATGCCATTTATGACTTTAGAGTATTAGGCTAGGATTTTATTTTATTTCCTATTATAAATTATAACATTATCATATTATAATTATAGTATAAAGTGAAGTTTGAAAAGTCGATTATTTCAACTATCTGAATGGCACTATTATATAGTATGAAATTAAGAATTTTCAACCATTTTTCCAACATTTCGCCCTACAATAAATGAGCATGAGATTACTTGTTTTAATTGTCTACTATCACTACTTTACACTTAGAATATGATAGGATCCAACTCATATTTATTTATTAATTATAAGATAATAATATTACATAAAATCATACTAAAATTTCTTAATTTTCGCCACTTTTGTGCAAGTGTGCTCTCACACTTGTGCAAATTGTATTACACCTCATTTAGTCCTTAATGACATCATAATAATATAATAATTATCATATATCATTAATTAGATAAGAATAAAATATTAAATCATACTTTAAAACTCACAATTTTCGAAAATCATTAAGTCATGCCCAACATTTTATTTCTTTGTATAAAATAGCTACTACACATTTATATGACATATTATATGTCTTAGATAATAAATTTAATCATAGAAAAGTATTTAAAAACAATTTAGATCATAAAACCCTAATTTAAATACTTAGGGTTTTCGAAACCCATTAAATAAGGTACATTGCATTCTTAAATTTTCTAGCATTATTTTATGATAAATAATGCTCTTATATAATAATATAATTATAGGAATTTGAATTTTATAATTCCGAGATCATATGCTAAAGTTATTGCATTATCTCTAGCGTGAGCGTTTGAAGCGTCTCTAAATTCTCATAGTTTGATTATCTCTAAAATGTTCAAAATAAAGTTTGTTACAACTTTATTTATTCCTATAATAATAGGAACTTGAAATTAAGCTTAAGCGCTTAATCTTGTAAGACGTAAACGTCGAATTCATTCAACATTGAAAATTACGTTCGAAGGAATATCGAAAATCATATTCCTTAATTCACTAAGCCTCAGTGAATCTCATACAGAAATTATCCAATTATGCTCGGTCAAAGTCAAGAGTTGACTAATTAAGATTTTAATTATTGAATTAATAATGCTAATTACGGAATTTATTATCGTAATCTAGTATTAAAATTACGAGGATATTACAAAGGCTCAGGCTTACTAAATACATTTTCATTTTCTCAAAACATCGCTTGCGCAAGCATTTTCACATCACTACAACGTATATTCCAAATCGGCATATGGATTAGCGCGCGGGAGGAGGCCTCCTTCACTGGGCAATCGATCGCGAACCGGCGATTCGAAACCGATCGCAATGGCGATTCAAAGAATGATCGCAACCGCGATTCAGCTAAAGTGTACACAACCCTAAGCCGGATTCCCTTCACCTCCGACAGGATCCAATTCGTAATACTTTTCATGTTGCCCGAGCAACCCGAATGGACATATACAAAAATAAAACATTTTGGCGAGACATTATCGTACTTTATCATTTGCGAAAAACGATAAAGTAAATGATTTTCAAGAAAGCTCATAAATGGTTTTGATAAGAAAGCCAACCTCGAGAACTTATATTTCTTACGTCACTAGTAATTATTATCTTGCTTTCTCCTCCGAGCATGACCTTTTTGATGTGAGAAACGAGGTTTAGTACATCGCTATACTTTTCGATGAGAGCGAACATCGTCTATAACATCCTATGCATCAAATAAGGCTAACGTCGGACTTATATTGGCGTTTCCTAATAAAATGATGTTGATTATGACATCGCTCATCATATAAGAGATATTCCATCTCTTTAAGTATATAATGTGCGTTTTAATGTACTTTCGTAGCGTAAGTTACATTGTTACTAAACGACACGTCACATAGATCTCATTTTATCGAATTTCGTGCCCTTTGACCTTGGTCAACGTTTTTAGTCAACGATTTTGACTTGGTCGACATTTAGTCGACAATTTTGACTAAAGTCGACATTTGACTTTTAATTCCTTTTATGTAATTCTATTATTTTATGTGCAATTTTTGTTCTAAAAATTCCCATAAAATCATAATATGTCTAAAACATCATTTTGGATCATATTATGCAATCATACCTTATAAAATAAATTTATAACATTAATACATATAACCTATAGTTTTCGAAAACCCTAATTAAACTAAGCAAACAATCTCGAAAAATTTCAATAAAATCACATAACACATACTCATCTATAAGCATCCTTACTATAACATAATTTTTATTTATTGTGAACTATTGAATTTAATCTTCCTAAGTCACTTTTGAAAATTTGGACTTAGGTCCAATAAATTTTTAACAAATCCAATAAATTCATACAACACTATTTTATGAATCTACACTATCAATATGCTATGATAACACTCAAATATGGATTATATCTCAACATAATATCATGTACTAATATTTTCGAAAATCATAGACTTAGGTACCAAAGTGTTCCAAAATTTCTACATAAATTCATACAAGCATAACTAATACCCTAGATTATGATTTCATGCTTCAATCATCAATTAAAATCATAATTATCAACATATTACACCTTCAAGTTTTCGGTCCACATATAAAATTTGATATCATGCTTGATTTTGTGATATAATTATACCATATGCTTAATAACATCATATAAATATAATATCTAAACATATTAGCATAAGTCACATAATTTTCGAAAATCACATGTATAAACTAAGCTCGTAACATAAATTCTAACGTATATACGAAGCTCGTAAGAAATCTAACCTTTTGATCGGATTCGATCGACGTCGGCGACGTTATTCTATCTACGATCGAAGAACGCTCTGAAGAACACTCTCTATTTTTTTCTCTCTATTTTCTCTCCTATTTCCTCTCTATTTTCGGTTATGATGTTTATGGGAGGGTAACCTCTGTTATAGGAATTATGGGATGATTATAATCATTACTTTATAAAATATCTTAAGGTAAGGTCAAAAATTACAACTCATCTTATCTCCTTAATTTTTGAACCATGCAAGTTGTATAAGAGAATCTTATCATATCTTATCTCATATCTAGGTGTAAAGATAAGAATTACAACTCATACCTTATCCTCTAGTATTTTCGGCCATAATAATAATAATATGCCAAATATTTTATTTTTCTCCAATTAATAGTTATATGATATAATAATAATCTTAGATGATGAAATAAATCATAGGAAAATTAATTAAGGTCATTTCTATGTACTAATGTAAAGTTATCGGCAAATAATTCGAAATTACAAATAAATTATCAAACTATGATTATTTCCATAAAAATATTATTTTCATGAGTAATTATATTAATATAATGATATTATATCATTAAATAAATTTTTGGAACATTTCTAAGCATTTTCCCCAATTTTTTCGAAAATTAGGGTTTCTAGGAATTAAATTTCATAAAATTTCATTCTTACCATATTTCCTAAATTTCGAAATTTTTATAATTTCTAGGAGATAAGATTGATCTAGAATCATGATATTTATCAATTATATAATTAAATAAATTATTTAATACAATTATCACATTAATTGTGATTTTCAAAAATCACACTAAAAATCATAAGCTAATTTCGAAAATTCCATACACTAAGGACAAGATTTGTAATATCCGTAGAATTAGATGCCTAATTACGGTTTTGAAACCCGTAAATTAGGAATTACCGTGACGATTCAATCAATAAGATAGAGAATAATGGTTTCGATTATTTACGAAGGAAGCAATTCTATTTTATATTCACCGAGAATTGTGAATTTAGAAATAGAAGTTTGTAAAGCATATCGACGGTATTTTTTACGCCGATTACACATCATCGTCGGTATTTTGTGAAATTTTCTGAGCAATAAGATTGGAATTAATTTTCATATTAATTCCTATGTTACTAGAATATTAATTATAAAGTAAGTTCAAACTTCTGCGACCATTTGAGATGAGTCGATTTTGAGCGCTTTGAGGCGTTTTGAGCGTCGGCGTCTAGAGACGTTTTGAAAAATGAGTTTAATGCTCGGAAATTATTATATTTAATTTCCTATTATATTTTACATAATTACAGTATTAATAAATATTAAATTGAATTTTGGCGTTTAAATTCGATAATTTTGAAATGGATTTTCAAAACCCAAATTATATAAACTATGGTTTTAACACATGAAATGATACCATTTAATTATCCTATGGTATCTAAATCATATATTATGATATATATGGTATGTTTTGATCGAGATTGACATGAGTATCAATAATAGGTGTGAATTATAATTTTATCCTATTTTCTCTATTATTCTCGAAAATTTAGAATATATGCCTAAGAGGTGATTTAATTATTTTATGACTTGTATTTTATACCTATGATCATGTATGATATATATATTGCATTAATGTACAAAAGAAAATAAATCCTACCTATTTGGACCCTAAACCTTAGGCCATCATGAATGGACAAGGCGTCTTGTCACCTCCTTTAACACCGTCGTGGAAAGTCTTTCTAATTTACACTAATCATCACCACACTCTACACACTCAACCATGATTCCTATGTGTGTGTGTGTGTGCCTAAGAGAGAGAGAGAGATATACATGGGAGAAACTCTTCCCATACACTTCATTTCACTCATAATACATTTTCTCCTCTCTCCCCAAAATTTTCAGACCTCTCCTCTCCTTTCTCTCTTCTTCTTCCCCACACCATTTCCACCATGGAGAGAGAGCTCAAGCTCCATCTCTCTCATTCATCTTCAAATTCGTGACTAAGGTATAACTATCTCCTATGACTCTTAGACATGATTAAATCATACTTGCATGGTTAGATTGATGATCTTGGTGGTGATTTGGGGTGATAGATTCACCATTTTCGTGGTTATATGAAATGCATACAAAAGAATAAGCTTAAAACTGAAAACTGGAAGTATGTTACGAAAACAGTAATTTCATAAAATTATTTGACTAAGTTACAGTGGTCCGATGAATGTGAAATTTTACTATGTTGAAATTAAACATGTCTATTACGTCTCTGTAAAATTTCAAGTCAATCCAACTTGATTTTCTATTTTAATTCTATTTTCAAAACACTGCACAAATCTGTAAAATTTCGGTGTTCATCACCCACGGTCCGTGGCTTTCGTTTCGAGTTTGGCTAATGTTAAAACTCTAAAAATTGTCATAAACATAAATTATCATGTCTAGAAGATCTATGTAAAGTTTCAGAATTTTCTAAAAATGTTTACTATTTATTCCAGATTTTCAAACGAACTGCACAAAACTGTTACTGTAGTGATAGCTTGTAGTAAAATATTTTATCTCCCAATCTATTTTGAATCATTGAGTAAGGCTTTTCTGGATTAAACTAGACTTAAGTGGATTTTCAATATGATTGGTTTCATTCCTATATTCCTTATAATGAATTCACGGTGAATTTTAAAGTTGACGCATTACAGTAAGCTTTTGGACAAACTGCCTTAGTAAAATTCTATGCTAAATGACTGTCCGTGTACGACTTTTGCGTGAGATATTCGAGCCGTTTGTAATCCGATTTTGACTTTGGTTTCTTCATAAGAAATGTTCCTTACCATGTCTAGTTGTGATCTGGAAAGTTTGATCCCAAACCAAGCCTTATAAGTATACTGTTCACTGACCCAAAGTCACCTACTTGAATGTTGTCATTTCCAACTAGTCAACTTTGAACTTACGTATTTTCGATGCATCAAGTATCTTCTAGTACGGTCTTCATGAAACATGTAGTTCTTATTACAAGGTTTCTAAAATGGTATCTTTCAGTCATTTTGGTATTGTGAGTCAAAGTTACGAGCCTCGCAAAATCCCTCGTCGTTAAGCTAAATCTGAAATCTGAAACTTTTCTAAGTATAGAAGAAGTCAGTTCGAGTTGCCCACTTTGAGAGCCCATATCTCCAGAACCACGACTCTTTTGGGTCGACTTCCTTCTTAGAACTTATAGTACATATTTAGAGGTTTCCGAATGTGTCTTTGTGCGGTCATCGTATTTTTAATCAAGAGTTATGAATCGTCAAAGTATGACACTCTAAATCTGAAAATTCTGAAAAATATTCTAAGTATAGAAGTCAGTTCTGAGTTGCCCACTTTGAGACCCTATATCTCGAACCACGACTCTTTTGGGTCGACTTCCTTCTTAGAACTTACAGTACATGTTTAGAGGTTTCGAATGTGTCTTTGTGCGGTCATACGTAGTTTTTAATCGAGAGTTATAGATCGTCAAAGTATGACACTTGGATTGTTTTAAGCATTTTTTTGAAAATTAAACACTGAAATTTAACTAAGTGTTGAAACTCCCTATGTGAAACATGCCTTATGTGACTAACATGCTATTAATTGATGCATTCATATGATATGTCGCAAGGTACATTAAAGCATTAATAAGATGCAATTTAGGATAAAACAACAATATGATATTTTTACCAAGACGTCTTAACGTGAAATATTTGACTAGCGCTACTACATGATCAATTGATTGTATATCATGCCATGATATACACTCAAGTAGAAATATGGGTTCTAAGACCGATGGATGTTTCAACTCCAAAACCTCAAAGCTGTGAATAGATAGGCTAAGCTCAGGACTCATAATCCAAGAAATCGGTTAGACAATCTACGGTCCGGTGGGCTTCTTATCCTCAATCGTGTGGGCCCCTTTACTTACCCCACTATTGTAGGCTTACTTTCAAGCGAGATATGACTTTCTTGTCTTTCTAAAATGAGCTTATTTACAATGCTTATTCTACAATTGTTGAAAAATATTTACTACATTACCCGCCAAAATATTACATTTTGTGTATGGATCCTATCTCATTATGCCGGGTAGGGTGTGGAGATAGTTGGAACTATTATATCATTTGTTGTGGTAGCACCCAACCTTTTAAATGTCGGGTCTGTGCTGGGATGATAAATGCACAGCTAGGATTGGCGTGAAGGTTGGAACTATACGCTATGTTAACATATGCTTGCGAGAGTGATGTCTGTTGTGTTTGCGGGATTCTGACGGTCACGGCGTCGTAGATGGGAGGCCTCTCGACGTTTATTATTTATTATTATTATTATGTATTGTGACTATGAGATATGGACCATACACACCAAGAAAATGCTTGTGGCGACTTTGCGAATCGAAAATGTTTTAGTAAGCCTGCCTTTCAATTAAAACCCTTGTGACTTACTACGATATTGGCGGTAATTAAAATTATCAAATGTTTTGGCATAAGTCCACTGGGTACAATAATTGTACTTAGCCCCGCATGTTTGTTTTAAATGTGCGGTTGAGCGGATGATGGATGGGCGGTGTTGAGCGATAGGAATATTGTCATTTGAAAGATTTATACCTTGATAGTACATCGTCATATGTACATATCACATGTTTTCCGCTGCAAGAACTTAAGTTATGTACTAGAGTCCAAGGACATGCTTGTCATATGAATTACGGCTTTTGTTAAGGAGAATTCCCTGTTTAATTATACCGTTTAGAGTTCTGATCCCTTCTAAATCCTACTTGGGATTGAGGGGATGTGACAAGATTTTATCATTTATGATGTTTATCACATTACTACACCCTTCTAAGAGATAAACATGACCTTATCTTATCTCTTAAATAAAATATCTTAGTTTATACTTATCTTTAAAATGTCATTTTCAACATTATCTTATCTCTTAAGAGTCATTATCAAACCTTATCACATCCACCTCATGCTTAGGTGTTTAAGATAACTATCTTATCATATACTATAAGATAAACATGACAACTCATCACATAAAATTAAGTGATCACATATTGAATCACAAATTAACCACTTATTCACCATATTTTCGAAAATAACAAATAAATAAGGAAAAATATTTCTTTTTCTTCTTTAGTGTAAATACTATCCTAAATATGCTTAAAAACATATTTAGAAATTATTTTGTTCAAATTTTCAAGAGAAATTTCGATTTATTCAAAATCGTCAATTACCGACGTTCACTTTCATACTCGTTCCTATTGTACTGTTCCTTCTTTATTTTCGAAATTTTTAAGCTCAGAAATTTGGGGTATTACATAAATCTAGATCATCCAAAGTCCACTGAGGTCCGAGAGGAAACAGAGTATCATCATCATCGCAATACTCATATTTAGGACTAGCTTTAACAAGCTCATGAGATACAGGTTTTATTTCTCAGCTTTGTGGATCTAATATATCTGACAAGATTTGATGAACAGTATGGATAAAGTAGTCAAAGGGACGGTAGGGAAGGAGTGGTTGATTTTCCCCTGTCCTATATTGGAAGAATTCTTATGAACTTCTTAAGATTACCTGTAATTCTACACTCCATGTCCGGATGCACATAATCGAAAGCTATTTCGGATGCCCATCCCCTCCAGTCAGGAGGCAAAGCTGCCACCAGTTGAAGTAACCCGTCAAGCTCGGTCACTCCACACTTCAGAACCGATCGCCACATGACCTTGTAATGATGAAGGAAGAAGCGCATGCCTGCTCGGTCTCATTCAGATAGCGTAAAATTTGTTGATATCTCCTAAGCCCAACGGTCTATAAGCAACATTCTTTCGAGCGGTAGATTTGGTCCTTACCATCCTATAATCAAATATCACTTCTATACCAGTTAGAACCAACATAATTTCTTCAAGAGGAACCATACATACTACATCATAAAATTCATCATAATCATATTTCATTCACATATGCATAACATTCTCATCTTACTTTACGGTTGGTGAAGAGATAGGATGGACGAGTTTTACCAATGACTCAAAGGTTTACAAAAAAAATTGGCTCAAGGAAAGAAAATTCACAGGATCAAAGCGAACAAATGCTCTGATACCACTCTGTCACGACCCGACTATTTAATTACTTATTTAACTAAATAATCAAGTCGTGACTGGTTTAATTTACGATAATCTTTCAATAAAAGAGTGATTTAGAGAATAAGTTTTCAAAACAAACGGACAATATAACGTTTGTAAATGGGGTAAGCCAACCTGCACTCAGAAAATTTTCAACAACAGCAATATTCACGAACGAGAACATAACCTCGGGAATACATACATAGAAACTTTTGAAATATTTACAAGGTTTATCAAAAGTACGGTTTCACGTTTTCAAGGTTAACAGCGGAAGACTAATGATTGTCATGTATGAAGACATGACACTCAACCACAATAGTTCGCAGTAAGAGAAACAAAATAACTATTCCGCTCAGTCCCAGGCCACGCCTCTTCCATGCTCAACCTGCAACATAAAACACTTATTGGGTGTGAGTACTAGAAGGTACTCAGTGGGTAATAGCCAACATAACATTCAAAACTTAGAAAATTCCTTTCAAATAAGACTTTAGAAAACAATTTGAATAAATGTTTCATAAGGATCTTTCAGTAGCATATCACCACAATTACATTTTTAAACATACCGGCATCACATACCTAAGTTGGTCCCGAAGGATCACAACTACGGTCATACCCTATCTACGTCGTTCGGTAAAGGGAAGTATGCCTCCTTCCCAGTACCATGGCCGGCCTACATGGGCAAGCTCACAGCCATCTACCTGTGCACAGTATATAACAATTTCCTACCGTAGATAGGTAAATTGCCGTCATACCCACAATGTGGTAAAATATTCATTTTAAACATACTCCTCATGTGGTGACTAAAATACTTTCATAATAAAACAAGCCCATAAAATATCATAAGTTTTGCTTCAAAATAAATTTGTAACGCATTACCCACCTGATGACGTTCACTCCAACAAGTTTGTCTCCTCGTTCTTTACTTCCCGGTTTCCTCTGCTTGATCCTTGTAACATAAGATTATTATTGACTTTAGTAATCTTTCTTACTTATTTATACCATTAGTGATCAATTAATATCTAAAACAACTTATTCATATCAAATTCTACCGAAATTTCGGCAGAGTAACATCTGTAATATGTATAGCCCAAACACACCCAACTACACCAATATTATCCCAAACTCCTCAATATCATTACTAAATATGTAACAGCCCCTAAATCCTAAGTACGATTTAACGGGGATTATTACTCTAAACAGGGATGAATAAACAGGGAGACCATTTAACATTAAATTGTAATACATAAATCAAGCATGTTTTTGGACTTTACTACATAACTTATGTTCTTGCAGCGGAAAACATGTGATATGTACATATGACGATGTACTATCAAGGTATAACTTTCAGCGACAACCTTCCTATTGCTCAACACTGCTCCATCGCATCACCAGCTCAATCTGCACATTTAAAAACAAATATGCAGGGCTGAGTACAAATAATGCACTCAGTGGACTTATGCCAAAAACATTTTATCATCTTAATTACTACTCGCCCATCATGGTAAGACACAAGGGTTTTGATTAAAAAGGCCTTGAGCTTACTAAACTTTTTCATCATTTTCATAAACATTCGTCTGCGCAGACATTTTCCTTATATGTATGATCCATATCCCTTCATTTCATCATAACATTAACATTTACGCCGTAGAAGGAGGCCTCCCTCTACGTCGCTGTGATCGGCCGTGAATTGTCCTTACAGCACACAGTCACCATTAAGTGTACACGTTAATCCTAACCAGGTATAAGCCTTCCGGCATAGGATCCGATATCGATTTCATTCATAAGTTGGGAATGACCCAACAACATTCATCATTCATTCATGGATAGGATACATACATAAAACATAAATATTTTGGGCAGGTAATTCATCATCATTTCATAATCATTTCTCAAAAGAGAGCATCATAAATAATTACTTTTTATTTCGAAGAAAGCATCATAAATAAAGCATTTTATCCTTGAGGATAAGAAAAGAAAAGCCCACACAGCACGTAAGCTTTCTTAATTGCGTTTTCCTTTTACGCCAACGATCGCATCCGCGTCTCGCGCTACGTAAAAGCGAATTGATGCGTTTGTCACGTTTTTCGAGATTTTCAAAGTTTAGAATAAACTTTGATAATTTATACTAATATAATTTGAATTCCTTAACGAATTCAATATGCCGTTCAATCGCGTATCAAAACTAAATATTTCTCGTACTTCGATAGAGACGACATATGTTCAACTATTTCATTTTAACCTTTTAGGTTAAATGTTCAACGTATTCTAATGCTTTTCGATATAAAGATTTCAATTATGAAATCTTTTCTCACCAACGAGATTTCCTTATATAATTAATACGTTTTTCACGTATTAGCGTATTTATCGAACGTATTTCATACGTTAATTTCAAAAGTCAACAATTTTGACTTTTCTTTATGAATTCTTTAATAATTCATTTATTTAATATCTAAATTCAATATAAATCGATTTTCAATCGATTTCTTTTCATAAAGCCTAATTCTCGATTTTTCACGCAAATCGATAAACTTTATTAATATTTTTCTTAAATATTAATTAACTTATTCATTAAACATTGTTTTTCATTTCTAACGTTATTTAATATAACGTTTCGCCATAAACATAGTATTCTATGTTTATAAAATTTTATAATTTCTTAATATGTCTAAAATAATTTCTAGACATATAATGTATTATTTTTCTTGATATTAAGGATTTAAAATCCTTAATATATATATATATACTCTCGGCCTTCATGCTTAAATTTTCAAACTTCTTCCAAAAATTCTTCTAAATTCATATAGTGTACTATTTTATCATAGTGTCACTAATATGTATTAACATTAACTATAGAAAATTTTGGACATTACTTATTTGATCTCATAGGTCACGACTATTATCATCAAATTGTCCAAATAATTTTTTCTAAAATTCTAGTTAATGTATACAAGGCCCCAACATTAATCTATAACATAATTATAGTATATAGTCCAACATTTTCAATCTCTACATCATAGAATTTTTGTTCAAGGTCTCGGTTCTCACTCAACTTTATACCAAACATTTTATAAAAATTCCAATTAAATTACACTATGCTTATACACTATAGTGTAGCAACATTTCATCATTACATTAATCTAAAAACAACCAAATCATGTCTAAATCAAACATGAAGCTCTCGGCCATTTTGAGCAAGTTGAGCAATCAATCTTCAAAATTTCTAGCAAATTCATATAATACATAACTAATGTCATAGATCATCAATATGCTATAACATTTCTTAAATTAAAATTGTACATTAACTTAGCATTTTTGTGCATTTTCGGTAATATCACAACTCTAGCATAGGATTTTTATTTTTTTTAAAAATTCTCAATAAATCACTATGAGCTTCTATAACATCATATATCATTAATTCAACATTATATTGTTCAAGAAATTTTCGGTAATCATGTACTAAATTTTTAACATGCTTAACCTCAATTTAAAACATGATATATGCTTCTATTTCATCATGCTATAAATTTTAAATAAACCCATCATATGCTAGCATAATTATTTTCATAAGAACACATGCTTATAACATAAGATCGAACCATCGAAAATTTAAAATCTTAATGTATAATCGAAGCTCGTTCGATTTCTAACCTTTTTAACGGTATCGATTTATTGAGCAAGGCTTTAATATCCAAGATTTGGCTAAGGAATAAGATGAACACACAAGTTTTTTTCTTCTCACAAAGCTCTCGGTTCTTTCTCTAAAATGAGGAGCAAAAGTTGTTTTGTGTTAACTAAGACTTAAGTAATTGATTTTATATGTAGTGAAGACTTAATAAAAATCCTACTATCTCACATGTCTCTCTCACTCTCGGTCACTACACTCACAACACAAGCAAGACAATTCAAATCATGCTTTATGACTCACCAATTAATACATCATCACTACTTACACATAGTTAATGCATTAACTCACATTGAACAAAGCAAAGCAATTATCCTTCACTGGTTTCACAAGTGCCGTCGGCCTCTCTCTCAATTCAAGAAGGAGAGCTTTTAATTTGTCTCATACTACACATATAATATCTACACTCTTAAACATGCGATACATCATCAAGAGTTAATCAAAGTCTTACAACCTCATTTGTAGTCAATAACATACGGCTATCTCACAAACACTTTACCTCCATTTGATTATCACTTACTTTACTTGGTTAGAGTGTAATATACTCCACTTGGTCAATTAATTATTCAACATAGCAAGACCCACAACCAAAACTCACGTAAATCACTTGTTACAAATTGTTGCTCACGGCACTTTTGAATTTCAAAAGCCAAAATTTGATTTTTCATTCTATAAGTAGTTATATATCATAATATATGCCTTAGATGGTAAATTATATCATAGGAAAATTTATTGGAATTATTTCATGTGTGAAAACCCTAATTTTCGAATTAGGGTTTTCGAAAATTCTAAACGTGTCCAATAATTAATCCTTAATGTTCTAGCATTATCTTAATGCTAAATAATACTCTAATTACATATAATAATCATAGGAATTTAAATACTATAATTCCTTGATCATTAAACTCATTTTCTATTCATCACTAAGCGTTAACGTTTGAAAGCGTCTCAAACGTTAATTATCGACTCATCTCAAAATGGTCGTAATAAAGTCGTAATCACTTTATTAATTTATTCCATTTATAATGGAATTTAATTCTAAGCTTCGTTCCTTAGAAAATTTTATGAAATTTTAACTATCGATACTCAATCGACGTTAAAATAATACTGTCGAAATACTTTAAAATTCTATTCCTTAATTCACAATCCTTAGTGAATATAAAATAGGAATTCATTACTTCGTAATTAATAGAAATCATTATTCGATAAATTACTAATTCAATTATTTCGGCGAAACCTTAATTTACGAATTTAAATATCGTAATTAGGCCTTTAATTCTTCGGGATATTACATTCTACCCCCCTTAAAAGAAATTTCGTCCCGAAATTTGCATACCTTAGAAAAATTTGGGGTATCGTTTCATCATAATATCTTAAATTTTCCACGTGATTTTTTTTTTTTTTTTTTGTCCATGATTCCTTCATTGGACTTTCATTAAAGACCCAAACTTGATTTTTAATCGTCGAATCTTACGATCAAATAGTCGTAGATTTTCATCACAACTCATATTTGAGTTAAGGATCACGTCATCATGGCGGATCACATGATTTGGGTCATTTTCGTATTCCTTAACTTTGACACGTAGAAAATATTACGTCATTCCCACATTTGGTGGAAGTACCAATCTATAGGTTCTTGGGCCTATCATTACTAGGAGCTCGTAAGGTCCTATAAGCGTGATCTAAACATTCCTTGTATCTAAATCTTATAATTTCCTAGATGGAGAAATCTTAAGAAACTTTAATTCGCATTTAAAATGCGATTCGGATCTCAGCGTATCGGTGTAAGACTTTTATCCGTCACGAGCTTTTCTTTTTCTTTGCCTCATTTGGCAGATATCTTAATCATTTCATTCACATTGTCAGGACCTTATACTTTCTCTCACTTACTTTATTACAATAAAGTGGTGGTCGATACTTCTTTCCGCATAATGCCTCATAAGGCTATATTGATCGTTGCTTGGCAGCTATGGTCGTACGTGAACTTACCAAGTGGTGCAATCGTTCCCACTTGCACCTTGATCTAGCATTAATGTTCTATCGTATGCTTAGCGTCCATATTGTCCTTCTTAACGGTCCATCTATCGTGAGTGGACATTTATGTTAAGGTTCAATCTAGTGTCTAACTCGCTTTTGTGAGTTAGTTCAAAATCTAGGGATAACTTGGAGTCTCTATCCAAAACGATAGGTTTTGAGTATCCTCTATAAATATACAATTTCTTTTGTGCACGACTGAGCTAACTTATCGGATCTACGAGTCATCTGAATAGGCAGAGATGAACATATTTGGTGAGTCAATCCACTACTACCCATATAGTAGTGCGACTTCTTTATGACTTTGGCAAAATCCGTCATAAAATCAATTTCTATGTCATTTCATTTTCATTCGTGTATCTCTAGAGATTATAACCTCTTATAAGGTCATTGATACAATGCCTTCACTTATTGATAACCGAGACATTGCTCGACACTATGGTTACATCTCATTTTATTCCTTACTATTTAACTTTTCTCGTAAATTATAATATCTCTTAATGCTGCCTGGTTGGGCGGTATGAGAAGGGTCATGAACTTCATTCATGATCTCATTTCTAAGCTTATCATTGCTTGAAGTGTATATATATATATATATATCCTTTCCTTGACAATATGACATTGTCAAATTCCTTTAAAATCCTTGACTCTTCATTCCTTATCTTAATTAGTATTCTATTCCCATCTTCATCCTTCTCTTTCGTTTATCATTCTTTTTCGTTAGTTATATTTCACTTTGAGTGTGAGAATACAACTTACGTTCGTCCCTGTTTGCCCAACTATTTCTGTTCTCATTTTCTTAAACTCTCAAATGAGTTCTCCCTCTTTTTTTTTATAAGGACATACCATAATTTAGACTGAATTTTATAACTTAGGGCATTAGATTCTACATTAACTGTCCGTCGGTGATAATTTATATCACAGTTGTAATCTTTTACTGATTCGAGCCATCTTTTCTATCCCGTATTCAAGTGTCTTTGCTCGAAGAATTAATTCAAACTTTTGTAATTTGTAACGGATTCTTAATTTATCGTCATAGGAGTGATGTCTCCAGGACTTTGGTACTTATACTATTGTTACTATTTCAAGTCGTGAGTTGGAAAATTCCTTTCATGTGACCTAAGTCATTGTGATGCGTAAGCTATTATCTTTCTCATATTAATACATAGCCTTTCTTTTATTAATCCATGTAAATTTGATTCCTTTTTGGGGTAGCTATGTTATTGGCCTTGCTACCTTAGAGAGTTCTAAATGGATCTCTGATAGTAGTCAATTAATCTTAAGAAATTCCTGATCTCATTTTAGGTCATTGACGACTTTCATTCTTACATTGCTTTATCCTTTGATAGATCTACTTTGATTCCTTCTAAAGACACTATGTGCCTGAGGAATATTTTTCCTTTGTCGAAATTCACATCTTGTACTTGCAAAATTTGCAGCTCTTAAAATTAAATGCAGGGGTCCTTCGACGTTCTTTAAGTTCTTTCTCATTCTTCGTATGGATAGGAATGTTATTCATAAAGGTTAAGATAAAATTGTCTAAGTATGTGTGGAACACTCGATTTTTGAGGTTCATGAACAGGGCTGGTGCATTGGTTAGTCCGAATGGCATAACTACTATCTCATAGTGGCCATATCTTATTCGGAACAATTCGTTGTCGTATATCGGATACCATTCTACAAAGACCATATAATATATTACATCAAAATGCCTCAGTGAGGACTTTTCATACATTAATTACAAGGTTCGGTCTATCGAGCCGACTGATTACAAGGCGTCTAGTCCTTTTTACATCCAAAATTTGGACACCATTTTAACATATTCACAAAATACTCCAAACTATGTTTATTTTACATATTCTAACCACACCATTTTCAACCTAAATCATTATCTACATATAAGTCTCATATCATCATTAGATTCTACGTCTTTGAGTGGCCTTCATCGGAATCGTACTCCTCATTTGGAAACTTGTCTTTCTCTAGGTACGTTTTTGTTTCATACTTCCGATGATCTATCTCCCTCAGAGAGCCAGGGGTCAAGCTGCTCCCTGTTTCTTCTTCAATGCCAGAAGTTTGTGTTACTTTTATCAGAAAGTATGGTTGAGTTGGTAGTGGTAATTCTCCTAGTCCGCGAGGGCGGTAAGATCCTATCCTTTGGCTATTCTCATCCCTTTCAGGTATAATTGACGGCACAGGACGTGGGGCGGCGTTTGGAACATCAGGGTACAACCATTCCTTTATATAATGCTGTGAAACTTGCCGGGGACCAGGACAAGTGCTCATCAGTGCTATTCCATACGCATCATATGTATGCTTGAGCCGGTTGACAAATCCTGGTAAGTCTGCCCAAGCCTTGGAATTTTCTACATGAAGAAGATATTCTCTTGATACTTCTTTAGCAAAATTCTGCCAGTCTGTTGGCAAACGACGAATAAGCCGTTGGATACCATCCTCATTCGTAACTCCATAGTTACGAGCATCCTTCCAAAGGTGCAGAAATTCCTTCAAAAACTGTCCTAAATCCATGCCCAGTTTATAATAAAAGAGCCGATACGCCTGCGTGAGTTCTAAGCTTGTAGGCCTTGTGGTTATCTTCTTACTCGTATTATTCCCTTTTATTGCCATCTGTAAACAGATATTGCTAGATAAGTCAGACTTAAATCAAAGCAATAGAGGGAATTTTAAACAAGAAGGATCTCTTAAAGAATTAAACACTTTAAGACATATATAACTTGTAGACAACTTACTACACGACTCATGACACTTATCTTATTACTCATTTTCGTTTTACACCTTCAGACGTATATCGCTCTAAATTTATTCGCATAAGCAAATAGTGGGTGCTAAAATCACATCGTAAAATCTCTAACGAAGAGACTAGGCCCGATTGTTATCGATCACGTGAATGGCATCCATTTAAAACTTCTTGTTTCTAGAATTATATCTACGTTCCATATAGATATAATGATCCAAATCATTGGATAGAACCCTAGGAGATTCTAGGTTCAATTCTAAGCCTTTACAATACTTGCGACGGCCATAATTCTCATATAGGTGAAGAAATTTTCATTTCTTGATTCGGTTATTCCGAATTAGGTTCTATCGTTTCTACACATACTTGTGCGATGTTAGAACATGAAGCACCTATATCGAACAAAATATTATAGGTATTCTGAGAAATTTTTCTCACACCTATCAGGCCTTCTTGGTTTTTGTCCCTTCAGTTCTCGGTGTGAAGTATAGGCTTTGGTCTACGGTGTTCCCGTTTATTCAAGTAAACATTTATTTCGTATGTCATTGTCCTTTCCATTGGGACATTATGTTCCCTTGCTATGGCCTTCTGTTGCCTCATTTACCCTATACTTCTCGGGTATCAGTACCGTTATACTTTTACCAATAGCATTCGTGGTTAGGTCTACATCAACCTATTCTTTGATATTGATATTTCGATAATTAAATCTTATCGTAGAGATCGTCATGTCTCTATCACTATCATTCATTCCTAATTCAGTATGAATGATTCCATTCCCTTTTTCACTTTATCAATCTTAGGAATATATTTCTCATATATCCTTACTTTAACTCCTTTCAAGGGAAATCCTTATTTATCGAAGTCCTATGTCTCTGAAACTTATATCATGTCGTGGGCTATCTTATAATTGTATAGCTCATAGTTTCTTCAGTTATTTTGACTTTTGTCCCTTTTCCTCGACATGGTATCTCGAAAGTAATATTACTTCGTTATACTTGATTCTCACATTCGTGGTTAGAATCTCATTATTGTCGTATGGCTTGGTAAGGTAGTACATTCGTACACCATAACTTAAATTCAAGCATCTCATTTCCATGTCTTCGCTTTGGAGATATTTTCTCCATACTTGATTTACATACTAGGGCTATCCTAGTCGTTCACACAATCTCGAGGATTATGATTCCTCAATCTCATTATCGTTTGTTTAACCAAGTTTCAATTACTTGGAATCGATTATGCTCAAGCGTAATCTCATTGATTGAGGTATAAGGCGAGATTTATTTTTCGAGATGCTATCATTTCTTTTATATATATATATCATTTGAAAAGAATATCTTGCATACATCTTCATTCTTTAGACATGTCCAACCTACTAAGGAGGTTTTAAGGACCAACAACTATCTTAAAGATAAGTTGTAATCTCTCTCTCGTTATGACATAATGAGGGAAAATTTTATCCCACGGATATCATATACTTTTCTTTACTTTTTACTCTTGCATTCAATGCTGAAGAGTATCTTATTCATAACTTTATTATCATAACAGTCATATGAAGGTATAACTTCACTATTATAAATCTTTGTAAAGCCCATCAATGGTCATCACATCCATGTGTATCATAGGAAAATATCTCGTCTCATCGAGATTTTCTTTACATCATAATTTCTTGATGTCTATCACTTCTTGATGCGAAACTTTTAGGTGGTCGAGATAAGTCAACCTATATCATGCCTGATGTTTATCGCTTTACTAGTTCGCACTTAGGTGGCAAGGTAAGTCAACATTCATCATACTTGATGGTTTCAAGAATCGAGGAGAGATTATCACGACTACTTACAAGAGGTACTGTCTCACAAATCAAATTAACATCTTTTTAATGATTGAATCGATATGCTCTTTGGATGAATAATTGGGATCTAGGGTCCAAGACCGAATGACGACTCTCGAGATTTCTTTGGTCATATGGGCTGGCCAGACCCATCACAATTATTTTCTCAGTCACACAAGACTTGGTTTCAAAGTACACTTTATAAGGTTTCAGGTTGGAAATTTTCTTGAGAAAAAGTGAGAAACTAAAATGATTTCTCAATTGGGACTAGTCATAGAGTTAAACTCAATGATGTAAATTGGGTAATGAATATAATTTGAAACCTTGTATACTCGAAATAGGTCATCAACAAAGGTTTTCATGTACGTCATGGCTCTAATTGTATTACTGGAAATCTTACTTTCTTAGTAACATTCTAAAATTCTTATCATACTATATCGTCCTTACTCTATACAAATCATAGAAATAACTTCAACTGATTCTTGTAAATTTTGGAGTAGGAATCAGGGATTCGGTCCTTCATAAGAAATAAAGTACAGCGCATTAGGGGCACGTAGGCGAAAACCGTACATAAATCGGAGTTCACACGAAAGAGAACGAGTCAAAACAAAATCACTGCGCAGTGCAGGAAAATTCGCGCGCTCGCGCCGAGATTGTTGGCGATGCCGACACCGAAGTCGTGCATGCCGTTGCCGATGCCGAGGTAGTACAGGCTACCAAGGTCGACGATGCCAAAATCGATGTTATAAATTTCCAAAGTCAAAGTCGACAGTCGCACATGCCGAAGTGGAAGTCGAGATCGCACATGCCGAGATTGAAGTCGAGGTCGCACACGCCGAGGTCGAAGTTGAAGTCGCACATGCCGAGGTGGAAGTCGAAGTCGCACATACCGAGGTCGAAGTCGCACATGCCGAGGTCGAAGTTGAGGTCGCACATGCCGAGGTCGAAGTCGCACATGCCTAGGTGGAAGTCGAGATCGCACATGCCGAGGTCGAAGTCGCACATGTCGAGGTGGAAGTCGAAATCGAGGTCGCACATGTCGAGGTCGAAGTCGCACATGCCGAGGTCGAAGTCGAGGTCGCACATGCCGAGGTCGAAGTTGAGTCGCACATGCCGAAGTCGTATTCGAGTCGCACATGCCGAAGTCGTATTCGAGTTGCACATGCCGAAGTCGAAGTCGAGTCGCACATGCCGAAGTCGTATTCGAGTCGCACATGCCGAAGTCGTATTCGAGTCGCACATGCCGAAGTCGTATTCGAGTCGCACATGCCGAAGTCGAAGTCGAGTCGCACATGCCGAAGTCGTATTCGAGTCGCACATGCCGAAGTCGAAGTCGATCATTTTCACATTCATCTTTTGCCTTCCAAGCTCGAGTCTAACTTTACTTTCGTTCTTCATGTCGTTCTTTTGTTCTTGTAAGGGAATGAAGTTCGTACTTCTATGTTCTTTTGCAATACGTGATCATGCTTCTTACATCGTCTATGTTCTTAAGATGACATATCATTTGTCATAATCAATCTCGAGATTTGAAACTAAAGTTTCAAATAATGAAAACATAATTCATTCATACATGCACATTTCTTTGAATTTCGAAGAATTCATCATTCAAACTTTGGCCATTCACGTTCATTTCAAGCATATTCATTCATTATACATAATCTTGAAATTTGACGAATTTGGTTATGAAAACTTGAAAATTTTGTTCAATTTCATAACATGCTTATTGAATGCATGTATTACTTGAATTTTGAAAATTCAACATTTCACTCGTGGCACATAAAGCCCATTATCGAACATAGGTATTCATTTTGAATATGATCACTTTGCATAACTTCCTTTTTATATCATTCATCTTTCATTGATTTCGAAAACAAAGTTTTGAAATTTCCTTTCTCGTAACTTCTATTTCAATCGAACTTCACAACATTTCTTTCCTTTTTCTTTCAAAATATGATTTCAATCTTTTTCATCATTAAACTTTTCACTTCAAAACTTTTGAGGAGGAATCATTTACCTCATTCCAGTTGAGCTTGATGTGATGGAGTGTTGAGCATTGTCAGCTGACCTTTAGAAGTCTAGAGACTCAATCTAGACTTAACCTTAAAGGAGATTTTGGGTTCAAAGAGCGCTCGCTCGATACCACTCTGTAATGACCCCAAATCCTAAGTACGATTTAACAGGATTATTACTCTAAGCAGGATGAATAAGCAGGAGACCATTTAACATTAAATTGTAATACATAAATCAAGCATGTTTTTGGACTTTACTACATAACTTATGTTCTTGCAGCGGAAAACATGTGATATGTACATATGACGATGTACTATCAAGGTATAACTTTCAGCGACAACCTTCCTATTGCTCAACACTGCTCCATCGCATCACCAGCTCAATCTGCACATTTAAAAACAAATATGCAGGGTTGAGTACAAATAATGCACTCAGTGGACTTATGCCAAAAACATTTTATCATCTTTTAATTACTCTGCCCCATCATGGTAAGACACAAGGGTTTTGATTAAAAAGGCCTTGAGCTTACTAAACTTTTTCATCATTTTCATAAACATTCGCTGCAGCAGACATTTTCCTTATATGTATGATCCATATCCTTCATTTCATCATAACATTAACATTTACGCCGAGAAGGAGGCCTCCCTCTACGTCGCTGTGATCGGCCGTGAATTGTCCTTACAGCACACAGTCACCATTAAGTGTACACGTTAATCCTAACCAGGTATAAGCCTTCCGGCATAGGATCCGATATCGATTTCATTCATAAGTTGGGAATGACCCAACAACATTCATCATTCATTCATGGATAGGATACATACATAAAACATAAATATTTTGGGCAGGTAATTCATCATCATTTCATAATCATTTCTCAAAAGAGAGCATCATAAATAATTACTTTTTATTTCGAAGAAAGCATCATAAATAAAGCATTTTATCCTTGAGGATAAGAAAAGAAAAGCCCACCTGGTACGTAAGCTTTCTTAATTCGTTTTCCTTTTACGCCAACGATCGCATCCGCGTCTCACCTTTACGTAAAAACGAATTCAGTACGTTTGTCACGTTTTTCGAGATTTTCAAAGTTTAGAATAAACTTTGATAATTTATACTAATATAATTTGAATTCTTAACTAATTCAATACGGCGCTCAATCACGTATCAAAACTAAACATTTCGTGCTTGATAGAGGCGAGATATGTTCAACTATTTCATTTAACCTTTTAGGTTAAATGTTCAACGATATTCTAATGCTTTTCGATATAAAGATTTCAATTATGAAATCTTTTCTCACCAACAAGATTTCCTTATATATAGTGTCGTTTTCACGTATTAGCGTATTTATCGAGCGTATTTCATACGTTAATTTCAAAAGTCAACCATTTTGACTTTTCTTTATGAATTTTAATAATTCATTTATTTAATATCTAAATTCAATATAAATCGATTTTCAATCGATTTCTTTCATAAAGCCCTAATTTCGATTTTCATGCAAATCGATAAACTTTATTAATATTTTCTTAAATATTAATTAACTTATTCATTAAACATTATTTTTCATTTCTAACGTTATTTAATATAACGTTTCGCCATAAACATAGTATTCTATGTTTATAAAATTTTATAATTTCTTAATATGTCTAAAATAATTTCTAGACATATAATGTATTATTTTTCTTGATATTAAGGATTTAAAATCCTTAATATATATATATATACTCTCGGCCTTCATGCTTAAAATTTTCAAACTTCTTCCAAAAATTCTTCTAAATTCATATAGTGTACTATTTTATCATAGTATCACTAATATGTATTAACATTAACTATAGAAAATTTTGGACATTACTTATTTGATCTCATAGGTCACGACTATTATCATCAAATTGTCCAAATAATTTTTTCTAAAATTCTAGTTAATGTATACAAGGCCCCAACATTAATCTATAACATAATTATAGTATATAGTCCAACATTTTTGTTCAAGGTCTCGGTTCTCTCTCAACTTTATACCAAACATTTTATAAAATTCCAATTAAATTACACTATGCTTATACACTATAGTGTAGCAACATTTCATCATTACATTAATCTAAAAACAACCAAATCATGTCTAAATCAAACATGAAGCTCTCGGCCATTTTGAGCAAGTTGAGCAATCAATCTTCAAAATTTCTAGCAAATTCATATAATACATAACTAATGTCATAGATAATCAATATGCTATAACATTTCTTAAATTAAAATTGTACTTTAACTTAGCATTTTTGTGCATTTTCGGTAATATCACAACTCTAGCATAGGATTTTTTTTTTTTTTTAAATTCTCAATAAATCACTATGAGCTTCTATAACATCATATATCATTAATTCAACATTGTATTGTTCAAGAAATTTTCGGTAATCATGTACTAAATTTTTAACATGCTTAACCTCAATTTAAAACATGATATATGCTTCTATTTCATCATGCTATAAATTTTAAATAAACCCATCATATGCTAGCATAATTATTTTCATAAGAACACATGCTTATAACATAAGATTGAACCATCGAAAATTTAAAATCTTAATGTATAATCGAAGCTCGTTCGATTTCTAACCTTTTTAACGGTATCGATTTATTGAGCAAGGCTTTAATATCCAAGATTTGGCTAAGGAATAAGATGAACACACAAGGTTTTTCTTCTCACAAAGCTCTCGGTTCTTTCTCTAAAATGAGGAGCAAAAGTTGTTTTGTGTTAACTAAGACTTAAGTAATTGATTTTATATGTAGTGAAGACTTAATAAAAATCCTACTATCTCACATGTCTCTCTCACTCTCGGTCACTACACTCACAACACAAGCAAGACAATTCAAATCATGCTTTATGACTCACCAATTAATACATCATCACTACTTACACATAGTTAATGCATTAACTCACATTGAACAAAGCAAAGCAATTATCCTTCACTTGGTTTCACAAGTGCCGTCGGCACCCTCTCTCTCAATTCAAGAAGGAGAGCTTTTAATTTGTCTCATACTATACACATATAATATCTACACTCTTAAACATGCAATACATCATCAAGAGTTAATCAAAGTCTTATAACCTCATTTGTAGTCAATAACATACGGCTATCTCACAAACACTTTGCCTCCATTTGATTATCGCTTACTTTACTTGGTTAGAGTGTAATATACTCCACTTGGTAAATTAATTATTCAACATAGCAAGACCACGACCAAAACTCACGTAAATCACTTGTTACAAATTGTTGCTCATGCACTTTTGAATTTCAAAAGCAAAATTTGATTTTTATGCTATAAGTAGTTATATATCATAATATATGCCTTAGATGGTAAATTATATCATAGGAAAATTTATTAGAATTATTTCATGTGTGAAAACCCTAATTTTGAATTAGGGTTTTCAAAATTCTAAACGTGTCCAATAATTAATCTTAATGTTCTAGCATTATCTTAATGCTAAATAATACTCTAATTACATATAATAATCATAGGAATTTAAATACTATAATTCCTTGATCATTAAACTCATTTTCTATTCATCACTAAACGTTAACGTTTGAAACGTCTCAAAACGTTAATTATCGACTCATCTCAAAATGGTCGTAATAAAGTCATAATCACTTTATTAATTTATTCCATTTATAATGGAATTTAATTCTAAGCTTCGTTCCTTAGAAAATTTTACGAAATTTTAACTATCGATACTCAATCGACGTTAAAATAATACTGCCGAAATACTTTATAAAATTCTATTCCTTAATTCACAATCCTTAGTGAATATAAAATAGGAATTCATTACTTCGTAATTAATCGAAATCATTATTCGATAAATTACTAATTCAATTATTTCGGCGAAACCTTAATTTACGAATTTAAATATCGTAATTAGGCCTTTAATTCTTCGGGATATTACAAAATACATAAATATACACTTAGGGATTTAAAACAAGTTTAAACTTATTTATTTATACTTTAATCGGCTAATGCCCTTCAACCATATATTTATGAGATTTCAATATTTTTATTATCTACAATCCATTAATGATCAAATATCATACAATCATACTCATTTATCATCAATGATCATAATTCCATCATCCATTCAAGTCTTGATTAAACTTTCTCACATAAAATCATAACTTTATACTAAACTTTACTTTTCTAACTTTTGATACCTATGTTCAAAAATTCCCATAAATTCTACTTAAGCCTTATTTTTATTATAGATCTTAAATATCAACTCAATTCCATCAAATAAAATCAAGAAATCAAAGTTCATGATATGCCCTTCATTTTCGAAAATTAGGGCTATTAATATATAGTTGAATTAAATTCATATAAATTCATTTTATACATTATTCATGTCCCTAAGCATGAATATCATATCAAATTCATCAATAAAAATCAAAATCATTAAGTTCATACTACATGAAGTTTTCGAAAATTTCAAGTATTACACAAGCATGATTTAACTTTTAATTTCTTTGATCATATGATGTTTATAAGCATACTTAAACATATATCTAAGCTTAATTCAATCAAATCCTAACATATGAATCATATAAAAAAATTACGGTTTTAGGATCAAACTTTAATTTTGAAATTTCATGAATTTAAGGAATTTAAATCCATAGCATATGTTAATCAAGCTCCATAATCACAATTAAATCAATAAACATAATAAAAATGAAACAAATCATCCATACTCAACATTCATAATTTTCAAAAATTATAACATAATAGAACATCATGCATAGCAATTTAAATCACAAAAACTCAAGCTAATTCAAGTAATTACCTTGCTAAGAGTGATTATCCCTTAATTCTACCCTTGATTATGGATTAAAATTGAAAATAAAAATTTTGTGTGTGTTGGTGTAGGAGGTGCGAAAATGAGGGGTTTTGGGAGGTTGAAGATGATTTATTCCATGTATAAAAATTCTAGAAGCTTGATTTAAATTTAATGTACATGTATTTAAAATTTCAAGATAATTATTCACTAATTTCAATAACCTTATATTTGCACCTCAACTTTTGCTAAATTCCATGCTTTATGTTAATTAAATTAATAGGATTCTATCTTTGATAATTTATAAAGTATAATACAACTTATTTTCATAATTTAATTTATATTCATATAGTATAATTTAAATCATTTCATATATCAAAATTCAACTAATTATTTAATTGCTTCCTAAATTTCAAAAATTACACCAAGTAATTCTTTTATCACTAATTATTACTAAAAAAAATTTATTCAAGACATTTAATATCTTAAATAATATTTTATCTCATTTCATAAGAAAAATAACATGCAAAAATAATTAATGCATTTCATAGCATAATTTCTAATTAATAGCATTTTTCATGCACACATACATTAATAAAAACATAATTCCCATTTATCACACATAAATTCATTTCTAATAAATCTCTACATTTTCCAATCTCATATGCTCAAATCTTAAATTAATTGGATTCATGCCGATTAATATTTCATATATTGAATTTTTATAAATTCTTAGGGCTTAAATAACTTATAAGCCCTTAATTATATCTAATTAAACTTTAATAATTACTATAAAATTTTCGGGCTACTACAGATGGATCCTTCTCCTTCAAGAATTCGACATGGAGATCAAAGATAGAAAGGGCTGCGAGAATGTGGTTGCCGACCACTTATCGAGATTAGAGAAGCCAGTCGAAGGAGAGGATAAGAAGATTGGGATTAAGGAAAACTTCCCAGACGAGCACATCTTGAGCATCATTGATCACACACCATGGTATGCCGATTTTGTAAATTACTTGGTGATTGGAGTTTTACCTTCATCGTGCAGTCCTCATCAGAAAAAGAAGTTTCTCCACGACGTCAAGTTTTATTATTGGGACGATCCCCATCTCTACCGCCGATGTGCCGATGGTCTGATACGTCGCTGTGTTCCCCAAGGAGAATGGGAAAACATAATCCACGAGTGCCATAGTTCTTTAAATGGATTACATTTTGCAGCGGCCAAGACGGCGACAAAGGTTTGCCAAAGTGGATTCTATTGGCCTTCGATCTTCAAGGATTGCCAATCGTTTATTAAGAGTTGTGACATTGTCAAAGAACGGGAAACGCGTACTAAGAAAGAAGAGATGCCATGAAGACCATCATGGAAGTTGTAATACCCGATTATTTAAACTCCTAATTACGAAATTAATTTCACAATTAAAATATTATCTTAATAATTTGATTAATTATATATCGAATAATGATATCGATTATTGTTGGAATAATAAATTCCTATGTTTTATTCACAAATAAATGTGAATCGAGAAATACGAATATTTAGCGATTTCAAAGAAGATTATTTCTACGCCGATTACGTATCGATAATTATATGCTCGTGATACTTTCTAAGTTTTAAGCTTAGAATTTAATTCCATTATTATTGGAATTATTTAATAAAGTGATTATAGCTTTATTACGACCATTTTGAGATGAGTCGATAATTAACGTTTGAGACGCTTCAAACGTTAACGTTTTGAGATGACTTGAAAATCAAGTCTAACGATCAAGGAATTATGATATTTAAATTCCTACGATTATTTTATATAATTGGATTATTATTTTAGCATTGAATTAATGCTAGAAAATTTTGGAAAGATATTTGTGATTATTTAAGATTCTCGAAAACCCTAAATCGAGAATTAGAGTTTTCTATCTATGGATTAATTCCAATAATTTTTCCTATGATATAATTTATCATCTAAAACATATATTATGATATATATATATATAATTGGTATGAAAAATCAAATATTAACTCATGAAGGATGAAATAGCCGTGTGCTATTTATGAACTACACTAGTTCACGTCAATTTTGGGAGCAAACTGCTAAGTTGTGGATTAATTCATCCAAGTATGATCTAATTGCACTCTAATCAAGAAATGAACAAGTGGGATATATAATTGTGAGAGAGAGCCGTAAGTTGTTGACCCAATTTGGTACAAAAGCTTAATTTCCTCTACCACTTGATTATACAATATTTTGGATAGAGTGTACACATACTACATGCTAGATACAATGAGAAAAATCTGAAAATCCTTCCCTTCTACATATTGATCGACGCAACATGCAAGGCTTGGACAAATATTTATTTTGTTATTCCCAAAAATGCTTTAATAAAGCATGCAAGAGTTAATGAATTGTAAGGGATATTTACACATGACATAATCAAAGTTTGACTAAATTAATTCTTTTCATTGTGAGGGAGCCGAGAGGAGTGAGTATTGTGTTGTTTCATTTGTTTTAATTTTTTCCTAAGTATATATTTATTCTTTTGAGCCACGTAACATACTTCACACTTATTCCTCTCTCTTTCTTTCTTCACGAGACCTCTCCAAAGAGAAACCAAATATTTTTCTTCTTTCATTCTCTCCAATAGCTTGAGCTTGAATCACCCTACAACCGATCGACACCGTTAACGAGGTTAGATATCGAACAAGCTTCGATAATACCCAAATTTTTCAATAATCCTACGGTTCAAATTATTATTTTTAGCATGTATTAATTGTGAAAGAATCATGCTAGCATGCTTGTATGCTTAGAAATTATGTTACATATGTAAATATGTGCATAGGTGATTATTTCTTAAGCTAAGCAAATTTATTTTAAATATCCTAGTGATGATAAAAAATTGCTAGATATGTTTTTATGTTGGATTATTGATATATGATGTTGTAGGAGTGCTTGATAATTATTTGGAAATTTTGAAAACCATTTGCTATAATTTTCAAAATAGCCGTGAGCTTTGGTGTAGGGTCGATAGTTGTATGTTGATCTAGTTAAATATTAGGATGTATTAATGTTACATGATAGTATTTAAGCATAGTGTAATTTTGTAGAAATTTTATAAAATATTTGGTATGAGTTTCAGATAGTGACCAAACCTATAGTGTAAAATAGGTGGTGTTCAAAATTTCCTATAGTTGGTATTAATACATATTAATGATCATAGTGTAGAATAATACACTATATGAATTTAGAGGAATTTTGGAACAAGTTAGAAATTTTGGTAATATAGCCGTGAGCTATATGTTGAAAGTAAGGAATTTTAATTCCTTTTAATCATGAATAATAAATTATTATATGTCTCAAAATTATTTTGGACATAATTGAATTTTGAGAATTATTAAACATAGTATATTATGTTTCTGAAGAAACGTTATATTAAATAACGTTAAAAGCATAAATAATGCTTAATGTATTAAAAGATTAATATCGAAAGAAAATATTAATCAAAATTATCGACGGCGTGAAAAATCAAGATTAAAGCTTTATGAAAAGAAATCGATTGAAAATCGATTTATATTGATTAAAATATGTTTTATTGAATATTTTAATAAGAAAAGTCAAAATGGTTGACTTTCGAAAGTGACGTCTAAATACGTCAGTTAAATACTCTAATACGTGAAAAACGACACTTTTATCCGAATATCTCAATTGTGAGAAAAGATTTCATAATTGAAATCATTTTATCAATAACGTTATTATATCGTTAAATATTTAACCTAAAAGGTTAAAATGAGACCAGATATCATATTATGTCTCTCTCTCAAGCACGAGAATTATTTTATCGAAATACGCGTTGAAACGACGTATTAAATTTATTAAGACTTGAATTATTAATTTAATTATCAAAGTTGAATGAACTTTGAAAATCTCGAAAGCGTGCCAACGCACTAAACGTACATTTTGCGTAGGTGGGACGTGAAGTTCACTCGCAACGAGAAGAAGAGCACGATAGTGAAATTCAAGTTCAAGCAAAGTGGGCTTTACTATATTCAAACCGGTAGAATTTACCAAAAGATTTATTTATGATGCTTTATTGCAAGCAAATATTTATGAACCGATTTATTTAATTACCCGCCAAAATGTTTATGATTTATGTATGTATCCATCCATGATTGTTGATGCATAACGCTGGGTAGCTCCCACTTTATGACATGCTTGAATTCGTATTCTTGGAAGTACCCCAAGGATGATGGAGAATTAGTATCCGTGCCGAGATGGCCGGATTTTGTGCATCGATTATTTATGATCGTAGCCGAAAGGGTACTGTCGGTCATGGCGATCGATCGTGAGAGGAGCCTCCTCTCCAACAAGGAATTATTGTTGGATAAATTGTTGTGGTGGATGTGGATCATACATACGTGGAAAATGCTCGCCAAGCGATATTTATTGAAAATGATGTAAAATATTTAGTAAGCACGAGTATTTCAAATTAAAACCTCGTGTGTTACTGTGATGGGGCAGAGTAATCCAAACTTGATAAATTATTTTTGGCATGAGCCACTGAGTGCATTATTTGTACTCAGCCCTGCATATTTGTTTTTAAATGTGCAGATTGAGCTGGTGATGATGATGGAGCGGAGATGTTGAGTAGTCAGAGGTCTTTTGGTATTTATATATATGTTTTGAAAGAAAATACCCTTGAATGCATATCGTCATATATGCATTCACATGCTTCCCGCTGCATATTCTGAATATTTTGTATGTTGATTATGACAGATTGTATCTGCTAAATTATCGAACTTATCGTTAAAGGAACTTGTAGCCTTTTCTTTCAGATATTACTTTTGCCTTGTAAATAAGGTTTGATTATTGAAGTTCGATTAATGTCATTTTGAAATCTTTCGATTATTCTTATCAATTGTTTGGTAATCACTGTTCCAAGCTCCAGTTCTTTCTAATCTGTCCTTTGGATTAGAGCGGCTGTGACAGAGTGGTATCAGAGCATATTGCTCTCTGAACCCTAAAATTTTCTTTCAAAAGTTAAGTCTAGATTGAGTCACTAGACTTCTAGAAACCATCTGACTACGCTCAACACTCCATCACATCCAGCTCAACCGGGAAAAAGGTAAATTATTTTCTCCTCTTTGAAAAAGAAAAGTTTGAGATTTATGAATTTGAGTTGTTGTCGATAGAACATTATCGACAAATGATTTATGATTTGTGTCGATAGAACATTATCGACAAATGATTTGTGTTGATAGAACATTATCGACAAATGAAATGAGAAAGGTTGTAAATAACCATGATTATTTATTGATTAATGATTGAAAATTTTTCGCAAGAAATGCGTATGTTTAAAACGAACTATGTTCGTCATATTTAAAATATTTATTCATCATTTCTCAATGTTGATTTTGATTAATGCCTATGTCATCCCGAATGGAACATAGACGTAATAAGATGCATGATCCCTCTTTGAAAAGAACATAGACGGACACATGTACGAACTATTCTCCTCTTCTTTCGAGAACAAAAGAATCGAGCTCAAATTTAAAAGCTAAGGCTTTCCACCTCGTTTGAAGTCAACCCAGAGTTTACCTCGACTCGGCTGACCAGTTGAGCGCCTCGGCATTGCGCGACCTCAATTGATTCACCCTGGCACCGACCTGGGCGTTTACTTGGTGTCAACCTCGACATCCACTTCGAGTTCAAGATTTCATCTCGGCAAGGGCGAACTGCTTCACAGAGTGATTTTATTTTGGTCCGATCTCCTTCGCTCGACTCCGATTTGCGCATGGTTTTCGCCCACATACTCCTAACACACTGTACTATATTTCTTATGAAGGACCGAACTCTTGATTCCTTCTCAAAATTCACTAGAGTCAGTACAGTTCACCTCGGCCATTTAACCCTGGCCATTTCACCCCGGCAAGGGCGAGCTGCTTCACGCAGTGATTTTATTTTGGTCCGATCTCCTTCGCTCGACTCCGATTTCGCATGGTTTTCGCCCACATACCCTAACACACTGTACTATATTTCTTATGAAGGACCAAACTCTTGATTCCTTCTCTAAAATGCACCAGAGTCAGTACAGTTTCACCTCGGAAATTGTTTCTCACCTCGGCGTTTACTCGGTCAAACTTTCACCTCGTCGCCACCTCACCTCGGCAGCTCGCCTCGGCACTGCCTCGGCACTCTGCCTCGGCACGCCGGCCTCGGCACTCGGCCTCGGCTCTCGCCTCGGCGCCGGCCTCGGCGCCTCGCCTCGGCACTTCCGCCTCGGCACTTCGCCGGCACTTGCCTTGGCACTCCGGCTCGGCACGCCGCCTCGGCACCTCCGCCCGCACCGCCTCGGCACCTCCGCCTCGGCACTTCGGCCTCGGCACTCGGCTTCGCGAACTGCACCGCGCAGTGATTTTGTTTTGATCCGCTCTCCTTCGCTTGAACTCCGATTTACGAACGGTTTTCGCCACGCATCTCTAACGCAATGTAATGTATTTGTTATGAAGGATCAAACCCTTATTCTTTCTCCAAAAGTCACGAGAGTCAGTACAGACCACCTCGGACAGTTCACCTCGGCAAAGGCGAACTGCTTGCGCAGTGATTTTGTTTTGATCCGCTCTCCTTCGCTTGGACCCGATTTGCGCACGGTTTTCTCCTACGCACTCCTAACGGACTGTACTATATTTATTATGAAGGAAGATCCCTGTTTCAGTCTCCAGAAATCACGAGAGCCAGTAGAAGCTAGCTCGTAGTCTTATAGAACTAGAATTCAGTTATATGATAAGATTTTGTTCGGCTGCCAGACAAGAAGTTTCTTAGTATGGTAAGAAAGCTACAACGTGTGTTGTATATGAGAACAATTTCGTGATAACATGTATCTGCTTATCGAGGTGTTTGGATTGTTTATCCGCTTTATAGACCGTCCGTTTATTCTTTTGCTTAGCGACGCGTTAAGTTTATTTTTTTTATCTATGCATCGATTATCTTTACTTAGTTATCTTTTGCTCGCTTGTCCGTGATGGATGGCCGTGACTCGACACACCACTAGACGCAGACTTGGACCGAGGGCCACCCCGGAGGAGATTATTCATAGGTACCGTGGTTACCGATATCGGAGATGATCTTGAGAGTTTCTCATGCACCTACCTTCGTCATTGGAAGGAGGCGCACGAGTATGGAGTAATCGATTTCGATGGCGTGAAGCGCCTATTGATGCGGTTACGGTCGATTGGGAAGATTATGCACGGAAGTGTCGAGATTATATCTACCGCTACGGCGGGGACTATGACTTGATAGCAGATCTACCGAGATTTGTAAGCCATTCGACGACGCCTTCAAGATTCACGGGTAGCACCGAGAGGACCGCACTCTCCTCCGAGGGAATATACATGGCGTGACGAGTCACCCGAGTGGCTTTACTTGGAGGTACCTCGTCGAGTGGACCGGTAGTGCCTGTGTTCCGGAGGACGAGGCGCACTTGCAGAGGTAGAGAGGTGTCTCGACCCGCAGCATTGGGGATGCAGTGTTTCCCTTTGTCGATTGGACACCCCATACACCGCCGCTCCCGATCTTGCCACCCATGACAGCGCTTACACACCGCCGAGCTGCACTGACCGACGGCCGTGATGAGAGTATCTCGATGCCCGTGATGACCTCATCCGATCCGCAACATTCCTATGGTTGGGGATGATGGGCGGGCCATCCAGTACGCCGCCGTGAGGATTCGGATGACGACGACTCCGATGATGATTCAGACGATGAGGAGGATCCTGAGGAGGATCAGTATGACGACGAGTGATGCACCTGTAGACCAGCCTTATTAGACTTTAGTCCGTATGTATATAGTCCAGTATGTGTGTAGGTTGCTTATGTTTTAAAAGGGGAAGTGAACGTCAGATTTTGTACTATCTTGTAATCTTGTAGTTGTTTAATACGGGTTAAGCTTTTGAAATGCCATCTATGTACATTACCTTTTTGTATCAACTGTTGTACAAAATAGTCCTCTTTGAGGCACACAATTTCTGATGTATATATATATCTGATAACCCCGAAGCGGGCTTTTGCGGCAGAAATGATTTTGTGATAAGAATGAATAGCTTGAATTAAAGCTGCTTTACAAAAGAAATTGTATGATGATATTATATATGTCAATTGTGAAAATGATTTTCAATATTTATCAGTATGTTTAAACAATGAACGCCGCCAAGACGGGATCCTGCACAAAGAGGTAGGGGAAGGGGAAGAGGTAGAGGCAGAGGAAGAATTCCTGTACCAGAACCTGCGAATATACCCCAACCACCACCACCTCCACCCGATCGTAGGATCGAGGAATTATTTCTTAGGCAGAACCCACCATCCTTTGATGGAAAAGGAAGCCCGGATGATGCCGAGCAATGGATCAGGGCTATGGAAAGGATATTTGATTTTCTTCGCTGCACAGCGCAGGAACGGCTATCCTGTATTGCCTTTCAATTGACTGGACCTGCCGACTTTTGGTGGGAAGCCCGACGGAAGATTTTACTGCAGGATCAGATGAATGAGTTCACTTGGGAAGAATTTAAAGAGAATCAGATGAGAAATACGTTCAAAAGTTATCGGAAAAGAAGGAACAAGAATTTTATAATCAAACAGAAAAGATGTCCGTGACAGATTACGATCGCATTTTCTGCGATATGTCCAGATATGCCCCTGATCAGGTGAATACAGATATGAAAATGGCAGAAAAATTCAGGTCTGGATTGAGATCAGAGATAAGAATGTCTCTAGCTAGCCATGGAGATCTGACTTACACCGAATCTCTCGGACGAGCATTGGACATAGAGGCAGCTATGCCAGAAGAGAAGACGGTTCAAACACAGACATCAAATACAGGGGACAAAGGAAAGAGAAAGTGGGAAGGAAATTTCAGTAACAGTAATCGGGGAAGTTTTGAGAATACTAATAACAAGCGGCCGTGGCAAGGGAACACAGCACCGCAAGGACAGGGATGGAAGAAACCAGTCTTTACCCCTCAGACAGGAGGACCACAGGATCAGGCAAGAACAACTCCTTGCCCAAAGTGCCAGAAGTTTCACAAGGGAGTTTGTTACTTGGTAAATTGTTTCAAGTGTGGCATGAAGGGCCATTACGCAAACATTGTCTGGGATACGCACAGGGCGGTGGGAAGGTCGAATCAGCCCGCAATGCCCAACCCTCGTGGCTATCCAGCCGGCCAAGAAGCGCGGCGGCTACCACAACAACAAGTGGCAACAACCTCAAGAAGAATAAAGAACGACAACCACCAAGAACGGCGTAATCAAGAACGACGCCAACAGCAGCAGCCCGCCGCAGAATCAGCAGAGACAGCGCCGTCGGCCACCTCACGGCTTAGGCGAGCATATGCTCGCACCGAGGCAATGAACAAAACCAGGAAACTCGCGGTATGGGAACACTTCTCAACGTACCTGTCATACTTTTGTTCGATACGGGAGCATCACATTCTTTCATAGCAAGAACATGTGTAGATCTATTGGAACTTAGATCCGAAAAAGGCATCAGATATGAACATCTCTTCACCCATAGGAGGGATTATGACTGTTACTCATATTTGCTCGAACCTAGAGTTGAACTTAGGATCACTTAAGGTTCTGACGAATAACTTGAACATAATACCCATGGGTGATGTAGATATAATTTTGGGAATGGATTGGTTAGCGGAAAATCATGCTACAATCCTGTGTAAAGAAAGAAAAATTTCATTCCATTTTCACGGAAAGAAGCTACAAGCTTTTACGGAATCAAGATGGGAAAGAAAATTCGATTATATCCGCATCAAGGCGTAACTATGATAAACAAGAAAGGATACCATGCATTTCTTATTTATTTGAATGGAGAAGATCGAACAACGATAAGAGTTGAAGATGTAGAGATTGTACGAGAATTTTCAGATGTTTTTCCTGAAAATCTACCAGGATTACCTCCTGATAGACAACTGGAGTTTACCATTGACTTGGAACCCGGATCAGCTCCAGTGTCAAAAGCACCGTACAGAATGGCTCCGAAAGAACTGGAAGAGTTGAAAATTCAAATCCAAGAGCTGTTAGACCTAGGTTTTATCGCACTAGTGTTTCGCTTGGGAGCACCGGTGTTATTTGTAAAGAAAAAGGATGGTTCCTTGAGGATGTGTATAGATTACCGAGAACTGAACAAAATGACGCTCAAAAACAAGTATCCACTACCAAGGATAGATGACTTGTTTGATCAGCTAAGAGGAGCTAACGTGTTCTCGAAAATCGATCTCAAATCAGGCTATCACCAACTTAAAGTGCGGCCTGAAGATGTATCAAAGACTGCTTTCCGAACGAGATACGGCCACTATGAATTTATAGTTGTGCCATTCGGATTGACCAATGCTTGGCAAGATTCATGGATCTCATGAATAGGGTGTTCCACCCATTTTAGACAAATTTATCTTAGTCTTCATAGACGATATTCTTATCTATTCGAAAATGAAGAAGAACACAAGGAACACCTCGTGACAAAGGTCGCAAACTTTAAAAGATGAACAACTTTTGCTAAATTTAGCAAGTGTGAATTTTGGTGAAGGAAGTAATGTTCCTTGGACACATTGTGTCACCAAGGATTAAAGTTGATCCGCCAAAGTAGAAGCACCCAAGAATGGAAATCGCCGAGGACACAAATGAAATTAGAAGTTTCTTGGGATTGGCGTGTTACTATCGGAGATTTATCAAGGATTCTCAAAGATAGCAAGACCAATAACCCAACTACTCGTAAAAGGGATCGATTCGCATGGATGATGAGTGTGAGGTAATTTCAGACGCTCAAGGAAAAGTTAACCATCGCCTCAGATTAGCGGTTCGAGCGAGATAAAGAATACGTGGTCTATACAGATGCTTCCAAGAATGGATTAGCCGTGTGTTAATGCAAAATGAAAAGTGATAGCCTATGCATCTCGACAACTGAGACCACATGAATTGAATTATCCAACACATGATCTCGAACTAGCAGCAGTAGTACATGCTTTAAAGATATGGAGACATCATCTCTACGGAGTAAGATGTGAAATCTTTACCGATCACAAAAGTTTAAAATACTTTTTCGAGCAGAGAGATCTGAACATGAGACAAAGGAGATGGCTCGAATTAGTAAAAGACTACGACTGTGGTATAAACTATCACCCGGGCAAAGCGAATGTTGTAGCCGATGCCTTGAGTCGTAAGAGTCAGAACAAATTGGGATGTCTCTTCACAAATGAAGAAAAACTCGTTGAAGAGTTTGAAAGGATGAATATTGAATTGGTTGAACAACCAGAGACGATCACGAGTTGTATTGCTACACTCACATTGACGTCTGACTTAAGGAAAAGAATCCTTGAAGGACAAAGGATGGAGGAAAAGTTGGAAAAAGCAAGAGCCAAAGTAAGGACGGAGGGACTGAAAAATTTTCAAGAAGCACCAGATAATGCTTTATTATTTGAAGGAAGATTGTGTATCCCAGACAACAACAATCTTCGGAATGAAATCATGAGTGAAGCTCATGACACACCTTATACTGACCCATCCAGCGATACAAAAATGTACCAAGATTTAAAGAAAAAGTTCGTGGAAGGTATGAAAAGAGACATAGCCTCTTTTGTAGAGCGATGTCTTGCTTGTCAACAAGTAAAAGCATTACACCAACGTCCTTACGGAAAGCTACAGCCTTTGGCAATACCCGAGTGGAAATGGGAAGATATAGCTATGGATTTTGTTACGGGTTTACCAAAGTCTAAAAGAGGGAACACTGCTATATGGGTAGTAGTGGACAGACTCACCAAATGTGCACACTTTCTGCCAATTCAGATTAACCACGGGTCTAATAAGCTAGCCCAGCAGTACGTAAAGGAAATTGTACGCCTGCATGGAGTACCGAAAACTATCACTTCTGATAGGGATTCAAAATTTACTTCAAGATTCTGGACTAGCTTGCAAAAAGAATTGGGCACGAAATTAAATTTCAAAGATGACTTTTCATCCTCAGACCGATGGACAATCGGAAAGGACGATCCAAACACTCGAAGATATGTTGAGAACTGTAGTGTTGGATCGAGGTGCCAAATGGGAAGAGGTTTTACCTCTCATCGAATTTGCCTACAATAATAGTTATCAAGCGACGATCGATATGGCCCCGTATGAAGCCTTATATGGGAGAAAATGCCGATCACCGCTTTACTGGGATGAAGTGGGTGAAAGAAGAATCTTAGGGCCTGACGCTATGTTTAAATGATTGAGATCGCTCGCCAAATTAGGCAAAGAATAAAAGAAGCTCAAGATAGACAGAAATCTTACGCTGATACGCGAAGATCTGAGCTGCATTTCGAGAATGGAGACAAAGTCTTTTTAAAGGTCTCTCCATCTAAAGGGATAATAAGGTTTGGAGTAAGGGAAAGTTAAGACCCGATTTATTGGACCTTATGAAATCCTTGAAAGAATAGGCCCGATCGCCTATAGGTTGGCTCTTCCGCCAAGTCGGGAAACGACACAACGCCTTTCATGTATCACAACTCGGAAAATACGTACGATTCAAGCATGTGATCCATCAAGACGACGTGATCCTCAATCCGGATATGAGCTATAATGAAGAACCCACGGCCATTCTAGACCACAAGGTTCAAAGATTTGAGAAACAAATCGATTCCACTAGTCAAAGTGTTGTGGAAGCATCATGGACAAGAGGAAGCCACGTGGGAGCTTGAGGACGCAATGAAAGAAAAATACCCCGATATTTTCTGAGGTATGTAAATTTCGGGACGAAATTTCTTTAAGGGGGGTGGAATGTAATACCCCGATTATTTAAACTCCTAATTACGAAATTAATTTCACAATTAAAATATTATCTTAATAATTTGATTAATTATATATCGAATAATGATATCGATTATTGTTGGAATAATAAATTCCTATGTTTTATTCACAAATAAATGTGAATCGAGAAATACTAATATTTAGCGATTTCAAAGAAAGATTATTTCTACGCCGATTACGTATCGATAATTATATGCTCGTGATACTTTCTAAGTTTTGCTTAGAATTTAATTCCATTATTATTGGAATTATTTAATAAAGTGATTATAGCTTTATTACGACCATTTTGAGATGAGTCGATAATTAACGTTTTGAGACGTTCCAAACGTTAACGTTTTGAGATGACTTGAAAATCAAGTCTAACGATCAAGGAATTATGATATTTAAATTCCTACGATTATTTTATATAATTGGATTATTATTTTAGCATTGAATTAATGCTAGAAAATTTTGGAAAGATATTTGTGATTATTTAAGATTCTCGAAAACCCTAAATCGAGAATTAGAGTTTTCTATCTATGGATTAATTCCAATAATTTTTCCTATGATATAATTTATCATCTAAAACATATATTATGATATATATATATAATTGGTATGAAAAATCAAATATTAACTCATGAAGGATGAAATAGCCGTGTGCTATTTATGAACTACACTAGTTCACGTCAATTTTGGGAGCAAACTGCTAAGTTGTGGATTAATTCATCCAAGTATGATCTAATTGCACTCTAATCAACAACAAGTGGGATATATAATTGTGAGAGAGAGCCGTAAGTTGTTGACCCAATTTGGTACAAAAGCTTAATTTCCTCTACCACTTGATTATACAATATTTTGGATAGAGTGTACACATACTACATGCTAGATACAATGAGAAAAATCTGAAAATCCTTCCCTTCTACATATTGATCGACGCAACATGCAAGGCTTGGACAAATATTTATTTTGTTATTCCCAAAAATGCTTTAATAAAGCATGCAAGAGTTAATGAATTGTAAGGGATATTTACACATGACATAATCAAAGTTTGACTAAATTAATTCTTTTGTCCTGTGAGGGAGCCGAGAGGAGTGAGTATTGTGTTGTTTCATTTGTTTTAATTTTTTTTTTCCTAAGTATATATTTATTCTTTGAGCCACGTAACATACTTCACACTTATTCTCTCTCTCTTTCTTTCTTCCACGAGACCCTCTCCAAAGAGAAACCAAATATTTTTCTTCTTTCATTCTCTCCAATAGCTTGAGCTTGAATCACCCTACAACCGATCGACACCGTTAACGAGGTTAGATATCGAACAAGCTTCGATAATACCCAAATTTTTCAATAATCCTACGGTTCAAATTATTATTTTTAGCATGTATTAATTGTGAAAGAATCATGCTAGCATGCTTGTATGCTTAGAAATTATGTTACATATGTAAATATGTGCATAGGTGATTATTTCTTAAGCTAAGCAAATTTATTTTAAATATCCTAGTGATGATCAAAAATTGCTAGATATGTTTTTATGTTGGATTATTGATATATGATGTTGTAGGAGTGCTTGATAATTATTTGGAAATTTTTGAAAACCATTTGCTATAATTTTCAAAATAGCCGTGAGCTTTGGTGTAGGGTCGATAGTTGTATGTTGATCTAGTTAAATATTAGGATGTATTAATGTTACATGATAGTATTTAAGCATAGTGTAATTTTGTAGAAATTTTATAAAATATTTGGTATGAGTTTGATAGTGACCAAACCTATAGTGTAAAATAGGTGGTGTTCAAAATTTCCTATAGTTGGTATTAATACATATTAATGATCATAGTGTAGAATAATACACTATATGAATTTAGAGGAATTTTTGGAACAAGTTAGGAAATTTTGGTAATATAGCCGTGAGCTATATGTTGAAAGTAAGGAATTTTAATTCCTTTTTAATCATGAATAATAAATTATTATATGTCTCAAAATTATTTTGGACATAATTGAATTTTTGAGAATTATTAAACATAGTATATTATGTTTACGAAGAAACGTTATATTAAATAACGTTAAAAGCATAAATAATGCTTAATGTATTAAAAGATTAATATCGAAAGAAAATATTAATCAAAATTATCGATTTGCGTGAAAATCAAGATTAAAGCTTTATGAAAAGAAATCGATTGAAAATCGATTTATATTGATTAAAATATGTTTTATTGAATATTTTTAATAAGAAAAGTCAAAATGGTCGACTTTCGAAAGTGACGTCTTAAATACGCTCGTTAAATACTCTAATACGCCGAAAAACGATTACTTTTATCCGAATATCTCAATTGTGAGAAAAGATTTCATAATTGAAATCATTTTATCAATAACGTTATTATATCGCTAAATATTTAACCTAAAAGGTTAAAATGAGATCAGATATCATATTATGTCTCTCTCAAGTACGAGAATTATTTTATCGAAATACGCGTTGAAACGACGATTAAATTTATTAAGACTTGAATTATTAATTTAATTATCAAAGTTGAATGAACTTTGAAAATCTCGAAAGCGTGCCAACGCACTAAACGTACATTTTGCGTAAAGGTGGACGTGAAGTTCACTCGCAACGGAAGAAGAGCACGATAGTGAAATTCAAGTTCAAGCAAAGGTGGGCTTTACTATATTCAAACTCGTAGAATTTACCAAAAGATTTATTTATGATGCTTTATTGCAAGCAAATATTTATGAACTGATTTATTTAATTACCTGCCCAAAATGTTTATGATTTATGTATGTATCCATCCATGATTGTTGATGCATAACGTTGGGTAGCTCCCACTTTATGACATGCTTGAATTCGTATTCTTGGAAGTACCCCCAAGGATGATGGAGAATTCGTATCCTGTGCCGAGATGGCCTGGATTTTGTGCACTGATTATTTATGACTGTGTGCTGAAAGGGTACTCGGCCGGTCATGGCGACTGTGAGAGGAGGCCTCTCTCCAAATAGGAATTATTGTTGGATAAATTGTTGTGGTGGATGTGGATCATACATACGTGGAAAATGCTTGGCCAAGCGATATTTATTGAAAATGACAGAAAATATTTAGTAAGCACGAGTATTTCAAATTAAAACCTCGTGTGTTACTGTGATGGGGCAGAGTAATCCAAACTTGATAAATTATTTTTGGCATGAGCCACTGAGTGCATTATTTGTACTCAGCCCTGCATATTTGTTTTTAAATGTGCAGATTGAGCTGGTGATGATGATGGAGCGGAGATGTTGAGTAGTCAGAGGTCTTTTGGTATTTATATATATGTTTTGAAAGAAAATACCCTTGAATGCATATCGTCATATATGCATTCACATGCTTCCCGCTGCATATTCTGAATATTTTGTATGTTGATTATGACAGTTGTATCTGTCTAAATTATCGAACTTACTGTTAAAGGAACTTGTAGCCTTTTCTTCTGTATATGTCTTTTGCCTTGTAAATAAGGTTTGATTATTGAAGTTCGATTAATGTCATTTTGAAATCTTTCGATTATTCTTATCAATTGTTTGGTAATCACTGTTCCAAGCTCCAGTTCTTTCTAATCTGTCCTTTGGATTAGAGCGGCTGTGACAGAAGTGGAACTATTTGACGTATGGGGGATCGACTTTATGGGTCCGTTTCCCATGTCTTGTGGTTACACGTACATCTTACTCGCTGTGGAGTATGTTTCCCGATGGGTAGAGGCGATTCCCACTGCCACGAACGACTCCAAGGTAGTGATCAAGTTTCTCCACAAGAATATTCTGACTCGATTTGGACTGCCGAGAGCGTTGATCAGCGATGGCGGGTCGCATTTCAATAATATGTGGCTAGGCAATGTCCTAGCTAAATATGGCGTGAAGCATAGAGTCACCTCCCCATATCATCTGCAAGCAAATGGGCAAGCCGAGCTCGCCAACCGAGAGATAAAGCAGATTTTGGAGAATTCGGTTGTCAATAGGAAAGATTGGGCCAAGCAGTTGGATGATGCTCTTTGGGCCTACCGTACTGCCTACAAAGCTCCTATCGGGCTATCTCCATATTAAATGGTATTTGGTAAATCTTACCATTTACCAGTTGAATTGGAACACAAAGCTTATTGGGCCACGAGGAGAATCAACATGGATTTCAAGGAGGCTGGTATGATGAGAGGCGAACAATTGTTGGAGCTTGATGAATGGAGGAATGAAGCTTTTGAAAATTCCCGGATATACAAGGAAAGAGCTTGGAAATTCCACGATCTTCACATTCGTACCAAAGGATTTGCTCCGGGGTGATGAGGTTTTGCTTTACAATGCTAGACTCCGTCTCTTCCCGGGAAAGCTTAAGTCAAGATGGTCGGGGCCGTATACCGTTTACCGTGTACATGCCAATGGAAGCTATGAATTACTAGAGTCGAGTGGCAATATTTTCATGGTGAATGGCAAACACCTCGAGTCCTACTTCAAGTCACACTTCGACCGAGAAATCAAGGTGACAAAGCTCAACGAACCATGATGAGAGGTAACGTCGAGCTAGCGACGAAAACTCTAGCACTGGTTGGGAGGTAACCCAACAAGTTTTTCATGTTTTTTGTTTTTGTCGTTTTTGTTTTTTGTTTTTTTTCTTTGTTTGTGTCGTGTCTCGTTGGTCTTTGTTAGTCCCAAGGTGTTTAATGGCTTTATTTATGATTAAAAAAAAAGCCTACCTTGCGACCACCCTCGCGACCGCGAGGAGTGGTCGCGAAAAACGGGCAGTAGCTATTTTAGCTGCAAGAAAACAAGTGCTCAGCATTTGGGCATACCTCACGATCGAGCTTGCGACCGTGAGCCCGGCCGCAAGGCATGTCCCGACCCACGCCCGGACGCAACCCGCGTGTTTTATCTTCATTTTTATCTCCTTCCCCCCCATTTTTGACACACACACACGCACACTTCAGAAAATACACTCTCTCAAGCACCATAACCCTAAGTTCTTCACTTTGCTTGCAATTTCCACCTCTAATCCATTCAAGGTATGTACATTTCCTTAATTCTTCATGGGTTTACGCTTTTTGGCATGATTTAGGAGAGTTTTGTCCATTATATCTTCTTGTTGAGGGTTATTGAAGATTTGAGGAACTAGGGCTTCTATTGCTAAATTTACTTGGTGTTTGAGCATGTTTGTTTCAATGTTAGGTCTATTGATATTCCTAGATGTATATTATTGGTTTAATTTACCTACATTGTTGAATTGGGTTGAATTTGGTTGAAAAATTTCAAAAAACTCACAGATTTTTGCTGTCAGCGTGAACCTCGCGACCAGGCTCGCGACCGCGAGCCGGCCGTGAGCATTTGCGCGCTTGCCTGCGTAGTCATCCTCGCAAACTCGCTTGCGGGCGCGAGATGCTACCTCGCGACCACCCTCGCGACCGCGAGGTTGGCCGCGAGGCAGCTCCAGATTACCCTTTTCATGCTTGTTTAAGTGTGTGTGCATTTTTTCTCCCTTGTTTCACCTTGTTCGACCATATGTTAGTATAGGGGGAGAAATTTTCCTAAATTCAAGTTCGGGGGAGGTATATATATTGCTTTGGGTTGCCGTTTTCTTTCACTTTCCTTTTTAATAAGTACATGAGCTAACGTTGACTTATCTTTAGGTACATTATGTCGCGTGCTTCCGGCCACAAGCGAAAGGGCAAGGAGGTCGCCTCCTCTTCACATGATGAGCCACACGATGCATTCGACCCTGACACCTTTGGGGTGCGATTGCCAACTCCTCGTCAATGGGCGGTGGAGGATATTGGTGCAACTACGCACATGCACTCACGATTTATGTGCATAGAGGCGTGCAAGCCATGGGGATAGCCAGCGATGTCACATGGCTGGGCGAGAGGGCGATGCCAGATTACATTATCACGCCAACTACCCGACATCTTGGATCCTCACTCGGAATTCGCCGACCGTCGAGTACACAAGACACAAGGATCGCCGGACTATATCACTTTCGGATGGACAATGAGTCCGCCAACTCTCGGTGGATGAACTGAATGGTATCATCAATGGTGATCCCGAGGGTCAATACATCGGAGATTTAGAGACCACGCCACAGAATGTGTGGCCGTTATTCGTGGACACCACTCTCTAGCAGAACCCGTCTTATGACGCCTCCAGAGCCAAGGCAAGTTCCATAAGGAACCCCACGGTGCGCTACTTTCACCGCCTGATCACCTTCACCATCCATGGCCACAACAATGCTGGCACAGTCCTTTCACAGGACATGAGTCTCTTAATTGGAGCTGCGACTCGACATAAGATGCATGCCGGCATGTTCCTTGCACAGCACTTCCAGATGCAAGCCGAGGTTTCGGGGAACGCAAGGATATGCATAGGGGGATTCGTTACCCCCATTGCTGATTTTTCGAGGTGACGATTCGTGAGAATCCTATCTCTCAAGATATTTTCCTGGATAAGCCCTCTCTATACGTCCAGACATTCTTGAAGAGACACCCGAGCCGTTACCTCTGGCTGCTATATGACAAGCACGGGCCTATACTTCACCTGCCCAACACGGATCTCACCAGTTTAAGCAGATTTGGTGCAGCGGAGGCTAATTGGAACTTGTGCTCAGGTTTTCACTATTCATGGGTTCGGCGCTTGAATGCGCAAGGAGAGATCGAGAGAGAGCGGCATGAGAAGGAAGCCGAGCAGGAGGAGCAAGCCGAGCCGGAAGTGGCACCCGAGACAGTAGGCATATTACATCCACCTCCCGTTCAAGGCGACCCCGGAATATATGAGCGACTAGATCGCATAGATGGTCGACTTGACCACATTGACGGGCGCCTCACATCCATATTGGCCCAGCAGCAGGCCCAATTCGAGCAACAGCAAGCCCTCCTCGCCCAACACCAAGCACATCAAGAGCACCAAAGACAAATGATAGAGATGATGCAGAGGTGGGATCAGTGGCGAGGATTCTATCCGCCACGGAGTAGCGACATACGAGTAAGGTCTCGCCCAACTACTCTTTTCTCGCAAACCTTATTGCCTCCATTTCCACCTGTTTACAATAAGTTTGGGGGGGAGTGGACGAGTTTGGTTGGTTGAGAGTCTTGTTTATGTTTTTATGTTTTCTTGTAAAGTTGTTATGCTTTAGGGCTTTTGTCGTGTCTTTGTTTTGTTGTGTCTGTCGATCAACGAGTTAAGTGAAATGTGTTAATACATGTTGCCAATGATGATAGAAATTTTCTGAAAAATGTTGTTGATAGTGCACATGATGTGTTAGGAAACGAAGCATGAATGACTTGAGATTGCTTAGCTTGTTGTTTTTCACCATTTGCTTATACCGTGAGACTTGAGCTTTACTGTATATACATCTTATTACAGTTTCTTTTAATTGTGTGATATCGTGCATGTAATTATCTTCTAGAACTTGTCGTTTTTCTGTGTCGAGGCTGTAATATGTGTTTTGAATATGGAAAGGATAAAAGGCCATCTTTGCTAAACCACATATTTACCCAAACACTAGCCCAATGATATATACCGTTTGTCGCCTTCTTTAAGCCTTTATTAGACTTTATTCTTTCGATTAACCGGATGATAGGAGGTGAGGATGGATATGGGAATCAAATGGGAGGAAAATTTGTTTTGATATTCTAAGTTGGGATAAAAGATAAAGAATGGTACCCGTATGAAAAAGAATAGACCTTATAAGCTCTATTACAAAGCCAAGAAAAGAAAAATTTTGTGAAAAATGTGAGCATAAAGTAAGTCAATTATCATAGAATAAGTACCATGAGTTGCTTAAATGTTGAAATAGCATGGTGGAAAGAAAAAGGGAAATGGACAAAGTCCATATGAGTTGAATGCGTAAATGGAGGTACCTGGATGTATATTTGAGTCACTTAGCCATATATTATCCTACCTTAACCAATGTGCCTACATTACAACCTATGAAAAGTCATTTTTGATCCTAATTTGAACGCATTTGATGTGGTGGAGATATTAGAGAAATGGCAAGCTATGGTGAGATTTTTGCATTGCATTGATTATTGAGTGTATACACGTCCTTTATTTCTTTATGAGTTGAGTGTACTCTATATATTACGCACATGTCGTTGTGAGGGTGGAATTGAATGAGATTTTTTCTTTCAATGGTTGTACATTGTTGAGTTGACTAATGTCGTCGTGTGCGCTAATGATTTTGAGCTTTGAGATATTTCTGAGGCTTGATTGTGTTAATCACCTTTGCTGACGCTCGTTGATCTTTTGTTGTTTCTCTCTTTCTTTTTGGTTTTGTTTTTGTTTGAGGACAAACAATGCTTTAAGTTTGGGGGGTTTGATAAACGCCCATTTTACACGTTTATTGTTGATATTTAAAGATGATTTTAGATCAATAAAGTGCGTTTAGGTCTTGGATCTCAATGCGTTTACATATTTTTGGAAGATACTGCTCTTGGTTCCTTTTTGGTGTTTTGTAGGCTTATAAGTTGAAAATCGAAGCATGGAACGAAGCACGAGCGAAAGAAGGGCAAAAACAGGGCCTAGCGACCACCTTCGCGGCCGCTAACCCGAGCGCGAGCCGCGAGAGCAGCGCAAAATGATGTCTCGCGACCGACCTAGCGACCGCTAGGTCGGCCGCGAGGTAAATCCACACGACGCGGCCACTCCCAGCGACCGCGAGACGTGCCCACGAGCTACCCAACGTGCGAAGAAAAGCTTCTGCCCGATTTCTCGCGACCATGGCTAGCGACCGCGAGCCAGGTCGCGAAGCTTACCTAGCGGCCGCAAGCCAAGTCGCAAGTGAAGAAGAAGCGCGCGTGAAGTTCACCTAGCGATGAGCTCATGATCGCGACTCATGCTCGCCAAGCGCGGAAGCCCAAAATTAGGGTTTCGGCTTTTATATAAATAGGGCTTCGCCCCCTCGTGCCCCCAAGCCGCTCCAGACCTAAAATACACGTTTTTCCTCAGTTTTTCATGATTTTTCATACCTTTGCACTCTAGCTTTGATTTAGATTGATTCTAGCATTAGTTTTTCATAGTTCTATGCTTGTTCTACGCATTGTTATCGATTTGGAATGTTTTCGTCCGAACGAATTGCATCTTTTTCCCGTTTTCCGCTCAGGTTGGGATTTGAACCCAACGATTGTTCATCAGACGCCACCCTATAGGTTTTATCTATTTAATTCTTGTTTTTATGATTATTTCGTATTTTATTCCGTTAATTATGTCTAGCTAAATTTCTGTTCTAATCCTAGGGTTTGCATGATTCTATCCTATATGTTGTGATTCCTGCTATTGTTATTTACCTTCCAGGCATTGATTCATGATTCTTGGTGCTTAATTATATGTGTTGATTTCTGATCAATCTTGATGCATATCATAGTTGCCAGTTAATTACTTAACCGTCTTAATTGTCAATCGATCTTGAATGCATGATACAGATAAGCCTTGAGTCGTAACTAAGATATGAACATTCGTAGGAAGCATATTCTTTGTGATCCTTTTGGAGTTGCTTATTTTCCTCTAGAGACGTAACAGTAATAGGGAAAATTAGTAATCAACTGCCACAATTGTCGTAACTGAAGTTGTTGGTTATATGTGTGATCTTCCATCTTGTCTGGATTAAAATTGGTTGATAGGAAGCAGGATAAACATACGTTGTGGATATGATTAATGCATCCCTAGGGTTAGTCTTTCTATCTTGTTATCTCTTTGAGTTTTTATTGCTTTCGTTTATTTTCTAGTTGCTACCTTTGCTTTGGATTTAATATCCGAAGCCCTAAAACACTTCAAACCATTTTTTGTTGCTTGGATAATGATGAATTATTGTTGAGATAGCTTCTGTGTTTTCGTGTTACAATCCCTGTGGATACAATACTCGTCTTACCTATATACGTGCACATTTTCGTGTTAGAAAAGTGAGTGATCAAGAACACCAAATTTTCTCTTCCCCTATCATGTTTTCAAAAATCACTATATAGATAGGATTATACTGGCTTTCTCCTATTCAATATTTATAGTGTTCTCTTTATAATCATAATTTTGACACATCAAATAAATGCAATAATAATCTTCTATCTTGAAGATAATTCCTTTTAAGAATAATTATCTCTTGATATCTTTACATATTAGATAATCTTATCTAGTATATGAGATGTATTCAATTAATAATACAATTAACAAAGTCTGGACTGTATAAGGGGGAATGAAAATTTAATGGTTGAAGGCCTTGATGGACAAGGGATCAAATATAAAGAATAATGATGGACCTCCAATTAATTAATTCTCTTATGTTCAACCCAAAACATAAATTAATTCCTAAACATTTATTAATTCCACTAAAGAATAAATTGTCACAGCCCAACTACTTAATCAAGTAATTAGGCCGTGACTTGGGATTAAGAAGGAAATTCTGATAATTAATAATGTTAACAATGATCAAAATATCTCAAGGGACAGATATGGTACCAACTTTTATCAAGAAGGATTCAAACTTTTATGGTCCAAAGAGATAAAATGGAATTGGACAAGGATGATTTCTAGGTCATCAAACCACAATGAAGAATCGAACGAGAAGGACAACGGCTGAGGACAAATAATCACAATGAAATAATCAATATCAAGAAGGTGTCGAAAATCTTAAAATTTATCGACATCTTAAAACATGGTTTGACAATGGTTCCATAGCATTATAGTGGGTTCAACAAAAACAATTCTAAGCATTTAAGTAAATCCTTGACCATAGAAGTAAGTCGACATCATAACGAAGACTTGGAGATGTCGAGATCATAATAACCAAATAATGGCTTTCATTAGAAATATGATCACTTTTTATAACGACTCATATAAGCAGGTAAGACCAAAGTTCGGCAACAGAAGTGTGGCTGAGAATTATGTATGATGACATAACTCTCAGGGCAACAAAACATGTTAACATCAAATGAACAGCATTGACAATTAAACATGCCTTCATGAATCAATTCAATTAGAGAAGCTCCTTTGCGCAGCATTCGATTCCAGCATCCTCTCGAGCTCAACCTGCATATTTAGGAATATATGCAGGGCGTGAGTACAAAAAAATGCACTCAATGGGTAATCGCCAAAAAACATAAAAATAAACTTTGCCCTTAGGGCTATATACTTGACTTGCCATAACATATGCTTTCATAAATAAATACTTACTTGCTTTTATTCTCATAATATCATAACATATGCTTATGCATGTTTCATGACTGCATGCAACTTCCTCTTTTCCTTCCCATATCCACGAATTCTTTCTACGTGTTGAGAAGTAGGCCTCCTTTTCAAACACCTTAACATCACATACCCGAGTTGGTCCCGAAGGTTACCAACTACGGTCATACCCGACGTCGGTCATTTCTTTCTTTCTTTCTTTCTTCCTTTCTCGTGGATAGGTAGTGCATTATGATTATGCTCATGCTCAAAACTTTGGCTTGGCAAGTCAGTTAACTTTTCAAATAAATCCATATCATATCATATCATCTTCTATGCAAAAGCATATCGTATCATTTGAAAATATATAAAGCATAAGCATATCATCATAGAAAAATATTTATACCCACCTGACGACAGTCACTCGAGACTGTACCTTTCCTCTTCCACTTCTTTCTTCTTCCCATTTGGTCCATCAATCAGCATAAAACGGCATAAAAGCCTATCAAGAACCAAACAGGAACATAATTTATCTTAATCGTCGATGCAACTATACTTCTCGATATCAAGACAATATGGTCTATACATACGGGGTCATTGCATCTTCTAATCTTAAACATCAAACAAGACTTAACGAAGTCTCATATAACTAAACGAGCATGAAAAAACTCGACAACAAGCTTAAACAATCTAATCTTAGCCAAAACCTAATAACTCCTTAAAACATAGCTTATGCCCGACGTCAAAATCACGTAAGACGTCATCTAACACCAATGAACTTCTATGCATGCTGAACTATCATCAAAGCATCTAATCCATTCTTGGTGCTGTATTATTTCCTTTTCTTCATCAATGTATATCCTTTTAAACCATAACTTAGGGAAATCACATGAAAAAATCCCACTTACGCACTTATCATAAGTTCACCATTTTTAATCCTCAAAACATCTTATTAATAAACCAATTTCTAATAAAATTTCGGCAGAGTAACATTTATAAAATGAATCGCCGTTTAATTCCATATCAACCAAACTCATCCCAAACTCCACCAACCATCACCATATGTCTCAATACATATTTAACAACCTAAAACAAGTTCAAATTCCTTCATTAATACCATAATCGCCTTATGCCCTTCAACCATGTACAAAGGTAAATAATTAAACTTTTCAATCTACAACCAATTTCATTCCAAATAATTCACATTCATACTTATTTATCAACAATGATCATCAATCCATATTCAATTCCAAACTTAATCAAGTTCATAATATAAATCTATTAACTTAGCACTAAACTTTAATTTTCTAATTTTCACATTTCAATTCCATAAAATCTTATAAATTCAACTTAAGCATTATTTATATCATAGATCTCAAAAATCATAACAAATACATCAAATAAAATCAAGAATTCAAACTTCATTCAACATCATGATTTTCGAAAATTTTGATATCATGTATACTTTCAATTTCTTCCAATTTCTTTTACCAAATCATGTTTATTCTCACTTAATTACACATATCTAAACTCAATTTAATCAAATCATAACACGTAATTCACATGCAAAAATTAGGGTTCATGAAGCTACTTTAATTTCCAAACTTCATGAATTTAGGGAATTAAAACCATAGCTTATGCTATTTAAGCATCATAAGCATAATTAAATCAATAAACATAACAAAAATTAAACAAATCAACCTTAAATTCAATCCTCTAATTTTCGAAAATCATCACATATGAGAAGATCATATTCTTCCAATTAAATCACAAAAACTTTGATTAAACAAGATATTTACCTTCTTTGGAATGATTTTGTAATATCCCGTAATTTTAATACTAGATTACGATAAGTAATTACGTAATTAGCATTATTAATTCAATAATTAAAATCTTAATTAGTCAACTCTTGACTTTGACCAAGCATAATTGGATAATTTCTGTATGAGATTCACTGAGCCTTAGTGAATTAAGGGATATAATTTTCAATATTCCTTCGTACGTAATTTTTAACGTTGAATAAATTCGACGTTTACGTCTTACAGTATTAATAAGCAGTTAAGCTTAATTTCGAAATTCCTATTATTCTAAGAATAAATAAAGTTGTAATAAACTTTATTTTGAACATTTTGGAGATAATTAAGCTATGAGAATTTAGAGACGTTTCAAACGTCTACGTTTAGAGATAATGCGATAACTTTAGCATATGATCTCGGAATTATAAAATTCAAATTCCTATGATTATATTATTATATAAGGGCATTATTTATCATTAAATAATTCTAGAAAATTTAAAGAATGCAATGTACCTTATTTATGGGTTTCGAAAACCCTAAGTATTTAAATTAGGGTTTTTATGACCTAAATTATTTTAAATACTTTCCTATGATTAAAATTATTATCTAAGGCATATAATATGTCATATAAATGTGTAGTAGCTATTTTATACAAGGAAATAAAATGTTTGGGAATACCTTAGCAATTTTCGAAAATTAGGGTTTCCTAAGTGTAATTTAATTTTTATTCTTATCTAATTAATGATATATGATAATTATTATATTATTATGATGTCATTAAGAACTAAATGAGGTGTAATACAAGTTGCACAAGTGTGGGTGCACACTTGCATGAAAGTGGCGACAATTAAGGGATTTTTGGCATGATTTTATGTAATATTATTATTTTATAATTAATAAATAAATATGAGTTGGATCCTATCATATTATGAGTTGTAAAGTAGCATTAATTAGCAAGTTGATCAACAAGTCCATGCTAATTAATGAGGGAGGCGAAATCTTTGAAAATTTGGATGAAAAATTTCTTAATTTCACACTATATAATAGTGACATTTGTATAGTTGAAATAATTGACTTTTCAAACTTCACTTTATACTATATTAATAATATGATAATAATATAGTATATAATATAAAAATTAAATAAAAACCTAGCCTAAAGTATGGAAGGTGGCGAGAATTGTACATTAGTGTACAAAGGTGATTAATTCTTTTATTTCATAATAATTATGATCTAAATTATTAATTAAATTATTATATAACATAATAAAGTATATAATATAAAAACAAAATAAAAACTTAGCCTAATGTATTAAATGGGCGACACACACACACAACTTGCTACTATGTGTTGATTTAATTAAAATATCATGCAATGTATTTAATTAGGATATTATGACTTGGTTATGAGTTGTATAGGATAAGATTAAAATTTTGTCTCTAGCTATGAGGAGGTGCCGTTTTTTTGAAAAAGAAAGGCTAGTTGTATAAGATATTTTAATGTAATAATTATAGCACAACTTGCCTAAGTCTATAAATATAACATATGCTCTCCATTCTCCCATTTTGGCACCCCCATTTTGAAACATAGAGAAAATTTTGAGAGTGTTCATCTTGTTCAATCCCAAAACCTTAGCATATAACCTTCAACAATTAAATCCGTACCGATTAAAAGGTTAGAAATTTTACGAGCTTCGATTACGTACTAGAATTTTTGAATTTCGTCCGTTAGAATTTATGTTATGATCTTAGTTTATATATATGATTTTCGAAAATTATGAATCATATGCTAAAATGTTTAGATATCATGTTTATACTATGTTATTAAGCATGTATATTAATTATATCATGAAATTAAACATGCTATCAAATTATTCATATGGACCGAAAACTTGGGAGCTACATATGTTGATGATTTTGATTTTTAAATATTGATTTGAGCATGGAATCATAATCTATAGTATTAATTATGCTTATATGAATTTATTTAGAATTTTTGGAAAACTATAGCCTATAGTTTGATAAATACCGAAAATTATAACATATGTTATAATGTTGTGATATAATTCATGTTTAAGTGTTATAATAGCATATTAAGTGTGTAGATTCATAATATATGGTTGTAGGAATTTATTGAAATTTATAAGGATTTATTTGACCTAAGTCGAAAATTTCAAAAGTGACTTAGGTAAATTTTATTCAATAAGTCACAATAAATAACAATTATGTTGTAGTAAGCATAATTGAAGGTGATTAATCAAGATATGATTTTATTGGAATTTTTAAAAATCATTTGATGGGTTAATTGTGAAGTACCGAAAACATTAGTATATAATACTAAGGTGTATAAATTTTATTTGACTAAGGTAATTACATATTATTAATCACATGATAAAATAGTGTAACATGTGAATTTATAAGAATTTATGCACAAACCTAAGCTATTTATTCTATAATGATCGAAAATGTTAGGTTTAGTGCATTAATGATGTAAATTTATTTTATCAATTATAATTACATAATATGATCTAAAATAATGTTTTAGACATATTATGATTTTTGGGGAATTTTTAGAACAAGAATTGTACATGAAATGATAAAATTACATATGTAGCTTAGAAAGTCAAAATGTTGACTTTTCGTTGACCAAAGTCAAAATTGTTGACTTTTGGTTGACTTGGTCAAAATAGTTGATCAAAATCGTTGACCAAGGTCAACGGGCACGAATCGATAACACGTGATCAATGTGACGAAGACGCTTAGTAACAATGCTACTTACGTTACGTAAGTACATTAAAACGTACATTATATACTAAAAAGATAGAAAATCTCTTATAAGTTAAAAAATTTCATAATCGACATCAATCGATTAAGAAACGTCAAATTAAGTCCGACGTTAGCCTTATTTGATACGTAGAACGTTGTAGACTATGTTCGTCTCTATCGAACGTAACCGACGTACTAAAAATAATTCTTACGTTAAGGTGATACGTGGACGGAGCGTTGACATAGGAAAGGACCATAGTTAAGAGACCTACGTATACGAGGTGGGCTTTACTCGAAAACCCTTTTATTTACGATGCTTTCTTCGAAAAGTATTTATTTACAAAGCTTTCAGTTGAGAATGTTTATGAATCGTTATACGCCCAAAATATTTATGTTTTAACGTATGGATCCTATCATGTTGTTGGGCGAGCCAACGATGTTTGTGAATCGTTATCGGGTCGCCCCAATTTATTTTTAAATCGATATCGGATCTTAAGTCGAGGCGTAATTCTCGCTAAGATTAACGTGTACACGCTTTTGTGATCGTGAGCCGTTAGCAACATCATCGGCCGGTCATGGATCCTAGTCGGATGAAGAATCCACGACTATGTGATTGGGAGCCGTTAGCAACATCTTGCCGGTCACGGCGTCGGAGGAGGAGGCCTACTCTACTGCACGTGAGATCGGTTTATGAGATGAGTTATGAATTATTATGTGGATGATATGGATCATACGTAATGTAAAATGCCACAAGCAGCGTAATCTTTTGAGAAATGATAAAGATTTTGGTATTCACGAGTTATTTCAACTAAAATCCTCGTGTTATACTTATGGGCGATGTAATTGAATGAAAATATTTTCGCATGAGTCCACTAAGTGCAATCTTGTACTTACCGCATGTTTGTTTTTAAATGTGCGAGTTGAGCTGTGATAGGATGGACAAGTGTTGAGCAAATCGGAGTTTTGTTGCTAATAGTTCACCTTGGATGTATATCGTCATATATGCATTCACATGCTTTCCATTGCTCAAAACACTTTATTATATTTTGGATATTACTTACGTTACCTCCAGATCAGTTGAATCCTTTTGTTAATGGTCTGCTGGTCTAGTTTGTATGAGATCGTTGTGTGTTTATCTATAAAAGTTTGACGTCTTAAAGGTTTGTTGGTCATTATGTTCTTAATCCCTGCTTAGTCGATGACAGTCCCGTTTAATCCGTACTTTGGAAAGGCGGGCTGTCACAGTTGGTATCAGAGCAGGTCGTCCTTTGAACCCTAAAACCTTCTTTCAAAAGTTAAGTCTAGATCGAGTCTCTAGGCTTCTAGAAATCAGCTGACTGTGCTCAACACTCCATCGCATCAAGCTCAACCGGGAAAAGAGGTAAATTGTTTCCTCAGTTTTGAGTTTGAAAGTTGAAAGTTGAAACAGTGAACTTGAAATTTTGGAAAATGAGATTGAACGCACATTTTGAAAGCAGTGAAAGTTATGAAAGTTTTGGAACGTATTCCAAAAGGGAAATTTCCAATGTTTTGCAAAAGTTGACAATTTTATGACAAGGGTGATATGAGAATGAGTTATCAGTGGTATGAGACCAATTTTGCGAAGAATGGGTAATAGTTGACATGATAATGTCAAAGGTGTTGTTCGAGTTGTTGAAAGCATAAATGCAGAAATTATGTCATGATTTTGAAATATTTATTCAAAGTTTTATCGTTCATTTTGAAAATGGGTATGTTATTCCCACAAGAACATAGATGCTCTAAGAAGCATGCTCACCTTTTGAACATAGAAGTATGAATTCTAGGAGCTTGATCCCTTTTGCGAGAACAATAGCGAGATGTTGATTTACGAACGAACGAAAAGTCGATTGGAAACGAACTCGCGTTTTCAACGAAAAGTTGACGAAAGCAAGAAAAGGATCAAAGGTGCAAGACATATGAGTTTGATAAGGACTAGAGAAAGCTAAACAAATTTTGATGAAAATCTCGTACGAAGCGGGGCACGAGCTCACAATTGTCCGAGAGGAAGTGATTTCCGGCGCATAATCGCGCAGGCAGAAAACTGCACTGCGCAGTGTTTTTGTTTTGACCCGTTCTCATTCGTTTGAACTCCGTTTTGCAAAAGGTTTTCGCCCACATACTCTTATCTCAACGAACTTCAGTTCATATGAAGGACAGAAATCCTGAATCCTTCTCCAGAATTCGTGAGGAACAGTTGAAGTTAGGCTGAAAATTTTTGCTGAAAATAGAGAACTTAAGAAGTTGAAAGTAGAGATTTCATAAGTGAAATTATGATATAGAATGAACATAGGATCTTTGATGTAAACATTTATCTGCTTATCGATATAGATTGACTTACGCTAGTATTATCCGTGATAGATGGCGGTCGTTATTACTCACCAAGGCGAAGGACGATGCCGAGAGTTACACCGTGAGAAGTACTTCTGCCTCATCGTACTTATGGGATGGGTCAGCGAGTCCAGGAGAGTTCTGATGAGCTATCTGCGATTATGGATGGACGCCCATGAGTACGGTGTGACGGGATATGACGGCATCAAGCGGTTGCTCACTCGATTGCCAGTTGATTGGGAGGACTATGCCAGAGAGATATCGGGCGATTATATCTATCGTATGGCATCGACTATGACCTGATTGGAGATTTGCCGAGGTTCGTCAGCCATCTCATATATGTCTACAGCGTATATAGAGCTGCACCAAGAGGACCCTATCTGCCACCGAGGGAATACACTTGGCAGGACGACACGCCGGAATGGTTGTACACGGAAGTTCCTCGAGTGGTCAACCCTGCAGTGCCAAGGTTCATGGAAGCGGGAGATCGACCCGATCATGTGACGAGGGCATCGCGACCTGTGTCATGGAGTGCCGTTCTTCCACCTATGACGTTCGGACATCCGACGCGACCGGCACCACCAGCTCCACCACCAATGACGGCACCCAATCACGAGAGGACATACATGGAAGCATACGGCCATCAAGAAGGCTATGTTCCTATGCGCGATGTGTATGCCATTGGGGATGAGAGGGCTGGACCGTCACGTAGGCGTGCTCGAGAGGAAAGCTCAGAGGAGGAATCCGAAGAAGACCCGGAAGAAGAGGAGGACCCCGAAGAGGATCCAAGCGAGGACGAAACTGCACGGGCAAACCATGGAGACGTGAACAGAAACATGGACGAAGACGGATATTAGTATACGAGTAGTATGTAGTATGTAGTAGTGATATTAACAAAGTTATAGAAGCATAGTATTTTGAGACGCCTTATAACTAGTACGTAGTTGACAGTAATATACGTAGTACAGTGTGTACTTAGTTTCCTTTTGCGCTTAATGACTTGTACAGAATAGTCCCTCGAGGCAAAGTTTTCCATATATATATGATGATGACCCAAGATGGGCTCTTATGAACATCAAGTTGTGCACTAAGAATGATGGCTGCTTAAGTTGTTTTATGATACGATTATATAAAGATGTTACGTATATTCAACTGCAATGAACCATTATTCGAATACTAATTACGTTTATTAATGAATGCCGCCCAGACGTGCACCCTCGCCGGAAGTGAGAGGCAGGGGAAGAGGAAGAGGCAGGGGTAGAGGCAGGATACCACGGGCAGAGAGTGAGGAGATCCCGGTACCACCCCCACCTCCACCTGACCGAAGAGTGGAAGAACTCTTCTTAAGGCAGAACCCGCCCTCCTTCAATGGTAAAGGGAGCCCTGAGGATGCCGAACAGTGGGTCAGGGCTATAGAACGAATTTTCGACTTTCTTCGCTGTACTACGCAAGAAAGGTTATCTTCGAACTTTCCAACTCACCGGACCGGCCGATTTCGGTGGGAAGCGAGAGAAAGACACCGACCCCGTAACAAATGGAATACTTTACAGGGACGACTTCAAGACGGAAATGTATGATAAGTACATTCCCAAAAGCTATCGAACAAGAAGGAGATCAATTTTTCACCCTAAAAGGGTAAGATGTCGGTCACCGAGTACGACCGATCGCTCGCGATATGTCTAGATACGCCCGGATATAGTGAACACCGATATGAAAATGTCGAAAAATTCAAGGCGGGATCGAGACACGAGATAAGGATGTCATTTGGCGTGTCACGGCGACTTAACTTATGCGGAGGCTCTTAGTAGGGCATTAGACATAGGCGGCAATGCCCGAAGAGAAATCTGCACCGACTCACCACAAAACGTCGGTGACAAAGGAAAGCGAAATGGAAGGAGGTCCCAATAACAACAACCCCAACCAAGGAGGATTCAACAATAACAATAAGAGGCCATGGCGAATAACATGGCTCCACAAGGGCAAGGTGGAGGAGACCAGATATACTCCACCTACCCAAGAGATGGTAAGGATTCACCATGCCCAAATGCAACAAAAGGCACTGGGGGTATGCATGGCTGGGAATCCCATTTGCTTTAAGTGTGGCGTGAGGCCACTATGCAAATGAATGCCCGGGACCCGCCAGATAACCATGGAAGGCCGAATCAGTGCCCCGCCCAACCGTTATGGCATTCAAGACCAACCCCACCACAAAGAAGAAGAATAAAGAATAAAAATGACGCAAGACACAGAGAGGCAGAAGAATCGCGGCAAAGAATAAAGAATCAGCAGAGGCAAGCACCTCGTCGGCGCAACCGGCTCAGGCGAGCCTATCGCGCTACATAGGCGTCGAACCAGCAGAATCAAGGTAACCTAGCGGGTATGGGATTACTTTGCAATGTACCTATTATACTGCTCGACACGGTGCTTCAGATTCTTTCATTTCAAAAGCATGTTGATATGTTAGAACTTAACCCCGAGGAAACAAATCAGAAATGAGAATCTCATCACCTATAGGAGGTATTATGACGTTATATGCTTGCTCGAACTTAGAATTGAACTTAGGCTCAATTAAGGTTCTAGCGATAACTGAACGTAATACCTATGGGGGATGTAGATATAATCCTAGGGATGGATTGGTTGGCCGAGAACCATTCCACGATCTTATGCAAGGAGAGAAGAATTTCGATGCAACCACCGGGAAAAGAAGCTACGAATTTCTATGGGATTAGTATGGGAAAGAAAATCCCAATAATATCCGCACTCCAAGCCCGGAGAATGATGAACAAGAAGGAATGTCAAGCATTCCTTGTGTATCTAAATGGAGAGGAAAAGACGGAAGTAAGGGTCGAAGACGTGGAAATTGTTCGGGAATTTCCAGACGTCTTTCCTGAGACATTACCAGGACTACCCCCAGATAGGCAGCTAGAGTTCACAATTGATCTGGAGCCTGGATCAGCCCCAGTATCAAAAGCGCCTTACAGAATGGCACCCAAGGAACTTGAAGAGTTGAAAATCCAAATTCAAGAGTTATTGGACTTGGGTTTTATAAGGCCAAGTGTTTCACCATGGGGAGCGCCTGTCCTATTTGTCAAGAAAAAGGATGGTTCGTTAAGAATGTGCATCGATTACCGAGAATTAAACAAATTGACGCTTAAGAACAAATATCCGCTACCAAGGATAGACGATTTGTTCGACCAATTGAGAGGTGCAAGCGTATTCTCGAAAATCGATCTTAAGTCAGGCTACCATCAACTTAAGGTGCGACCGGAAGATATATCTAAAACGGCATTCCGAACAAGGTATGGCCACTACGAGTTTGTAGTAGTGCCGTTCGGACTAACAAACGCACCTGCCGTATTTATGGATCTTATGAACAGAGTGTTCCATCCATACTTGGATAAGTTTGTCTTAGTATTTATAGATGATATTCTCATCTATTCAAAGGACGAGAAGGAACATAAAGAACACTTGAGAACAATTGTTACTGCACCTACGAGCCGAACAACTTTATGCTAAATTCAGCAAGTGTGAATTTCGCTTAAAGAAGTGATATTCCTGGACACATTGTGTCGTGGAAGGAATAAAAGTTGATCCGCAAAGGTCGAGGCTGCAAGGATGGAAAGCGCCGACCACTCAAAACGAAATTCGAAGTTTCTTAGGATTAGCTGGCTACTATAGGAGATTCATTGAAGGATTCTCCAAGATAGCAAGACCAATGACGCAGCTACTCCGAAAGGGGATCAAATTCACATGGACTGATGGTTGTGAGGCAAGCTTCCAAATGTTAAAAGAGAAACTGACTAGTGCACCGGTATTAGCTGTCCCAGATTCGAACAAGGAATATGTTATCTATACCGATGCTTCCAAAAATGGACTTGGTTGTGTATTGATGCAAGAAGGAAAGGTAATAGCTTACGCATCACGACAACTTAGACCACATGAGTTGAACTACCCGACTCATGACTTGGAATTGGCAGCTGTGGTTCACGCATTAAAGATTTGGAGACATCATCTTTATGGGGTAAGATGTGAAATCTTTACTGACCACAAAAGTTTAAAATACTTTTTCGAGCAAAAGGATCTGAACATGAGACAAAGGAGATGGCTTGAATTAGTAAAAGACTACGACTGTGGCATAAACTATCATCCAGGAAAAGCCAATGTAGTAATGATGCCTTAAGTCGTAAAGGTCAATCAAAACTTGGATGTCTCTTGACAACGGAAGGAAAACTCATTGAAGAGTTTGAAAAGATGTCAATAGAGATAGTCGAACCACCAAGGACAATCATGGATAATGTTGCTACACTTACTATGATGTCCGATTTAAGGAATAAAATCATAGAAGAACAAAGAAATGATGAGGAACTAGAAAAGATAAGGGCTAAAGTGAGAAAGGGAGAACAGAAAGGTTTCAAGGAAGCAGCTGATAACGCTATATTGTTTGAGGAAAGGCTATGTATTCCAAACAATGACGAGCTTAGAAATGAAATCATGAGTGAAGCTCATGATACTCCTTATACCGCCCATCCGTGCAAGTGCAAAATGTACCAAGACCTACGAGGAAAGTTCTGGTGGGAAGGAATGAAGAGGGATATAGCCTCATTCGTCGAACGTTGTCTTACTTGTCAACAAGTAAAGGCGTTACATCAAAGGCCATATGGAAAGCTGCAACCGTTGGAGATACCCGAGTGGAAATGGGACGACATAGCTATGGATTTTGTAACGGGTTTACCCAAGTCACAAAAGGTAACTTCTGCTATATGGGTAGTAGTGGATCGCCTTACAAAGTGTGCTCATTTCCTACCAATACGAATCACCTATGGGTCCGACAAGCTAGCTCATCTATATGTGAAGGAAATTGTCCGTCTGCATGGAATACCAAATCTATCACTCGATAGAGATTCAAGTTTACCTCGAGATTTTGGGTAAGCTTACAAAAGGAATTGGGAACGGTGAATTTCAAAGACGACTTTTCATCCACGCATGGATGGCCAATCGAACGAACGATCCAAACGCTAGAGGATATGTTGAGAACGGTAGTATTGGATCGAGGCGCAACTTGGGAACAAGTTTTACCACTTATTGAGTTCGCCTACAATAATAGTTATCAGGCGACAATCAACATGGCCCCATATGAAGCATTATATGGAAGAAAATGTCGATCGCCACTTTACTGGGATGAAGTTGGTGAAAGAAAACCTTAGGCCCGATACAGTCGAGGAAATGATTGAAATTGTGCGCCGATAAGACAAAGAATAAAGGAAGCTCAGATAGGCGAAATCATATGCCGATACTCGAGATCCGAGCTAGAATTTGAATGTGGAGATAAGGTTTTCCTTAAAACCTCCGTCCAAAGGCATTGTAAGATTTGGGGTAAAGGAAAGTTGAAACCACGATTTATAGGACCTTACGAGATCCTTGAGAAAATAGGCCACATGAGCCTATAGATTAGCGTTACCACCAAGCTTGGGTAATGTTCATAATGTGTTTCACGTGTCTCAACTGAGGAAATACGTGTATGATCCGAAACACGTGATACATCATGATGACGTGGTCTTGAATCCTGATATGAGCTACGAAGAGGAACCTGTAGCCATTTTGGACCATAAAGTTCAACAGTTGAGAAATAAATCAATCCCAATAGTGAAAGTCCTATGGAGGCACCACGGACAGGATGAAGCTACGTGGGAACTCGAGGACGCCATGAAAGAACGATACCCCGAACTCTTTTGAGGTATGCAAATTTCGAGACTAAATTTTTTAAGGGGTAGAATGTAATATCCCGTAATTTTAATACTAGATTACTATAAGTAATTACGTAATTAGCATTATTAATTCAATAATTAAAATCTTAATTAGTCAACTCTTGACTTTGACCAAGCATAATTGGATAATTTTGTATGAGATTCATCGAGCCTTAGTGAATTAAGGGATATAATTTTCAATATTCCTTCGCACGTAATTTTTAACGTTGAATAAATTCGACGCTTACGCCTTACAAGATTAATAAGCGCTGTTTAATTTCGAAATTCTATTATTCTAAGAATAAATAAAGTTGTAATAAACTTTATTTTGAACATTTTGGAGATAATTAAGCTATGAGAATTTAGAGACGCTTCAAACGCTCACGCTAGAGATAATGCGATAACTTTAGATATGATCTCGGAATTATAAAATTCAAATTCCTATGATTATATTATTATATAAGGGCATTATTTATCATTAAATAATGCTAGAAAATTTAAAGAATGCAATGTACCTTATTTATGGGTTTCGAAAACCCTAAGTATTTAAATTAGGGTTTTTATGACCTAAATTATTTTAAATACTTTCCTATGATTAAAATTATTATCTAAGGCATATAATATGTCATATAAATGTGTAGTAGCTATTTTATACAAGGAAATAAAATGTTTGGGAATACCTTAGCAATTTTGAAAATTAGGGTTTCAAGTGTAATTTAATTTTATTCTTATCTAATTAATGATATATGATAATTATTATATTATTATGATGTCATTAAGAACTAAATGAGGTGTAATACAAGTTGCACAAGTGTGGGTGCACACTTGCATGAAAGTGGCGACAATTAAGGGATTTTTGGCATGATTTTATGTAATATTATTATTTTATAATTAATAAATAAATATGAGTTGGATCCTATCATATTATGAGTTTTAAAGTAGCATTAATTAGCAAGTTGATCAACAAGTCCATGCTAATTAATGAGGGAGGCGAAATCTTTGAAAATTTGGATGAAAAATTTCTTAATTTCACACTATATAATAGTGACATTTGTATAGTTGAAATAATCGACTTTTCAAACTTCACTTTATACTATATTAATAATATGATAATAATATAGTATATAATATAAAAATTAAATAAAAACCTAGCCTAAAGTATGGAAGGTGGCTTAGAATTGTACATTAGTGTACAAAGGTGATTAATTCTTTTATTTCATAATAATTATGATCTAAATTATTAATTAAATTATTATATAACATAATAAAGTATATAATATAAAACAAAATAAAAACTTAGCCTAATGTATTAAATGGGCACACACACACACAACTTGCTACTATGTGTTGATTTAATTAAAATATCATGCAATGTATTTAATTAGATATTATGACTTGGTTATGAGTCAGATAGATAAGATTAAAATTTTGTCTCCTAGCTATGAGGAGGTGCCGTTTTTTTTGAAAAAGAAAGGCTAGTTGTATAAGATATTTTTAATGTAATAATTATAGCACAACTTGCCTAAGTCTATAAATATAACATATGCTCTCCATTCTCCCATTTTGGCACCCCCCCATTTTCGAAACATAGAGAGAAAATTTTGAGAGTGTTCATCTTGTTCAATCCCAAAACCTTAGCATATAACCTTCAACAATTAAATCCGTACCGATTAAAAGGTTAGAAATTTTACGAGCTTCGATTACGTACTAGAATTTTTGAATTTCGTCCGTTAGAATTTATGTTATGATCTTAGTTTATATATATGATTTTCGAAAATTATGAATCATATGCTAAAATGTTTAGATATCATGTTTATACTATGTTATTAAGCATGTATATTAATTATATCATGAAATTAAACATGCTATCAAATTATTCATATGGACCGAAAACTTGGGAGCTACATATGTTGATGATTTTGATTTTTAAATATCGATTTGAGCATGGAATCATAATCTATAGTATTAATTATGCTTATATGAATTTATTTAGAATTTTGGAAAACTATAGCCTATAGTTTGATAATACCGAAAATTATAACATATGTTATAATGTTGTGATATAATTCATGTTTAAGTGTTATAATAGCATATTAAGTGTGTAGATTCATAATATATGGTCAGTAGGAATTTATGAAATTTATAAGGATTTATTCGACCTAAGTCGAAAATTTCAAAAGTGACTTAGGTAAATTTTATTCAATAAGTCACAATAAATAACAATTATGTTGTAGTAAGCATAATTGAAGGTGATTAATCAAGATATGATTTTATCGAATTTTAAAAATCATTTGATGGGTTAATTGTAAGTACGAAAACATTAGTATATAATACTAAGGTGTATAAATTTTATTTGACTAAGGTAATTACATATTATTAATCACATGATAAAATAGTGTAACATGTGAATTTATAGAATTTATGCACAAACCTAAGCTATTTATTCTATAATGACCGAAAATGTTAGTTTAGTGCATTAATGATGTAAATTTATTTTATCAATTATAATTACATAATATGATCTAAAATAATGTTTTAGACATATTATGATTTTTGGGAATTTTAGAACAAGAATTGTACATGAAATGATAAAATTACATATGTAGGCTTAGAAAGTCAAAATGTTGACTTTTCGTCGACCAAAGTCAAAATTGTTGACTTTTGGTCGACTTGGTCAAAATAGTTGATCAAAATCGTCGACCAAGGTCAACGGGCACGCAATTCGATAATACGTGATCAATGTGACGAAGACGCTTAGTAACAATGCTACTTACGCTACGTAAGTACATTAAAACGCATATTATATACTAAAAAGATAGAAAATCTCTTATAAGTTAAAAATTTCATAATCGACATCAATCGATTAAGAAACGCCAAATTAAGTCCGACGTTAACTTTATTTGACACGTAGAACGTTGTAGACTATGTTCGCCTCTATCGAACGAACCGACGTACTAAAAATAATTCTTACGTTAAGGTGATACGTGGACGGAGCGCCGACATAGGAAAGGACCATAGTTAAGAGACTACACGATACGAGGTGGGCTTTACTCAAAACCCTTTTATTTACGATGCTTTCTTCAAAAGTATTTATTTACAAAGCTTTCATTGAGAATGTTTACGAACTGTTACATGCCCAAAATATTTATGTTTTAACGTATGGATCCTATCATGTTGTTGGGCGAGCCAACGATGTTTGTGAATCAGTTATTGGGTCGCTCCCAATTTATTTTTAAATCGATATCGGATCTTAAGTCGAGGCGTAATTCCCGCTAAGATTAACGTGTACACCGCTTTTGTGATCGTGAGCCGTTAGCAACATCATCGCCGGTCATGGATCCTACCGATGGTTAATCCCCGACTATGTGATTGGGAGCCGTTAGCAACATCTTCGGCCGGCCACGCGGCCGTGAGGAGGAGGCCTATTTCTACTGCACGTGAGATCGGTTTATGAGATGAGTTATGAATTATTATGTGGATGATATGGATCATACGTAATGTAGAAAATGCTCAAGCAGCTAATCTTTTGAGAAATGATAAAGTATTTTGGTATTCACGAGTTATTTCAACTAAAATCCTCGTGTTATACTTATGGGCGATGTAATTGAATGAAAATATTTTCGCATGAGTCCACTAAGTGCAATCTTGTACTTAGCCCGCATGTTTGTTTTAAATGTGCGAGTTGAGTCTTGATGGATGGACAAGTGTCGAGCAATGGAGTTTTTGTTGCTAATAGTTCACTGGATGTATATCGTCATATATGCATTCACATGCTTTCCACTGCTCAAAACACTTTATTATATTTTGGATATTACTTACGCTACCTCCGCATCGGTTGAATCCTTTTGTTAATGGTCCGCCGGTCTAGTTTGTATGAGATCGTTGTGTGTTTATCTATAAAAGTTTGACGCCTTAAAGGTTTGTTGGTCATTATGTTCTTAATCCTCGCTAGTCGATGATGTTCCGCTTAATCCGCACTTTTGAAAGGCGGTGTCATGATTTCCAATCAATTCTTCACTTAAACTTTGATTTAAAAGTGTAGAAAAATTTTTATGTGTGTGCATAGTGTGTGTGCCGAAAATTGGAGAGGAAAATGAGCTTGAGGATGATCTTATAATGAATAATATTCTATAAGGTTCATATATGTATAGCTTATTTAATTATTAATCATTTTCCTTCTCCTTTAATACAATTTTCAAAAATTGTATAATATTTCTAAAAAATTTCTAACATTGGAAATTAATATTCTTTTATAGTAAAACTCAATTTTCTTATTAATATAACAATCCAAAACAATCAAATCCATTATTGGACTGCAAATCATATAAATTTAGATTTAACTCTTTTCATATACCAATAATCAAATAATTATTCAATTAATTCATAAATTTCGAAAATCATAGAAATAATTTCCTTCTCACTAGATATAAATAAAATAAAATTATTTAAGCCATTTAATAGCTTAAACATTATTTCATCTCATTTTATAAACAAATCTCACATAAACAATAATAATTAATACACTTTCTTTTGAACAATTTCTATTTAATGAGATTTCATCCAAACATACACAATAATAATCATATATCTCACATTTAATCATAAATAAACTCATTTCTAAATAATATCCATTTTTTCCAAATTCTACTCATTCGATTATAAATTAATCGAATTTCTATTGCTTACTAATTAATCAAGCACTTCTTTATAAATTCTTAGGGATGAAATGTCTTTAAACCCCTAATTAGGACTTAATTGAGCTCTAATTAGGGCCACAAGATTTTCGGGTTACTACATAAATGCTGACTTATCCCTTTATTACCGAAGCTGAGTCGGACTTGTACTTAGACTTATGAATCCTCATATTTAAGATATCACAAGTCCATTAATTATTTATAGTACTCTGGCTGCTTAAAATAAATAATCTCTTGATAAATTTCTTAAGTAGTACCACTCAAATTTAGTATCATACCTGAGCTAACTTAATCTACAGGGTTCAGTACGATAAATTTTTTGAACTCCTTAAGGGGACGTCATTATCCTAAATAAATATGATTACTCGATACATATAACTAGCATGATATACAAGCACTGGCACCATACAAGATGCAGAGAATATTGGGTTATCCCATGTAACCCTCACTAGGGCTGGTAATTCGTGCGTGTCGGGTCGTTATCGTGTCGATACGATAACGACACGACACGATAAGGCCAAACACGAACACGACCCGTTAAGGATCTATCCAACACGAACATGAACACGACACAAAATGTACTGACACGAACACGACACGAGCACGGCACGAACACGAATATGACACGATTTTTTCGGGTTGACACGACACGATAACTATTACCTATTACCTATTACCTATTACCTATTACCTAAACGATAAATTCAAATTAAAATTAGAAAATAAATTAATAAAAAAATAAAAATATAATTAAATTAATATTAAATATTTATAAATATTATCGAATTATACGAAAATGACACGATCCGACACGAACACGAATGCAACAAAATTATCGTGTTACACGAACACGACACGGATCCGACACGAACACGACACGAAATTATTGTGTCCTTATTGTGTCGACACTATAAGGACACGAACACGATAAGGCTGAACACTACCCGTTAATTTCATGCATGTTCGTGTCGTGTTCTCGTGTCGTGTCGAAAATTGCCAGCCCTAACCCTCACCCATAACAAGTGATGTTCAGTAACTCATACTCATCTGAAACCTTATCGACATTTGGATCAACATAAAGTCACTGAGACATAGGTTCTTCACGATGGTTAGATAGATGAACTCGTCTTACTATGATCCATCAATACGTCAAGAAAACATAGACAAGCAACTAAGTCAAGTTACTTCTTATCTATACTGCAGCTTATACCAACAACTCGCTCTCAAGTTGTCTCAACTGTGATTCAGTTATATATCTTGACTAACTCAACCAGTCATACAGATTTCTGTGATCTTCTACACACTGTATGATCTAACTTTTGTATGAGATAAAAGTATAACATATGCAATCAATAAATAATTCAGACATGAGATCGAAATAGTAGTAATAGAAAACATTATATACAAACTCAACCAATCTACTTTCAGTAAACAAATCTAACAATCTCACTTATATTATAGTAAACTTTCAATATATAGTGTGTCTTTGTCACAACCAGACTACTTAACCAAGAATTAGTTAGGTGATCAAGCCACAACTAAGGAATTAGATAAAGAAAGACAACTGCTAAAGATAAACAATCATAACTCGACATTTGATACCAAGCGTACACTTAATAACTAGGGACCAATATTGGCAATTCACAACATCAATCAATCGATGATTAACAAAAGATAAATATCGAGAACTTCAACTTGTTAACATTTATAAGAATTGGTGACTCAACTATCTCTACTATTTGATCAAATATATAAGATACAGAGAGAGACAACAAAAAAGGTGGTTAAGCTATATGTATGGAGACATATAACTCTGGGCTCTGACTTTGCTTAACAAAAGGGATCCAGCTCAGCACTTTGCTCCATCACCATCACCAGCTCACCTGCACGTTTAGAAATATATGCAATGCGTGAGTACTAAATGCACTCAGTGGGCTCATGCCAAAAACAATTTAAATTTTTTTTTGTAGAGCTATACATTGACTTGCCACATCTTCAACGACACATATGGGTTATAGTGAAATAACATGTGCTTGCTAAAACATATTAAACTTTCTTATCATGCTCAAATATGATGCAACATCTTATAATGAATCTATGCCTGCAAAATCTTTTACTATGTCAGTCCCGCAAGCTACCCGTTCACAGTAACACCATATCGACGCACTCTGTGTGGAGAAGTAGGCCTTCTTCTCAAACACAATGACCGGCCGATCCGCTCGCTAACTCACGGTCACACTATGTACACAAACCCTTACTGACAGCTTATCCAGCATAGGGTCGATATAGCAATTCTCTCGTAGATAGGCAACACACATCATGCTAAAAAACTTGGCAAGTCAAAGCACTTTCTCAAATAACATGCATATCAAGAAATATAATAAGCAATAATCATTTAGCTCGAGCATTATTTTAGTTCGAAAGTCCACCTGGATGTCCCTTTAGTTAAAGGAACTAAATCTCCTAATATTATCCACTTTCTTTAGTTCCTCACCGCTCCACTCGAACCTTCAATCTAATAACGTAATGATAACGAGCATGAGAAAAGTCCATGCTATGGGAAATCATTCTTATGTTAGCTTATCTTATAACTCCTCTTAGACTTTTGGGTATCAGGGCAATTTGCATCCAATAACTTACAACTTCACTCAAAGTTAATCTTTAATCACTTTAAGTCATAACTAAGAACATTCCCTATTAGGGTAGGTTAAGACTTCACTAACTAAGTAATCTACCTACATCGTAGATTTGTTCATCTAAGCTAATCAATGGATGTATTAACACGTAAGTACATACAAGATATTTGATATCAAGTTAGCTAGTATTTAACACTTTATTTAATCCACCACTTAGCATAATTCAACTTATCGCTATAACTCGATCATCTGTGATCCAAAATTTCTCAGATAAATTATGCATGCTCATTAATCCTTAAGCTTATAAACATAACCAGTTGCCAAATAAGTATGCTCATATTCAACCAACTCCCAACTTGAAAATTCAATATAAATAAGAAAAGTTCTAAACTCGGTAATTAATTTCTGAAAAAATTCTAGATGCTTAATTTATCATACAGAACATAATTATAAGATCAATTTCATCAAGAAAAATCAAAATCACATATCTCATTCAGCTTCAAGTTTTCAACCCTTTCTACAATTTGGCTAAATATTTTGATTAAATTCCAATAAATTTATTTTCGTGCTTAAATCATATCATAAACAACAAATATTGAATAGATCTAAGCATATAAATTCAATTCATATGAATTCCCCAAATTAGGATCAAACTAACCATTTCCAATTTTCACAAACATGCTCCGAAAAATTCAAATAAATCATACTAAGCTTTATTCATATCATGGATCTCAAATACCAAGTCAATTTAAACAAATAAAATCAAAAATCAAGCATTATACAATCCCTAATTTTCGGTTATTTTAGGGTATTACTTAGGGTTCGATTTTAATTCGATTTCTTGTTCAAAATGTGTTCAAATACATCCAATTACACTTATATGAACTCAACTTAAGAAAATCAAAACAAAATTTTTCAAGATCTAAACCAAGGTTTCATCTCTTTTCACAAATCATTCCTAGTTTCAAATTGATTAGAAATTCTTGCAAAAATAGACTCCTAGATGATAGATCTATCACCTATTGTAGCAATTATCAAACAAATCAAACACTTAGTTGTGATACCAGAGTGGTCAAAAATGGGGAGGGTTCCAAATGTGATATTTTTCAAATTTTAAACTACTAAACTAGAGTTGCGGATTTACCTTGATTCAAAGTTGGCTAAGAGATTCGATGGAGAACTCGAGCTAAATCTGAGCTTGAATTGAAAAAGAATGGTGGAAGTGTTTGTGGTGTGTGTTTTTGGTCATCAAGGGAGAGAAATAGAGATTTTTTTATGGTGATGAATAGTAAATGATGTGTTAGAAGCCATCTATATACAATCAGTTAATTAATACATTGTTTTGTCATTTTTCTACTACCTTCTTTACTTTATCAGTTCAAAAACACTTGAAATAGACCCATTACTTACTTTAACAGTATTAGACTCATTATTATTACCGGTAAAAGTTGCTAATATCAGATAAATATATCCGGTTCTAAGATTAACACATATGTGAGTTTAACACTCTATAATTAAAAATTAATGCAAAGACTCTAGATTTATTTATTATATTTATAATTCTTAACTCAAGATATATTTATGAACATATATCTTCTTTTTAGGATTCTGGGAATTAAATCTCCATTTCTAACCCAAGTCCAAAATTATTTCTCAGATTCTATCTTCCTGACTCAAACTATATAATTTTTTAACTTAATTAACTTTTTTTTTTCTCCTATGGATGCAATGCCCTTTATTAACCTTTAATTATATGATAATCACTGCTACAAGAATTAGGGGTATTACAGTCTCCCTGCTAGCTATTAGAAAAGACACCATCACTTTGCTTCTCACTTATATATAAGTTTTCTTAAACTAAGTGGGGTCCCACAATCCAAGTCTTCAGACATGCTTGTCGTTACTTGCTCAATCTAATATCATGCAATAACATCCCTTTCGAGTTATGATTTGGGCGTAGTTGGAGGCTAGATCTGAGGCAAAGCTATTTCTAAGATATCTTGGATGAACGAATGATGGTTACTTTTATAGTACTAACGATCAGAAGGTCATTGCTATAACTAATGCAAGATTCTTGGAGAAGGACTACATGAATAACCACAAAAGCAAAGTTGAAATCGTACGTCAATAAATTGAATATGATTGTATTCCACCATCGATTCTGCAAAAGGTACAAGAAGTCATGCCTAATGAGAGAGATCGATACATTATACTTCAAGAAACTAAGCTGGTCAAGTTCCAATAATGAAAGCGACTGTACCAGTGATATCTAAATAGCCAAAGTGTTGAAGAACTGACACCATAAGTTACTGCAACAACCGTTGGCACAGTGCCAATAGTGGTCGCCAACCCATCAAGGTATGCTCATGGAAGAGTCCTTAGACTTACTCCCGATAGATGAACAGGCTATAATCGATCTAAGAACATACATCGAAGAGATACAAAACATATATTGGATTTGTATATTTAAAGCAGATTGGTTGAGCTTGTATACAATGTTTCTTGTTACCACTATCTCAATCTCTTATCTGAATTGTTTACTTGATTGCATATGTTGTCCCATTATCGAATACAAAAGTTAGATCATACAATGTGTAGAAGATCACAAAAGTTTATATGATTGGTTAAGCTAGTTGAGATACAAAAAGAAGCACAGTTGAGACAACTTGAGGATGAGTTGTTAGTATAAGCTACAGTACAAATAAGAAGTAACTTGACTTGGTTGCTTGTCTATGTTTGTACTTGACGTATTGATGGATTACAGTGAGATGAGTTCTTCTATTTAACCGTCATGAAGAACCTAGATCGTTGTGACTTTACGTTGATCTAATCCTTGATAAGGTTTCTGATGAGAATGAGTTCTTGACCATCACTTTGATTTGTAATGGGTGAGGTTACATGGAATAATCTAATATTCTTCGCATCTTGGGTGGTGGCAGTGCTTGTATGTCATGCTGGTTATCTATATCGAGTTACCATATCCGTTTAGGATGATAACATCCCCTTAAGGAGCTCAAAATGTTTATTGTACTAAACCATGCAGGTTGAGTTAGTTCAAGTACAATAATAATGTTAAGTCGTACTACTTAAAGAATTATTAAAGAGATTAATTATTTTAAGCAGTCAGAGTGCTATTAATAATTAATAGACGTGCAATATATTTAATAAGGGGATTCGTAAGTTTAGGTACAAGCTCGGGTCAACTTCGTTAATAAATGGGTAAGTTATCATTTATTCTGGGCTGAATATAAGATAATTAATTCATTTAGGCCCATCTTTATTTCTTGTATTTGATCCATGGACTGGCCCATCAAGGCATATTAACCTGGTAATTTTCGACCACCCCTACCTAGACAGTCCTATTGGGACTGTGTTCTGATTATTGTATTAATACATCTTCTGGTTTAGATAGATATTATCTTATATCAAAAGATATCTGTAACAGCCCCTAAATCCTAAGTACGATTTAGCAGGGGCTAATACTTGAAATAATAATCAAGGAAGCTTTAACCAATATATAAACAAGAACTCATATGTTCTGGATGTATTCAACTAATCAACATCATAAGATAAATTAATTCAATTGCAGTGGAAAAACGTGTGAATACACATATGACGATGTGTATTCAAGGTTTCTAATATATCGTATTCAATAGGGATTCTGACTGCTCCGACACATCTCCATCCATCATCTGCTCAACCTGCACATTTAAAAACAAACATGCAGGACTGAGTACAAGATTGCACTCAGTGGCTCATGCTAAAATAATTTATCAAGTTTAAATTACTCTGGCCCATCTGAGTAACACACGAGGTTTTAATTTGAAATACTCGTGCTTACTAAATATTTTCTTTCATTTTCCATAAAGATCTGCGTCCGCCGACATTTTCCTCAGTATGTATGATCCATATCCACCACAATAATTCATTCCATTAACAATTCTACTGGAGAGGAGGCCTCTCTCACAGACGCCGCGATCGCCGAGCACCCTTTCAAAGACACAAATACAAAATAATCAAGCACAAAATCCAGCCATCTCAAGACAGATACTTAATTCTCCATCATCCTTGGGGTGCTTCAAGAATACGAATTCAAGCATGTCATAAAGTGGGAGTTACCCAACATTATGCATCAACAATCATGGATCGATACATACATAAAACATAAACATTTTGGGCAGGTAATTAAATAAATAAGTTCATAAATATTTGCTTGCAATAAAAGCATCATAAATAAATCATTTGATAAGTTCTATCAATTTGAGTATAGTAAAGCCCACCTGGACTATGGATCGTCTTAAACGATTTCTTGCTTTGTCAACTTGTCACTTCCGCGTCTAACCTTTACGTAAAAAGTATTTAAGTACGTCGGCATGTTTTTCGAGAATATCAAAGTTTGACCAACTTTGATAATTTATAAAATAATAACTCGAATCTCTTAACAAGTTTTAATACGCTCATTTCAACGCTGTATTTTAATAAAATAATTTAGTATTTCGAGAGAGACGAATATGATCTACGCCTCACATTAACCATTTAGGTTAAACATTCAACGATAATAACGTTATTCAATAAAATGATTTCAATTATGAAATCTTTTCTCACAATTGAGAAATTTTTATAAAAGTAATACGCTTTTCACGATAGCTTATTTAATCTAACGATTTCAGACGTTAATTTCGAAAGTCAACCATTTTGACTTTTCTTAATCATTCTTTAATAAATCACATTTTAATATCTAATTAATATAAATCGATTTTCAATCGATTTCTTTTCATAAAGTTTTAATTTCGATTTTCACGAAATCGATAAACTTGATTAATATTTTCCTTTGATATTAATCAATTAATACATTAAACATTATTTTATATTTCTAACGTTATTTAATATAACGTTTCGCCATAAACATAGTATACTATGTTTATAAAATTCCATAATTTCATAATATGTCTAAAATAATTTCTGCATATACGATGTATTATTTTTCTCGATATTAAGGATTTAAAATCCTTAATATAAGTTTATCAACTCTCGCCCTTAAGCTTTTATTTTCATTCTTCTTTCAAAATTCTTCTAAAGTCATATAGTGTACTATTTTATCATAGTATCACTAATATGTATTAATATTAACTATAGAAAATTTTGGACATCACTAATTAAATCTCATAGGTCACGGTTCTTTTCCAAATTTTGTCCAATAAATTTTCTAAAATTCTAATCGATTTATATAAGGCCCCAACATTAATCCATATCATAATTATAACCTATAGTTCAACATTTTCAATTTCTACATCAATGAATTAATATTCAATGCCTCGGCTCACATACCAAACTATATACTAAATATTTTATAAAATTCCAACAAAATTATACAATACTAAAACACCATCCTATATCATAAATCTTCCATAAAATCCAACATTATCAAACCATACATCAATGAATCATCCCAATAGCTCTCGGCCATAATGGACAATTTGAGTAATTAATTCTCAAAAATTTTAGTAAAATCATAGAGTGCATAACTAATGTCCTAGATCAACAATATGCTATTATATCATTCAAATAAAAATTATACAATAACTTAGCATATTTCATGATTTTCGATAATAATGAAATAATTAGCATAGGATTTTTATAAATTTCACAATAATCACTATAAGCTCCTACTACATCATATAACATAAATCCATCATTAAAATTATCATGAAATTTTCGGTCCTCTAAGAAATAATTTTAACATGCTTAGCTTTAATTTAAAACATGATATGTAAAGCTTACACATCATACTATACATACTTAAGAAACAATTTAGCATGCTAGCATAATTTATCCCCAAGAACACATGCTTGGTAAATAAAATCGAACCATTAGATATTGAAAATTTCGCGATAATCAAGCTCGCTCGATTACTAACCTCTTTAACGGTTCGATTAAGTGCTTAAGAGATTTAGTAGCAAGCTTTTCGCTGAAAGAAGGAACTCTCAAAGTTTTAAAGGAGAAGCTCACTGCAGTAGAAGGTCGAGAAGAGAAAAAAATGATGGTTTGTTCTATCCAATTAACTTAAGTATAAAGCAAAATGATTTAAAGACTTAACAAAAATCCTAAAATTCCCACGTCCCTCTCTCGGTTTTCTTTCTCACAAAATACACTTCCAAGCCTATTAATTATGCTTTGTGACTCATCAAGGTAATACATCATCACTTACAAATTTTTAATGCACTTACACAAAGCTTTTTGGAAGAAGCAAAACAATTAAACTTATAGATACTAGGAGTCGCCGGCTCCTCTCATTTTTGCATTCAAGACTTTTAATTGATGACACACCATTTTAATACATCACCATAGTAAGTGATCTTACACATTTTTGAACAAAACAAAATAATTCCTCGCTTTGATACACCACCGCCGCCATCTCTAAAATTTACAAAGGAAAGCATTTTTTTTGTCTTACACCATGCTAAAGTCATACACATTCCCAAATGCATAAATACATCATCAAAGAGTTTATGAAAATCTTACAACCTCATTTGTAGTCAATAATATACGGCCCTCACTATTACACAAGCATCCACTTGATCATTGAATTTACTTGGTCTTTGTGTAATTAGAAACACTGACTTACGTAAATATATATATATCAAGTAAAGATAGCAAAACATGTTCAATGATAATACGGTATACTTACACTTTGAAATTTAATCGCCAAAATTTTAATTTTTCATGCCATAAGTAGTTATATATCATAATATATATTTTAGATGATAATTTATATCATAGGAAAATAATTAGAATTATTTCATAGGTGAAAACCCTAATTTTCAAATTAGGTTTTCAAAATTACATCTTTGTTCAATAATTATTTTTAATTCTCTAGCATTATTTTAATGCTAAATAATACTCTAATTACATAAAATAATCATAGGAATTTAAATATCATAATTCCTTGATCATTAGAGTTGATTCTCAAGTCATCTCTAAACGTTAATGTTTGAAACGCCTCAAAACGTTAATTATCGACTTATCTTAAAATGGTCGTAATAAAGTCGTAATCACTTTATTAAATCATTCCAATAATAATGGAATTTGATTCTAAGCTCATACACTTAGAAAAATATCACTAATATTTAATTATCGATACATAATCGCTGTTGAAATAATATCGTTGAAATACGTTATATAATCGTATTTCTCAATTCACATTCATTTGTGAATAATACATAGGAATTTATTATTCCAAAGTAATCAAATCATTATTCAAAAATTTATTTATCAATTTCAAGATAATAAAACTCTAATTTACTTAAATTAATATCGTAATTAGACTTTTAAATAATCGGGTATTACATTCCACCCCTTAAAGAAATTTTGTCCCAAATTTGCATACCCGAAAGTATGGGGTATCTTAACATCATAATATCTTAAATTTTCCACGTGATTTTCTTTTGTCCATGGTTCCTCCATCGACTTTCATTAAAGACCCAAACTTGATTCTTTAATCATCGAATTGTACGATCAAACTAGTCGTGGATTTTCATCACAACTCATCCGAAAGTTAAAGATCACGCCATTATGGCGGATCATGTGTTTTGGGTCATTTTCATATTTCCTTAACTGTGACACGTGGAAAACATTACGCATTTAGCCAAATTTGCCGGAAGTACCAATCTATAAAGCTACTCGGGTCTATCATTACTAGATCTCGTAAGGTCCTATAAAACGTGATCTTAACATTTTGTATCTCGAACTCTACAATTTCCTCGATGGAGAAATCTTAAGAAACTTATTTCAAGATAAAAATGCGCTCAGTTCACGCAGATCGTAGAAGACTATCAGATGTCCCGAACTTCTCTTATTCTTCGCCTCATTCGCGATATCTTAATCATTTCATTTACGACGCCGGACCTTATACTTTCTCTCACCTACTTTATTTTAATAAAGTGGTGGTCAAGACTTCTTTCCACGTAATGCCTCATAAGGCTATATTGATCATTGCTTGACAGCTATGGTCAAACGTGAACTTACCAAGTGGTACTATACGTTCCCACTGGTACCTTGATTTAACATTAATGTTCTCATCGTATCCCTAAACGTTTGGGTTGTTGATAAACGCGCATTTTACACGTTTATAGTTGATATTTGAAGATGAGTTTAGCTCGCTTAATGTGCGCCACGATCGATTCTTAATGTTTTATCTATTTCTAGAAGATAACGCTTCGGGTGTTCTTTTGGTGTCAGGTAGGTCCATATGTTGAAAATCAAGCAAGGAACGACGCACGAGCCAAAATACACATCTCGACTGCTTTAGCGACCAGCCCAGCGATCGCTAGGCTGGCCGCTAGGCAACCCGCGCGAGAACCCAACGAGATCGCGATCACGACCTCGTGCGCCTGAAACAAGCCCAAAGACCGAGAAAGCTATCAGACGATTTTCACGATCGCGACTAGCGACCGCTAGCAAGTCGTGAGGTAAACGCGCATTTTACACGCTTATAGTTGATATTTGAAGATGAGTTTAGCTCGCTTAATGTGCGCCACGATCGATTCTTAATGTTTTATCTATTTCTAGAAGACACCGCCTGGGTGTTCTTTTCGTGTTGTGTAGGTCCATATATTGAAAATCAAGCAAGGAACGACGCACGAGCCAAAATACACATCTCGACTGTTTTAGCGACCAGCCCAGCGGTCACTAGGCTGGCCGCCAGGCAACCCGCTGAGAACCCAATGAGACCGCGATCACGACTCAGCTCGCGAAATAAGCCCAAACGAGAAAGCTATCAGACGATCGCGATCGTGACTAGCGACCGCCAGCCAGTCGCGAGGTAACCATGCGAGCGCAAGGAGGCGAAAGTAGCGAGAAGAGCGCCACGAGACATACCTAGCGATCGACCTAGCAATCGCGAGGCGTGGTCGCGAGTCCGAGCGCGTAGGAGAATTAGGGTTTGGGGTGTGCCTATATATACGGCAACACCCTCGCGCCCCCAACGCCGCACACACCTCCGTAACCTCTTTATCGCTTTTTAGCTTTAGCTTCCATCTATTTTCATTCTAGAGTTGATTTGATCATTGTTCTTCATTAGTTTTACGTTTGTTCACGATCCTAACGCTCGTCCCGACACCTTGCAATTTTCCGTCACCGAGGTCGATTCAAGCCCAACGATTGTTCATCGACGCCTAACACGGGTTTCATTTATATAATTTCTATTTTTATGGTTAAATCGTATTTTATTCCGCTTATTATGTCTCGCTAGTTTTTCGCTCTAATCCTGTGGTTTGCATGATCCGATCCTATATGTTGTGATTCTCATATCGCTATTTACCGCCTGCATTAATTCATGATTCTTGGTGCTTATTTATATGTGTTAATTTCGATCAATCTTGATGCATATCTAGTTGTCGGTTAATTACGTAATGGTATTGATTGTCAATCGATCTCGAATGCATGATACGAATGAGCCTCGAGTCGAAATGAGATAGATATTCAGAGGAAGCATATTCTTTGTGATATGTTTCGAGTTGCTTGTTTTCACCTAGACGAATAAAGAATAGGGAAAACTAGTAATCTACACCGCTTTTGTCGTAATGTAAATTGTCGGCTATATATGTGATCTTCCATCTTGTCTCGATTAAAATTGTTTAATAGAACAGATAAACATACGTTGTGGATAGGATTAATGCATCCCTGTGGTTAGTCGTCCTTATATGTTTTTAACATCCGAGTGTTTATTGCTTTATTTTATTTTATGTTTTGTTACCTCGCTTGATTGAAGTCCAAGCCCTAAAGTCTTACCAAACCATTTATGTTGCTTCGATAATGATGAATCATTGTTGAGTTAGCTTCTCAGAGCCAGCATTACAATCCTCGTGGATACGATACTCGCTTACCTTCTATATACGCCTTTTACGTGTGAAAAGGGAGCGATCAAATTTTGCGCCGCTGTCGAGGATTGTTAAGATCATATAGGAATAACTTGACAATTTGGAATTATTAATTCAAGTTGTGCTTTTATTTTTATTTTTATTTTCGCCAACTGATTTCTTTTTTTCTCCTGTAGTTTATGTTCACAAGGTCCCGAGGAACTCTCGAACTACACTTTGATCCGAAATCGAAAATTCACAAAGGAGAAGGAGACGGACAAGAAGAAAGGAAGCAATGGCAAATCGTAACAACGGGGCGCTCTCCCAAAGTAGCCGCATCATAGCGGATTTTACGTAAATGCAGCACCAATTGGCGACTACGGGACTCTGTCCCCGCTCCCGAGGCAAGACCGCTGAATTATATGTATGCACCTCCCACCGAGCAATTTGAAGGAGGCGGATGGGGCCTAGAAGTAAACGCTAACAATTTTGAGTCAAGCCGCCCTAATCAAGATGGTTCAAGGGGAACAGCTGGAGGAGGAGTCACAGAGGATCCGAATGCCCATCTCGAGACCTATCTCGACATTTGTGACACCATCAAATGTAATGGGTGCCACAAGACACAATCCGGATGCGCATGTTCGGATTTTCTCTCAAATCAAGCAAAGGACCTGGTTCAAGACCTTAGATCGCACGAGCATCAACAGCTTGGGCAACGCCTGTGAGAAATTTCTTTCAAGTACTTTCCTCCGCTAAGGCACGTAAGATCATAGCCGAGATTTCCCACTTCTCCCGCTTAGAGATGAATCTTATTCGAGTCGTGGGAAAGATCTGGGGCCTATTGAGAAGGTACCCACAACATGGATTCTCGAGGAGCAGCAGACACACAGCTTTACAATGCCGACACCTCACACAAGGAGTATTGTTGACGATCGGGGCTGCCTATCGAATAGACGTAGACGAGGCCACCGATCATAGAAGAGATGGCGCCAACAGCTATCGCGGTCGATGGAGAGGACACCGTGGTGAAGGCTGCTACTATTGAAGGTGATTCAAGCACGATAATATTATGGAGCAGTTCACCTTGTTGAGAAGCCAATTTGAGAAAGAAAGGAAAGGAAAAGGCGGCTCGATAAATGCCGCAGAGTCGATATGAATGAGGCCGAGGACGTGAATTACATCAACCGAGGAACAACCGTCCTGGGGAATCCGCGACAATCCGAACAATGTAAATCACCCAAATTTCTCGTGACGCCAACCCCAATAATTTTCAACCTCCGCCTGTTTTTCGCTCGTAACGGAGTGATTCAAGAGACGGAAGCCGAGTCTAGAGGACATGATGCGGCAGCTTGGTTGTAAGCAACCAACAATTGGCAACGAATCGAATTCGCTTATAAGCAACACCGCGTAAGATTAATCATTTGAGTCCACCGTGACGGCTATGGGAAAGCATATGAAGATGATGGAGAATCAAATAAGTCGATAGTCAGACAATGTAACGGGCAAGACAAGTCGGGCCAATTTCCGAGTAATACGGAGGTAAACCCTAAAAATCACTGTAATGCCATTCAATTGAGGAGTGGACGAGCCTATAAAAATCACGAGGAGACGAACGGAGAAAACGGGCAAAAGAGAGAGGATCTCGCGACCAAGCTCGCGACCGCGAGCCCGGCCGCAAGGAATCCTATAGTGGAGTTCGCGAGCGGTTTAGCGGGCGCGACAAGTCAAAACGCGCCCACGACAATTCAGTCAGAGGGCCTAGCGAGCGACCTAGCGGTCGCTAGCAATTCTGAAGCGGCCGCGAGAAATTGTACAGAAGCTTCAGATGCAAACCTAGCGCCCGAGAAAGCGGCTACAAGGCCTCAAGACGAAGGAAGATGGTGTTCAGTTGCCTAGCGATCGCACACGCCGTCGCGAGGCTGATCGCGGCGGCAAACCGTGAAGAAATTTCCACGACGTGCCTCCAATTCCGCTTCCAAGCCGCTTAGCAAGCCCAAGCACGATGAGAAGTCGACTGTGTTCATGGAGATGTTCCAAAGGTGCACATCAATATTCCTCTACTTGATGCGCCCGAGACATGCCGGGTTACGTTAAGTTTTCAAGGATGTCGCTACAATAAAAAGAAGTTGGGAAATTCGAGACGATAAACTGCCTCAAGAGTGCAAGGTCAGCATCGCAAAGAAGCCGCCGCAGTAAAGATCCGTGCAGCTTCACCATAGCATGTGTCATCGGAGGACGACATTCTCCAAGGTTCGTGTGATTTGGGGCAAGCATCAATCTAATGCCGTTGTCCATTTTAACAGATTGAGATTGGGGAGATCAAGCCGACCACCATAGCTCTTCGATGGCGCATACATCGGTGACTTATCCGAAGGGATAGTGGAGGACGTGTTCGTGAAAGTTCGAGATTTCATCTTCCCAAATTGATTTCGTTGTTCTCGATATGCCGAGGATGGGAATACACCTCTTATTCTCTGCGACCATTCCTAGCTACCGCAGAGCAATCGATAGACGGCAAGATGGAGATCTCACCTTCGTAGTCAACGACGAGGAGATGAAAATCTCTATATACGATGCTATGAAGCACCGACGAGAAGACCATGGAAGACTGTCGAGTTATAGAGCATTGCCGCCCACTCACTTTCAATCACCGATCCGTGGAGTTTTGTATGCAGAACTCGATTTTCTCACCAGACCTTGATGAGGCATGTGATGAGATTTTAGAGTATCTTTAGTCCATCGATGAAGTCAAGGCCTCCCGAGGAGTTAGTGCCTTATTTAGACGTGAGGAAGCCGATTGAGGAGAGGACGCGTGAAGAAGGAAGAGACTACACCTAAGATCGAAAGTTAAAGAGTTGCCGACCACCTTCAAGATGCATTCTTAGGCGATAATGAGACGTGCCCGTGATAATATCTTCGGCTTTGGATGTATGAGGAGGCATGTAAACCGATGGTTATGTCAAGCAAGATAAGTCTCGCGATTGGGTGGACGATTTCGATATCAAGGGATCACCGATTTGCATGCACCGGATCCCGCTGGAGAATGAATACAAGCCAAAGGTGCAACCTCAACGCCGATTGAATCCGCAATGCAAGAGGTCGCCGTAAAAGAAGTGTTGAAGTTTTAGACGCAGTATGATCTATGCCATATCCGACAAACGAGTGGGTTAGCCCAACTCAAGTGGTATCCAAGAAAGGGGTATCACGTGATCGATGTTGGATGACTAGCGTGTATGAGTTCTACTTTTCTCGATGGATATTCGGGTACAATCGATTGCCATCGCCTCAAGATCAGCACAAGACGGCGCTACGTGTCCAGATGGAGTTTTCGCCATAGGCGAACGCCGCTTGATTGTGCAATGCCCGCCCACGCCCAAAGGTGCATGATGTCCATCTTCCACGGGTTGATTGAAAATATTATGGAAGTTTTATGGACGACTTTTCCATGTTCGCTCTTCGCTCGACCATTGTCTCCATAATTTATCACAAGTGCCGCAAAGATGTGAGGAGACAAATCTTGTTCTTAATTGGGAGAAGTGCTATTTCATGGTGAATGAAGGTATCGTGCTTGGTCACAAAGTCTCGCCAAAGGTTTGGAAAGGATCGAGCAAAGATAGTAGCTATCGAGAAACTACCTCCGCCTACAAATGTCAAATCTGAGGAGTTTTCTCGGTCATGCGAGTTTTATAGAAGGTTCATCAAGGATTTCTCGGCGATCACGAAGCCATTGTGTGGATTGCTCGAGAAAGATATGAAGCTCGTGTTCACAAATGAGTGTTTGAGGCGCTCGAGAAATTGAAGTTAGCCCCGATCTCGACTCCAGCTTTGGTCTCCCCGATTGAGTCAACCGCTCGAGCCGATGTGTGATGCGAGTGATTGGGCAATGGTGTCAGATTAGCGTAAATGAGACAAGCTTTTCCGAGTCATTTATTATGCAAGTAAGACTCGACCGCTCAAATGAACTACACCACCACGGAGAAGGAATTACTTGTTGTGGTCTATGCTTTGATAAGTTTAGACCTTATTTGGCGGGCACCCACACCATCGCACACACCGACCATGCCGCCATTCGCCATCTATTCGCCAAGAAAGATTCAAAGCCCAGATCGCGAGACGGATCCTCCTTCTTCAAGAGTTCGACATGGAAATTAAAGACAGAAGGCTGCGAAATGTGGTTGCCGACCACTTGTCGCGATTGGAGAAGCCAATCAAGGAGAGGATAAGAAGATTGGAATCAAGGAGAACTTCCCGCACGAGCACATCTTGAGCGCCATTGATCGCACACCATGGTATGTTGATTTTGTCAATTATTTGGTGATTGAGTTTTACCCATCGCAAAGGTCATTTGAAAAGAAGTTTCTCCACGATGTCAAGTTCTATTATTGGGACGATCCTCATCTCTACCGCCGATGTGCCGATGGTCCGACACGTCATTTGTGTTCCCCAAGGAGAATGGGAGAACATAATCCACGAAGTGCCATAGTTCGTTGAATGGAGGCCATTTTGCAATAAGCAAGACAAATGCAAAGATTTGCCACAAGGATTCTTTTCGCCTTCGATCTTCAAAGATTGCCAATCTTTTATCAAGAGTTGTGATCGTTGTCAAAGAATGGGAACGCCACTAAGAAAGACGAGATGCCACGTAAAACCATCATGGAGGTGGAACTATTGACGATGGGGATCGACTTCACGGGTCCGCTCCCATGTCTTGTGGTTACACGTACATTCTTCTCTGTGGAGTATGTTTCCGCTGGGTAGAGGCGATTCCCATCGTCACGAACGACTCCAAGGTAGTGATCAAGTTCCTTCACAAGAACATTCGACTTGATTTGGAGTCCCGAGGGCTTTGATCGCTGATGGGGTCGATTTAATAATAAGTGGCTAGGCAACGTTTCTAGCCAAATATGGTGAAGCATAGAGTCACCTCCCTTACCATCCACAAGCAAACGGGCAAGTCGAGCTCGCCAACCGAGAGATCAAGCGATTTTAGAGAAATCGTTGTTCATCGCAAGGATTGGGCAAAGCAATTGACGATGCTCTTTGGGCTCACCGGATCGCTTACAAAGCTCCCATCGGCCATCTCCATATCAAATGGTATTTGGTAAACTCGCCATCTACCGATTGAATTGGAGCACAAAGCATATTGGGCCACGAGGAGAATCAACATGGATTTCAAGGAAGCCGGATGATGAGAAGTGATCAACTCGTTGGAGTCGACGAATGGAGGAATGAAGCTTTGAGAATTCTGATATACAAAGAAAGAGCTCGTAAATTCCACGATCTCCACATTCATGCCAAAGGATTCTCACCGGTAATGAAATTTTTCTTTACAATGCTCGACCAGATCTTCCCGGAAAGCTCAAGTCAAGATGGTCGGGTCAGACACCGCTTACCTGCACATGCCAATGGGAGTTACGAGTCGCTAGACTCGGTGGCAACATTTTTAAGGTGAATGGTCAATACCTCAAATCCTACTTCAAGTCATATCGACCGAGAAGTCAAGGTGACCAAGCTCAACGAACCATGATAAGAGGTACCGCCGAGCTAGCGACGATAATTCTAGCATCGGTGGGAGGTAACCCAACAGTTTTACATGCTTTTTTTTGTGTTGGTTGTTTTCGTTTTTGTTTTTGTCTGTTTTTCTTTGTTGTGTCGTATCTCGTTGTTTTGTTAGATCCCGAAGTTTTAATAACTTTCTTTTAAAAAAATAAAAATAAAAAAAAAAAATACAAGGACCTAGCGACCACCCTAGTGACCGCGAGGTGTGGTCGCGAGAAATTGGGCAGAACGTTTTTTTTGTTTGAGCGACAGAGCTCGCGGCCAAGCTCGCGATCGTGAGCTCGACCGCGAGATCCGTCGTGACCCACGTCCTGACCCGCGCCCGCTTCGTGACTCGCGTTTTTACACTTATTTTCCCCATTCTTGTAACCTACACACACACACACACGTTTTTCAAAAATAGCAGCAGCCATTCCTCTCAAGCATCCAAAGCACCTCTCCCCAATTTTCAGATTTCCATCAAATCCACTCAAGGTATGCTATATTTGTGTCATTCTTCATGGGTTTACGCTTTTGAGCATGATTTGGAAGGATTTTATCCATTTATTCTATTGATGTGGGTTTAATTAAATTTGAGGAACTAGGCTTATTTTGTTAGATTTGTTTGGTGTTTTAGTATGGTTTGTCCAATGATAGGTCTATTAATGTTTATATATGATATTGTTCGCCTAATTTACCTACATTGTTGATTTGGGTTCAAAATTGAGAAACATGCTTAAAATTTGAAAATCATCACATCGTGCTCACGATCAAGGCCAGGTCACCTGGTCGCGGCAAGGTCGGGCGCCGCCCGCCTGGCGCTGCCGCTAATCCTTGTCAGAACCACCCGCGACCGTGAGGCGTGGTCGCGAGAATTCGCCTGTAACGCCCAATTTTTCAAATTTTGGCCGTGTGTGTGTTTTTCCCATTTTGTGTTGTCTCGCAAGATCATATGAAAATATGGGGAAATAATTTGACTAATTTGAAGTTTGGGGATCTATATCGAGCATTTTGGGTCGACGTTGTTTTGATAGTTTCATTCATACACACGACTTTGAAATTCTTTTTAGGTACAATATGCCGCAGACTCACGGTCACAAGCGCAAGTGGAAAGAGCATTGTCTCCACTTCCCACGACGAGACACAAGACGAGCTCCACGACGAGCTACACGATGAGCATCATGACGAACCTCACGACGAGCCACGCACGGCACCACAAGATGAATTCGATCCAGAAAATTTTGAGTCGATCGCCGAATGACTCGTCGAGAAGCCGCTGAATCGATTGGTAAGATTACGCATAGGCATTCACGGTTCATGTGCATCAACACGCGTCAAGAGACGGGTATAGCAATGATGTGACGTGGTTGGTCGAGAGATCCGGCTGTACTCGCTATCACGGCCAACTATCTTACATACCGGATCCTCGA